>OY292403.1:4533685-4859309 GCA_958496205.1 Idaea biselata | reverse complement strand
CTGGTAAGTGATGATTTGGTCTATGATGGATAGATGAGCGTTTGACCGCTACCTCATCTGATGAGATGAGACAATGGTCAAATGCTCATCTAATACACTAATATCATAAAGAGGGAAGATTTATTTCTAACGGCTCCGAAAGTACTAGACCGATTTCAAAAATTCTTTTCACCAATGGAAAGCTGCATTATCAAGGAATATCACAGGCTTTTGATCTCGAAATTCCTATGGGATCGGGACTTATGCGGATGAAACCGCGGGACTCAGCTCGTCTATGATATATGTGTTGAAAAAACTTATGACCCTATCCGTAAACAGGAGATGAACAAACTTCGGGCGTTGAGAAATGCTTAAGTTATTTTATTGAATCAATAGCTATTGACAGTTAATCTGAGACATTAGAAACTGACAGTTAGTGACTATAAGCCATATTCAGTCGACTTACCTTATCCCTAGACCGTAGAAAAGCCTCCATATGGAACAAAGCATGCGGATCCGTGGTGCCAACTGTCGGAGCTTTCGTTATTGGTACTAAATAACTTCTGTACCCTTGCAGTGTGACCGCCATGAAACGCAGAAACGCCTCTTGGATTTTCAACTCTAATGCATACTGAAATAAAACACATATTATAACAAAATCAACAATGAAAATAAACTCATTTTTTTCGGTTTAAATCGCGTTGCTTTTATTATATTAAGCACTAGCTGACCCGACAGACGTTGTCCTGTCGTTTAGTATAAAAAAATAAAATTCATCAAAATCGGTTTAGCATTTTTTCTTTCATAAGAACCTTCTCCTGACAATAGCGCTCACAACAAAAAAAGAATTATCGAAATATGTGTAAAAGTTTAAGTGTGATGCCGTGACCAAGGGAAATAGGGATTGATTTTTATATAATAGATTTTTAACCCGATCAGTGAATATAGATTGATGTTGGATTGAAATTAAACTCACTTTTGCGGTTTAATCGCGTTGTTTTTATATGTAATACAAAACAATTTACCCCTAGGTTTCGAGGTTTTTTAGGTTTTTGACAAAACGCTTAAGACGGAGATAGATGATAATTACTTGTCCTTTTCGGTTGCATAGGAGTGAATATAGTATATTATGCAACTAGTGAATAAAAGACGGATTTAGTGCGAGGGCCGTAGATGAATCACGAGCGTAGCGAGTGATTCAAGTGTTAGAATCCTGAGCGACGCCAGTGGTTCATGGCCCTCAATCTAAATCCGTACTTTATTCAAGAGTTGCATACTATACTTTATACCATGACTACGAGGAAAAAAACCGGTCAAGTGCGAGTCGGACTCGCGTCGCGTACGAAGGTTTCCGTACCACTATCACAAATTTCGGAATCCTGAAATGAACACTGGAGCGGCAACCAATCCGTGAACGCAACGCGAACGTTAAAATTTATTTTACCACTGGCGCCAGTCTCAATGCATCACAATGCATCATAGTAAAAAGTGCTAGGTGCTATGTCAAAATCACATAAAAGTTTTTTATCTACTTGTTATTATAGCGGCTAAAGAAATACATCTACTGTGAAAATTTCAACTGTCTAGCTATCACAGTTTATGAGATAAAGCCTGGTGACAGACGGACAGACAGACGGCAAAGTATCAGTAAAAGTGTTCCGTTTTCATCCTTTGGGTACGGAACCCTAAAAAGAATTTGTATGTCGAGTATTCTTAGCGCAAGGAGTTTGTATCAAGTTTTTTTTCACGCAAGGAGGTTGTATATGCATTTAGTTAGATGGACGACGAGTATATTGTGTTCTAAATTCAAAATTCAAACAGCGTGAGTAAAAGTCCTTTTTATTCACTGTTTAGCGTGAATAAAATAAGCTTTTAAGAGTGTGAGTGGTATAAATATAGTTTTTACTATTAAGAGGACATTTAGAGTACATTTAGGTAATCTATAAATAAAAACAGTTTATTTGTGGCTTGTTTCGGCGTGAAAAAAATATTTCTAAGATCGTCATTTCACATAGGTCGCGCCCTTAATGTAATTAAAACAACGACATTAAAACCGAAAAAAAAAGAGTTTAATTCCCTATCACCATCGTGAAAACCGAAAAACAAACTAAAATTATGATCAATCTGATATGTATTCGATTTTATTAGCCTTACCTCCTTTTTCCTCTTTTGAAAATCTCTATCTAAACTCGTTGTAGGTTCGCCATTGTATTTACTTTCACTGGAATGATGACCGGGTGGAGATGCTAAAAATAAGGTTGTATTAATTTTAGAATCTCACCTCGAGTAAAAATCGCAAATTACGCGTCTGAAAAGATTAGATTTCAGAAAAAATATGGATGATAAAATACAAACATACGTGGTCTAAGATTTCCATGTAAAAGTTCTAAGGTTTGTCTCAACGCTCTCGCTTGCCGTTTTGGTAACAATTTCAATGATATATGCCTTTGTGTATCACATATCTGTAAAACAAATAGGGTTATATCAAATAAATAAATATAATAAATAACCGACAATGTGTCCTAAAAATTCATTTTATCGAGCTTCGCAGTGCTACGGAAAGCACATTAAGCAGTTGGTCCCGGTTGTTATCTCTGATAGCAGTCGTTAGGTCAAATTACAAGCCTTAGGGCGACCTGACAACTCTAACACTAGGTGAGCCACACCACTACATGAAAAGAAGAAGAGGTAGTTAGTTAGTTTCGCTGGGCCTTTTCGGCACTTAGTCTCACAATTGGGCCATTGCGTGATTTCTTTAGAGGGGTTAATTAAGCAGTAAGAAGCCACGGGATTCATCTCCAGATTGGCGAATATCCCATGCCTTCAAACCTTGGTGAGTCCGAGAAGAGGAGG
Source organism: Idaea biselata (assembly GCA_958496205.1). Lineage (NCBI taxonomy): Eukaryota > Metazoa > Arthropoda > Insecta > Lepidoptera > Geometridae > Idaea > Idaea biselata. The sequence continues at coordinate 4,856,477 of OY292403.1, read as the reverse complement.
TTATCAATAAAATAGGGAACTAGGTAGATATAAAATAACTCACAGTAATATTGTTAGTGTCTAAATCAACGCACGTGACGTCCGACGGCGGTTCGTACAAATCGAAAAACCTAGAATCGACTCCTATTAAATATGGTAAAGGGGCGTGTAAGACTTCTGCTAAACCTGCGAAGAGAAAAATCTAACATAACATGGTTGAATTTACAAATATTTGAAAATATTGAAAAAAAAGACGGGATATTTATTTACCATGTTTAATTTTGTTTTTTTCTGAGCTAGATTTTTCGCCAGTTATTCTTGTGAACAAGCCGGTCGCAATAATACTCGGTTTTTGAATAATATTTCTAGTAAATATTGACTTACCTAAAGGGCACAATGGTATGTAAGGGCATTGCCATTTGAAAGGAAATAATAAACTCGATACGGCTTCAGAAACAGCTGTCAACGTGTCAGGTCTAGAAAATAACAAAATAATACATTTTAATAAAAGAAGATTAAAACATAACTTGGAATAGGATAAAAAAGAAAACGGATAGAGTAGGATAAAGTTTTTGAAAGCATTTTTTCAAAAAGCATAGGATAATAATATGAAATAAGACTAATTTTTCGATTTCAATCGTGTCGTTTCGAGGTCTTTAAATGAATGAATAAACTCTTTATTGTACACACCATTTAAATTACAACACAAATAAAAACGTACATAACCTTAAATAAGAGAGACCGATACGTAATTAAAACCAAAAAAAACAACGTGATTTAAACCGAAAAATAATGTAAAATTTTATACGATCAGTGTCCCGCGGTTTCTTCCGCGTTAAGTCCAGATCCCGAGGGATTTCCAAAACACAAAATTCTTTAAACGGATACTCTCATCATCATCGCTCACGTTGTTCCCGGTTGCATCTCTCTCGAGAGCCCGGGGTCCGCTTTCCTACTTTTACGTCTCCACTTCGCACGATCTTCGGCAAACGGATACCCTACACACCACAAAGAGAGCATTTTCCAAATTCAGAGCTTTAGGACCAGCGGTTTGGATTCTACGTTGATATACAGGGTGTCCCAGAAACGAGTGTCAAGCGAAAGTCCAGAGGTAGAGGACCTTAAGGGGTATCCGAATCACCCCCATGTATGTTCCGCGATTTTTCGTAGTTTAGTAGTTATGGCCTTTTTTCTCAATTTTCTACTAAAATGCGACCATTGATACCTATTTGGTCATACTTACTGCAATAGTTGAGATAATTGGCTGATTTCTTTTTAAATGTGGAGCTGAATAATAGGGTCATGTTACCTGTTACAAAAAAAGGCGTAACACTAACCAAACTGTTACAAATTAAAAAAGAATTTCATAAAGTGAGCGTTGACAAAACGCTATAAACACTTTAATGAGCAATTAGAAGAAAAACTCGCCTTTTATTTTTTTTCCAAACCAACTTTAAAAACTTCCTTACTTCATTAGCTATCTACCCTATTAATTTTATTGGTCTATCATTAGAGGATCATATCAAAAATTTTAATTAAAAATTCTTTGGTTGAAAATTCTCTCACTTATCCCTATTACGAAGACTTCGCTGTCTTGAGAAAAAAGGCCATAACTACTAAACTACGAAAAATCGCGGAACATACATGGGGGTGATTCGGATACCCCTTAAGGTCCTCTACCTCTGGACTTTCGCTTGACACTCGTTTCTGGGACACCCTGTATGGTTAAGTCAATCAATCTGTTATTTTAAATTGAATTTTATATGTATCGCGAAAACCGAAAATAAATCTAAAAAATAAAATACAAGTAAACTATAACCTACCTCAACGAATGTATAAGTATCTTCTGTTCAGTGATAGCTAATGCCAGTAGCAACAGACAGTTGTCGGGCCCCAGGTTTAGCAGTAGATGCCGGTAGCCCGCGCCGCTTCGCACCAGCGGCTGGTCGTCGCCGAGCGTCACTATTACTGTAACCTACCTTAACGAATGTATAAGTATCTTCTGTTCAGTGATAGCTAATGCCAGCAGCAACAGACAGTTGTCGGGCCCCAGGTTTAGCAGTAGATGCCGGTAGCCCGCGCCGCTTCGCACCAGCGGCTGGTCGTCGCCGCGCGTCACTATTACTGTAACCTACCTTAACGAATGTATAAGTATCTTCTGTTCAGTGATAGCTAATGCCAGCAGCAACAGACAGTTGTCGGGCCCCAGGTTTAGCAGTAGATGCCGGTAGCCCGCGCCGCTTCGCACCAGCGGCTGGTCGTCGCCGCGCGTCACTATTACTGTAACCTACCTTAACGAATGTATAAGTATCTTCTGTTCAGTGATAGCTAATGCCAGCAGCAACAGACAGTTGTCGGGCCCCAGGTTTAGCAGTAGATGCCGGTAGCCCGCGCCGCTTCGCACCAGCGGCTGGTCGTCGCCGCGCGTCACTATTACTGTAACCTACCTTAACGAATGTATAAGTATCTTCTGTTCAGTGATAGCTAATGCCAGCAGCAACAGACAGTTGTCGGGCCCCAGGTTTAGCAGTAGATGCCGGTAGCCCGCGCCGCTTCGCACCAGCGGCTGGTCGTCGCCGCGCGTCACTATTACTGTAACCTACCTTAACGAATGTATAAGTATCTTCTGTTCAGTGATAGCTAATGCCAGCAGCAACAGACAGTTGTCGGGCCCCAGGTTTAGCAGTAGATGCCGGTAGCCCGCGCCGCTTCGCACCAGCGGCTGGTCGTCGCCGCGCGTCACTATTACTGTAACTTACCTTAACGAATGTATAAGTATCTTCTGTTCAGTGATAGCTAATGCCAGCAGCAACAGACAGTTGTCGGGCCCCAGGTTTAGCAGTAGATGCCGGTAGCCCGCGCCGCTTCGCACCAGCGGCTGGTCGTCGCCGCGCGTCACTATTACTGTAACCTACCTTAACGAAAGTATAAGTATCTTCTGTTCAGTGATAGCTAATGCCAGTAGCAACAGACAGTTGTCGGGCCCCAGGTTTAGCAGTAGATGCCGGTAGCCCGCGCCGCTTCGCACCAGCGGCTGGTCGTCGCCGCGCGTCACTATTACTGTAACCTACCTTAACGAATGTATAAGTATCTTCTGTTCAGTGATAGCTAATGCCAGCAGCAACAGACAGTTGTCGGGCCCCAGGTTTAGCAGTAGATGCCGGTAGCCCGCGCCGCTTCGCACCAGCGGCTGGTCGTCGCCGCGCGTCACTATTACTGTAACCTACCTTAACGAATGTATAAGTATCTTCTGTTCAGTGATAGCTAATGCCAGCAGCAACAGACAGTTGTCGGGCCCCAGGTTTAGCAGTAGATGCCGGTAGCCCGCGCCGCTTCGCACCAGCGGCTGGTCGTCGCCGCGCGTCACTATTACTGTAACCTACCTTAACGAATGTATAAGTATCTTCTGTTCAGTGATAGCTAATGCCAGCAGCAACAGACAGTTGTCGGGCCCCAGGTTTAGCAGTAGATGCCGGTAGCCCGCGCCGCTTCGCACCAGCGGCTGGTCGTCGCCGCGCGTCACTATTACTGTAACCTACCTTAACGAATGTATAAGTATCTTCTGTTCAGTGATAGCTAATGCCAGCAGCAACAGACAGTTGTCGGGCCCCAGGTTTAGCAGTAGATGCCGGTAGCCCGCGCCGCTTCGCACCAGCGGCTGGTCGTCGCCGCGCGTCACTATTACTGTAACCTACCTTAACGAATGTATAAGTATCTTCTGTTCAGTGATAGCTAATGCCAGCAGCAACAGACAGTTGTCGGGCCCCAGGTTTAGCAGTAGATGCCGGTAGCTCGCGCCGCTTCGCACCAGCGGCTGGTCGTCGCCGCGCGTCACTATTACTGTAACCTACCTTAACGAATGTATAAGTATCTTCTGTTCAGTGATAGCTAATGCCAGCAGCAACAGACAGTTGTCGGGCCCCAGGTTTAGCAGTAGATGCCGGTAGCCCGCGCCGCTTCGCACCAGCGGCTGGTCGTCGCCGAGCGTCACTATTACTGTAACCTACCTTAACGAATGTATAAGTATCTTCTGTTCAGTGATAGCTAATGCCAGCAGCAACAGACAGTTGTCGGGCCCCAGGTTTAGCAGTAGATGCCGGTAGCCCGCGCCGCTTCGCACCAGCGGCTGGTCGTCGCCGCGCGTCACTATTACTGTAACCTACCTTAACGAATGTATAAGTATCTTCTGTTCAGTGATAGCTAATGCCAGCAGCAACAGACAGTTGTCGGGCCCCAGGTTTAGCAGTAGATGCCGGTAGCCCGCGCCGCTTCGCACCAGCGGCTGGTCGTCGCCGCGCGTCACTATTACTGTAACCTACCTTAACGAATGTATAAGTATCTTCTGTTCAGTGATAGCTAATGCCAGCAGCAACAGACAGTTGTCGGGCCCCAGGTTTAGCAGTAGATGCCGGTAGCCCGCGCCGCTTCGCACCAGCGGCTGGTCGTCGCCGCGCGTCACTATTACTGTAACCTACCTTAACGAATGTATAAGTATCTTCTGTTCAGTGATAGCTAATGCCAGCAGCAACAGACAGTTGTCGGGCCCCAGGTTTAGCAGTAGATGCCGGTAGCCCGCGCCGCTTCGCACCAGCGGCTGGTCGTCGCCGCGCGTCACTATTACTGTAACCTACCTTAACGAATGTATAAGTATCTTCTGTTCAGTGATAGCTAATGCCAGCAGCAACAGACAGTTGTCGGGCCCCAGGTTTAGCAGTAGATGCCGGTAGCCCGCGCCGCTTCGCACCAGCGGCTGGTCGTCGCCGCGCGTCACTATTACTGTAACCTACCTTAACGAATGTATAAGTATCTTCTGTTCAGTGATAGCTAATGCCAGCAGCAACAGACAGTTGTCGGGCCCCAGGTTTAGCAGTAGATGCCGGTAGCCCGCGCCGCTTCGCACCAGCGGCTGGTCGTCGCCGCGCGTCACTATTACTGTAACCTACCTTAACGAATGTATAAGTATCTTCTGTTCAGTGATAGCTAATGCCAGCAGCAACAGACAGTTGTCGGGCCCCAGGTTTAGCAGTAGATGCCGGTAGCCCGCGCCGCTTCGCACCAGCGGCTGGTCGTCGCCGCGCGTCACTATTACTGTAACCTACCTTAACGAATGTATAAGTATCTTCTGTTCAGTGATAGCTAATGCCAGCAGCAACAGACAGTTGTCGGGCCCCAGGTTTAGCAGTAGATGCCGGTAGCCCGCGCCGCTTCGCACCAGCGGCTGGTCGTCGCCGCGTGTCACTATTACTCTATCGCTGGGGTTTGTAGGGGATAGCTGGAAGGGAACGTAAATAATTAAATTAACCAATGGTAGTTTTGCCGTTCGATAATATAAATCTAACAGATAAATAATATAATCGCTAAATTTAAAAGAAAGATAACCCAATTTTTCTTTTGTGCGTTTTATATAGGTGGCCGGCCAGTTCAAAATGCCTATAAGGTAACAACACAGCTTTCATGAATTCCAAATTAAAAATACTTTAAGCCTTAGGGCTTAAACGCGCAGTTTAAACCCTAGAGACTAATAACTTCATTTACATTGACTTTTTAGTCATACAAAGTAACTTTGTAGAATAAAAATGTATATCACACAATGTACTTACTTGTAATAATATACTCGGTTCAGGGAAAGGTACTTCTTCTAACAAATGTGTGATGTATCTTTCTATAGGTATACTGAGAGGTTGTTTATCAAACATATCCTGAAAAGAACAATTTCAATAATGTATTACAGCGATTATTTTATGCAAAATGACAAGGGTTTATTCCTAGGGATTTTTTTTTAATGATAAATAAACCATTTAGTTTTTTGTCAAAATCATGGACGCGAGTCCTTTTAGCAATTTTAGCTATCACTTACTTATATCTTTCGACCGGGCTATAGTTCGATTTACTAATCGAACTGTAGCCCGGTCGAAATGATTCGCCCTGTATTCGGGCAAGAAAAACTCAGGGTTTGCTAGTCTCCCCCAGATCCCTTTGTCGCCTTTTAAGATTCTTTGTCGGGTTTATACGGTCACTATACACTGCCGCGACAGTATTGACACTGCATGCTGTGTTAATATTGCCAAATCTATTTGCAGAAGGTTTGGTCAATGACGATTTACCTACTGTGCCGTACTCAAATAATGTGTGGTTTTAGCAAACCCCCGGGCTCCCGAAAGTGATGCATCTGGGAAAATCGCTCAGATGAGAAGAAGTTAGTCTAACTGAAACACTTACCAATATATACAACAACCATCGTTCGAACGTATCGCTGAAAGGCCACCTCGACAACAGACATATACACTTGTTGGCGTGCAGCGAGTGCGTGGTGTGAGACACGCCCACTCTCCACCCGAGCTGGTCCACTTGCTGCTCCGACAGCTGCGAGTGAGGGTACTTCTCGTAGAATGTTACTGCTGACCCGTATACCTGGATAGACAGACCGAAGTAAGCTTCGGAATAGGATTTACTTAAAATAAAAGAACCCAAAAACCGCCCGTGGCTTATGTATGAGCCATAATAAAAAATCACTCGCGTCGCTCAGGATTCTAAAACATGAATCGCTCGCTACGCTCGTGATTAAATCATCATGAATACGGTCGGCCCTACGATCGTAATTCGTTAGAATCCTTAACTTGCTCATGATTAACCCTCGATTTAAATACGATCTTTAATAACTAATTGCATAATATACTACTGTTGTAGTAAGTACAAGTATTATATCAGTTGTCTAGTCAAAGTAACACAAGCTTAGTAGCTAACCATCGCACTAGATGCTGCTGTGTAATGTCCACAGAATATTATTTATTTATTAAATATATATTTTATTCTGTAATTGTTTTTACAGCAGCAACAAAAACATACATAATCTGTAAGAAATTCGACTGTCTCTAGCTATCACGGTTCATGAGATACAGCTGTGCAGACATACAAACGAACGGACAGTGGAGTTAGTAAATGGGTCCCGTTTTTACCCTTTAGGGACGGAACCCTAATAATGATCAATATATTTATTTATTTCAGATTCTACAGTCAATATAATACAATGTAATCCATTTTACATAACATAGAACTTAGACCAAATTGAATCTATATTTTGTAAGCCTTACTTTTTACATCTAGAAATTGAGTAGGTAAGTAATAATCAAGCACTAACCTTATCAGTAGCATCGGCGACAGTCAATACAAACGTTGAGAACACCGGTTTGGGTGTGATTGCAATATTAGGCCATAATTCTAGGGTTGCTCCCATCGGCATACAAAACAATGGGACTGAAGACGGGAATGCTAAACTGCGACGGTCTGTTGTTGGATATCTGAGGAAGGAAAATAAGTTCTTAGACAATGGTTAATAGTCGGATCTTAGATTTAGAGATGAAACGGATATCCGGTAACTATCCGGTATGCGGCCTATCCGGTTCAAATTATATATCCGCCCGAATACCGGATAGGATACCGGATTTCAAATATATACGTACGACATAAAGATTGAAGGCACTTTAATCTTTATTTTATTGTTTCATCTCTACTTAGCTTACCTAGATTGTGAGTATTCTAACAACGACATTCGAATTTTGATCCACCTTTTTTAAGGTGTGTGAGTTTTTTCTCGTACCGTTTAACTTTGGAACTGGTGAAGGTCGTCCTTCAGAGACGAGTTTAAATTGGATCACTATCAGGCTACCTTTCTCTTTCTAGTTTCTAATAGAGACCAGTCTAGTTTTAGGAGTCGGATCTTATTCGGTGCAAAGGAAAAGGATAGTTTATTCATACAATGAGGCAATCCAGCTAACATTCTTGGCTCCTTTGCGCCAGGTAGGTACGAGCAGGAGCGGTTTATTACATAAATAAATATAGCACGACGTTACCCACAGCGCAATATAGCCTCAAACAAAGTACTAGGCTTGTACTATGGGTAATAGTATACTTTTTTTTGTATATACATACATATGATACATAGAAAACACCAAGACCAGAAACAAATATTTATTTTGAAGCATACTTGCATACCCGGCGGGAATCGAATTCCTTGCGATATTGTGATCATGCTACTACTGGGTAGCATAGGAGAACTATATCGCGAGGAGACCGGCTTCTTTAAATAACGTAATTATGGGCCAATTATGAGGCGACGTAAGGAAAACGAACAGCGAAAACCTAACCTTCTTCTACATCAATTAAGAATTATTTCGATACTGTAGTGCTAATAGACAAATGCATTCACTGTACACCATCGTCTATTGTTAAGGAGAGTGCGTTAATTAGTCCGTGAGTCAGTGATTGAGTGTGAAAGTAAAACTCATTAGCATCGACTCAGAAACACTTTCATTGTGAAACCACTTCCATTTTATGCTGAGATTTGTTTTTCAAGTTAGAACTAGCATAGGTGTTGCGTATCATAAGTGTATAAGTTTTAGAAATTCGCTGTGTGGCCCCAGCATAGATCGCTGTGTGGCCCCAGCATAGATCGCTGTGTGGCCCCAGCATAGATCGCTGTGTGGCCCCAGCATAGATCGCTGTGTGGCCCCAGCATAGATGTTATGCAGTCGGCAGGGTTTGAGAAGGAAAATCCCTGATTACAGTGATAGGCTGCAAAAATTCAATTTACTCAGTTTAGAATTACGTAGGGATCTGATAGACCTGACACTGCTTTATAAGATTTGTAACGGAATTAGTCATGGAAAACTACTAAGCTTTGTCCACTTCAAAGTACCCTCGAGATCGGTTCGTATTCCTAAATTGTTTAGCACACCATACACAAACAACAATGTTTCCTACAATGACCCTATTAGCAGAATGTGCAGAACTTACAATGATAATTTCTGCAAGTGCGAGGAGGATATGTTTCTTCTTAGCTGCTGCTCATTCAAAACAAAAGTACGATCTTTATTACAATCTAAATTGTAGTTTTACCTCTTATACTCATTTAACTGTATTTATGTATTATGTATATGTATTGTAAGTAGATATATGTATATATGTTTTATGTTTATCTAACTTTTATGTGTATATATTTTTATTACTTATATAATGTATATACCTATTTGGCAGGCTTCTCTACTAACTATTCTTAAAATAGTTAGTTTGTAGAATGTCTAACTGTGCATGTTTCATTGTTATGTAAGTTGTGTGTAGTTTATAAGTGGGTCCCAAATTTGTTTTGGATCTGTTTGTCACTAAATGATTATTTATAAGATTATAGTTTGTGACCTGTAACTATACCTAATAAAATAAAATAAAATAAAATAAAAAAAGCATAAAATAGGGTTACCCCATCTCTTCCGGTGGGTGTCGTAAAAGGTGACTAAGGGATCTGAGGGAGGTTAGCAAACGTATGTTCCCCCCCACGCGGTCGCGGATAAGCGGCTTGATCCCTAATAGGGTTGGTATCAGACAGGCGGCCGGCCGTAAAAAGATTGCCAAATCTAATTGCAGAAGGTATGGTCAATAATCATCAAAATGAAGCTACTCACGGAAAACTAGCTTGATAGTAATCAATTTGCAAAAATGTACCAAGGATCCTGGACTATGAGCCCTGATTGACAGAATTAAATTGAGCTAAGTTCCTCCCACAAAATTATCGTTTCAAATAAGTATATATCTAGTACTAAACCAAGGACGTTAGGTATATAAATATTAAGTAAAAACACGCCTAAATTATAGAGTATCGGAAATAAGCTACTTTACGTTTTTTGTCAGTTAATTTGATTGTTCAAAGTTACTTTGTCATTATGACTCACTATTAGGTAATAGCATAAATTGAGTTAACCCCATTAGGCAACTTTATACGAAAGGACGTGGGTACTTGACTGGCAAAAAATGCAGGCACGGTTTGCTGTCATGGAGCCGAGCTAATCTATGTATCTTATATCCGTTGTATAGTACCCATAATACAGTCAGATTACCAATTAAGTATATAGCACGCACAATAATTTAAGTCATCGACATTTACCCCCTTACATAAACGATGGCTAAGTTTAATAAGTTTAACCAATTAAGTTCTCAGCACGCAAAATAATTGTGCATGCAAGCATAGTGCTTAGTTTGGGTCTGGTTTGCGCTGTGTTAAGCGTCGTGCAATATTTATTTTATTTATATTAAGCACTTTATCGACGCCTTACGTTTCATGACCTTTCCATCCCACAGCTTTCGGGTAGACAACGCGATTAAATCCAGAAAACTGATTTTGATTTTTACCTACGGGGACTTTTTATAACTCAAGATCGGCTGAACCGATTTTGCTTGACATTGGTGGGGGGTAGCTTAGAACCAGAAGAAGTATATGGGATATTTTTTTCAATTGTATTTTTGCTTCTAACGAGGAACAAAGTTCACTGGGACTAGTTATTTATAGTGAGCACTATGTACTTACTTACCTAAATAAGACGTCGGGTTTGTACGCTATGAGCGGTGGACGGTTCATTGATTTCTTATAGCATAGGAATACATCGCTGCCCATCAGACCTGAAAATTACAATAAAATATATGTTACAATTTACCAATACAACGTAAGGTAATATTTCTAAGAGGCATATTTCCTAAGATTTCATATATTTCTGCCAATTACTCTTTGACTGCTGACGTTCAAATCTGTGGCTATCCACAGATGATTTATTTGTTGTTTTGCTACCTGGTAGTCATTTACCCCCTTATAAACGATGACTAACGCAGCGTCCTACGTGGGCGATCGGATGCGAACGCGATGCGAACGCGAAGCGGCGCGGTGCGACGCGGAAACAAGGAACAGTCAATAGCTATTGAAGTGTCCTACGTGACCAAATGCACGTAAAGTGCGATGCGGCGCGATTCTCGACTGTTTTTTGTTTCCGCGCCGCACCGCGCCGCTTCGCGTTCGCATCTGATCGCCCACGTAGTACGCTGCGTAAGTTTAAGTAACGTTTGTCTTCTACTGTGACATGAAGTTTCATAGTTGACAGACAGAGACACACGATACATAAACTTAATCATCGTTTATAAGCAAGGGTGTTAGTAATCATCCGCATCCGGTCTGCTCCAGCCTTAAAAAGTAGACTGTGTGTTTACACAAACCTTTATTCAAATTCTTCGCAATCATACAGAAGGCATGCGGCGGCACCTCTCCTTTACTGGCCACTATCACACAAACATCGACTACGACCAAAGCGTTGCACGGGGCGGTAGAGTGCGCTCGTCTGTAGGTAATGAAGGTTTTAGCTGTCGAGTTGTTCACGTTAGCGAGGGAGCCGCCGACTGATTGCAGGACCATCTCAGCGTCGGCCATGAGACGTTCTTTGCCGTCGTACATTACGCCTGGAATAAAGAATTTTATATAAAAACTAGCTGACCCGGCAAACGTTGTTTTGCCTTTTAAATTATAGACAGTAGCCGATTCTCAGACCTACTGAATACGCATATAAAATTTGGTAAAAATCGGTAAAGCCGTTTCGGAGGAGTACGGTAACTAACATTGTGACATGGAAATTTTATATATTAGAAGATTTTATTTTTTAATTGTTGCCTTTTGATATCAGTGGGGATCACGATGCAATGCGAAACCGAGTGTTGGAAGACGACCTACTCGGTAGACCAACGACATTGTAGAAGTCGCTGGGAGTCGTTAAATGGGGGTGGCTCGGGATCGTTATTTGTGGCGTCGTCGTATGGGGGAGGCTTATTTTCAGCAGTGGACGAACAAGGACTATGAATAATGAGCTCTCAAAATCGAATCGAGACAAGACGGCTTGCGCAAGCATGCTTGTACTCTTGACATCTACTGTTGACGGAACACCGATGGGATTTAGTGGGTATATTTCCGGCTGCCTACCACCCCGGTGCCGGAGGTAGTCCCACCTACTGGACTGTCGGATTATCTGGCTACCTTGGGTGTAGTCCATTGTAGCTAGATAATGCAATAATGCATTGCCACCGAAAAAGATATAAGTTACATAAACAATCCTGCCAGGACCAGTACCAAAACAGACATAAACAATCCTGCCAGGACCAGTACCAAAACAGAGAATGTATTCAACGTATTCTGCTAGGATTTTTTTACAATGAGGAGTAACACTAACTTTTTATCCCGGCAGAGGGCGTTAGTCGAATGATCTTAGGTTTGAATTAAGAACTGTCAAATAGGTGTTTTTTACAACTCTCATCGCCAAATTGGCCATATCAGTCTCAGACCGAAAGAAAAAAAAACTCGGCGTTTTCATTCGTGGGGGACCATCAACAAAAAAAAGACCATCCGATGCCAGCGCCATCTGCTCACAGCTTTGCGTGTGCCACCCCATTAGAAATGCATCATTAAAAAATCCTCCCGTGACAGGATTCGAACCTGAGTTGGGCCACACTTGAGGATTTTTGAAGACCTCCTTGAAAATTATTTCTAGTAGAATGCCTTGAGCAATAAACATAAGAAATATCCCTTTTTCAAACCAAATAATGGCAGTTTTTAATCGCTTTGTTTTTATTATTTTTTTCAATGCCCAACGTTTCAAGATCTTTACAGACCTCTTCCTCAGGGGTAGATAAGGTAATTTCAGCGCGTACATAGTCTTTAACTATAACTGCGTAAGTCATTTGTAAAAAATAACCCCTTCAGAGTGGGCGTCGTTTAATACCAACGAGCTAGACAAGCCGATAATGTGTCTACTACCAATAGGTACGTAATTGATATTGATCTAGGTCGTAAACACAATACGGTGAATTAAATAAGTGACACTATCTTAAATGGAAGCTGTTATACATATACCCCCTTACTTATAAACGATGACTAACTTTATGTAACGTTTGTCCTTTACTGTGACATGAAGTTTCAATGTTAGCAGACAGTGAGAAACGTTAGATAAACTTAGGCATTGTTTATAAGTAAAGGGGGATAAAATTTAAATTTCTGATTGACTGAATATCAACACACAGCCTAAACCGCTGGTCCCAGAGACTTGAAATTGGGAGGGTGTAATTATAAGGTACAGTCGCTTCGCTACGGGTACACTACAGGCGTCACAGCTGTCACCTAAAGTTATAAAAGTAACTACTGTAGCACCTTTTAATCACTCTAGGTTCTATTAATCTCTAAGTGATACCGTAATGGTTTCGGAGTACCTACAGACTGAGACAGATTAATTCACAATTGATGATATTCGATTGTGTAACCAACGTAAGTAAATAAAAAATGAGGTGGTACCAAAACTCGTTATAATTTTTTGTTTCCTTTCCGGTCACTAAACCAGTTCAGAATTAAGTACAAGTTTTAAATCGATAACCTTCAGGGATACGATTGGACATTGGAAAAATAGTATTCTTATCGAAAAAATGCACTTTAAAAGTGCAAAAAGTGATTTAAAAATACTTTGAACTTTAGGTGTTGGTGACATTGGCAAAGATAGTGCTATAAAAACAATTTTTAATTTGGCATTTTTAAGTAGATTCTTACAAATCATACTCATTATATAAAAATCTAGTAGACTTTCGTGTAACATGTGATGTAGTCTATGCGTGTGTTTGATAAACAAAAGGTACATACCCACTGACGCGATTTCAATCTTGTATATAAAATTCAAAGTCCTTGACTAATCTATATATTAACGCAGAGTCCAAACCGCTGGTCCTAGAGACATGAAATCTGGAGAGTGTGTTCTTTATGGTGAGCACGTAACTACTAAGAAAGGGTTTTGGAGAATCCTGGGATATCGGGACTTACGCGGGTGAAACTGCGGGACTCTGCTAGTGTTCTATAAACATTGAAAAAACTTAAAATAACAATAGGCTACCTTTTTTCGCAAGTGTTATTTTAATCTATGACATTTTCTGACAGGGACATTTCGCTTTATAGGGACGTTTTATTACCAGAGGACATTTTGGGGAAGGGACATTCTGCGATGTAACGGATTCGAACTGGAATTAGATAGTATTACAGGCTAACTATTTATTTTAATCAAGGATTGCGCAACAGCGGGGAGCTTCCAGATACTAACTATCTTTGCGATATTGATAACCGGTTATCACATAGATATATCCACTGAATGAAATGGTTCAGAATTTTCTGAGAAGTTTTATAAAAAACAGATGGCCAAGCGAGGGATCTAATAAGGGGTCCTTTATTACTTTTCATTTCAATAATAATAAAGATTTATTTCATTGGAAAGCAAACAGCTATTCCTTAACAAAGAAAACAATATCAAAATCGCTTCATATAAAGCGATTTTTATATTGTTGATGAAAGTTGGTATGTAGTTACTGGAGACCTGGAATATAACAAAGGCCATTCCCGCGAGAATGGGACTTACGCGAGTGAAACCGCGGGACGCAGCTTATACGTAATACAGCTATTTACATCTTAATGTCTCAATAGGAGTGCTGTAAGCGATATAATTGACTTACGAGTACCTAGTACCTGCCTAGTTACTTATTCAATGATTTACCGAGCCAAGATTATTATCATTTCGCCTTGAAATAGAAACATTAGCATCGTATGTAAGCGAGGAGTTAACGGCAGACTAGCAAAAGATTAATAACAAAAAATCCATACAAATCATAACGAGTGGTTTTAGAATGATGCGATAAAAAAATGGTACACGTCCTCATCCAGACTAGAGATTATAGTCTGTCAAAACCTGTGGTCATTTGAGATTAATGTTGATTAATGTTGTTGTTAATGTTGCTTATTTCTGGCCAAAATTCAGCTATTTCGTATTACACAGCAATGCTAAAATTGTTAATTTTAATTTACGTCGGTCATAAAATGTATTAAGAGCTACTTACCTTAATTTAAAAGTGAAATAAATCGCTGTTATAGAGCTCGCATCTATACAAGGAACGCGGACTTTATAATATGTATTGAATTGACGAACCATACATTTGTTTTTGTAAGCTCGCTGATTTGTCCTACTACAGTACAGTACACAAACAGTACAGTAGGACAAATCAGCGAGCTTAGGGCTCAAGGACCTCCTTTTGGGTAGGCAGTAAGTCGCCACTGGAGGTCTGGTTCTTCGGATTGGTGAATGTACCATGCCTTCGGATTGTGGTGCGTCCTAGGACATGTGGTTCCGTACCATCGTTTGCGTAGGCAATTAGCGTTAGGATTAGTGATTTAATACAAACTTAACGCATCGTAGCACTTCGTCAATCCTTCTATTGATTTTAAAAATCCAAAAGTTTGTGTTTTTTTGTTTGAGATAATTATGTAAGTAGTTATTATTATTTTACGCGAAGCCCTACTGAGCTATTCGCAATTACACATGGTAACTTGGTATTTGAAAATCCGGATTAACATACATTTCCTCGATATTCAGATAAGAGCAGGACTGACGTAGGAGAATAAATAAACCCACGAACATTGTCGGAGATGCAAGATCTATAAGTTGGTTAACACTGTTATTAATATTTCTTTGACATTTAAATATTGAACTTGGGGAGCTTTCGGCCCTGACCCTGACTTAAAGCCAGGGTTGCGAGTAAACGAGGAAACAAGAAAATTGGAAAAAAATGAGGCTATAAAGCGAATTTAAGTATATGATTTTTTAATATGATTTAGATGAAATAGTGCGAAACTTGAAAGTGATTGCTGCATTTAATCCCGACATTCCCACGGGATTGGTATTTACGCGAGTAAAACCGGTAGGCGATGTTTGTCGTTAATTTACGCTAGCAGGACGTAGAGATCGTAATACCACTGATGACAAGATTACTAATTTTTGAATAATCAACCTAAACGGAAGTTTGAAAATAGAAATGAGAAATCTAAACACCTCTATGCTGGATGTAAAAGTATTTACAATTGTATTTTGAACTGATATTTGGGTAAATAAAAAATATAGGTTGTTATTGCCCTATAATGTATTATTCCACTTATATTATAAATTGCGAATTATAGATGTTCTTTGGATGTCTGTGTTATTCACGAATCGATTGACGTAAGAATCATCAAAATCGGTCCATCCGTTTGGCCTCTGGAGCATAGGAACAAACAAATAAATATACAAACATAGACTGATAAACACATAACTCTTTTTGCGTCGCGCAGTCGGGTAAAAAGTACGCCTGTGAACTTTGCACTATATACGACTACAAGTGGAAAGCATAACCGTATTCCCTTCATACAAAATTAAAACACGCGACCTTTGACTACCTATGTGTGGTGTTCAAATGCAGAATTTATAAGTTACATGTTACACGTCAGTGTTACGTTTTATTTTTGGTAGGTACTTGACTGTATACCATAGTGTTATCCAATAAAGCAGGTAATAAATATACAAATCATCAAAGCAACGCGATTATAACCGGAAAAAAATGATCATTAAATGATCACAAATCATTACAAGTTACACAGTACCTAATTGTATCAAAAGGTTGATAGAAAGTGAGAGACAACCCCATCAGAGATATTTAATTTCATATTCTAAGCTAGATCCTCACAAAATCCTATATTGGTATAACATAGGTGCATGCATGCAACAGTTTATAGCAAGAGCTATACATACAAAATTAGAAACTCACAAACAATAGTTTATAGCAAGAGCTATAACTAAATTTATTAAATTATAAACTATGGTTTGTGTGCTTCCGTGCTTCGGAAGGCACGGTAAGTAGTTGGTTGTTATCTCTGATAGCAGTCATTAGGTCAAGTCAGAGGCCTTAAGGCGACCTAAAATCTAAGACTAAGTGGACCCAGACACCTATACAAAAAGAAGAAGAAGCCAGAGGTATTGCGATGGAGATCTAGAGCAGTTTTGTGACGTCACCACTGGGAGTTAACTCCAGTAGATAGAATTAATTTGTAAGAAATCTGACCGAATTGAAGTTGTTGCAAGTTGTTCCTCAAGGTAGCATAAAATACTTTAAATTCTGTGAAAATCAGATAGGTCAACTAGTCCCATGATAGCCCCAAGCTAAGCTTGTGTTACGGTGACTAGACACCGGATATAATACTTATACCTATTTATTAGATACACCCAGACCAGAAACAAATATTTATTTCTAAGCATAAATACTTGCTCCCGGCGGGAATCGAACCAGCAACCTTCTGCTTTGCAATCCACACCAGACCCTCCTACTAGCGTCCCCATCGCATAGAACATTACTTACCAATATCGACAAGCGGTGGCCGGTCCTTTCCTCGCCTGATACACAGGAAACATTCAGGTGATCGCATCGAGCCATGATTCAAGTCAGCTGGTAACCCGGTGGGAGTCAGTTCGACCAATTCGAAGTCTTTAGGTACTGTCTCACCAAGGCCAGGGAACACCACACCTGTGAAGAGATAAAAATACAACTTATGTGACATGTTCGTTTCCGAGTTGTACCATTATAACAAAAATGTGACGGTTGTATTATGGGAGCCCCACCGAATTATTACATTATATTCTGTACTAGCTGCGTCCCGCGGTTTCACCCGTGTAAGTCCAGTGTTATTCAGGGTGAATGTAGCTCTCTAATGGTGAAAGAATTTTAGAAATCGGTCCAGTAGTTTTTGAGTTTATTCATAACAAACATACACACACACACACAAAAATACAAATATTTCCTCTTTATAATATTAGTGTATATTTATTGCTATAGCGCCAACAGCATCTGTAAAAATTTTAACCATCTAGCTATCACGGTTTATGAGATACAGCTTGGTGTCAGTGGGACAGTGAAGCCTTAGTAAACGGGCCTCGTCTTCAGCCTTTGGCTACAAAATCATAAAAACTACTTTCATGTTCTACTGCTCAGCAATCTTTTAGCGAAAGGGAAATAAATATTTAAAAGGGATGATTATTAACTTGGTATGTTATCCGCCGCGGCCTAAGAGCCTTGAATTAGTTCAAGAAAACATCGTTGGCGTGATTCGATCCGGCTCAGTGCCTGTAGGTGGCAATGGCATGGCAAAGTGTTAAATCGCTATAAGGATCCTTACATAGGATCATGATTTAAAACGAAATAATTAGAAACCGACTTCAAAAAGTATAAAATAACATACAGTGCCACTCTGCTATCTAAACTATTATTATAAAGAGGTAACGTTGGTAACATTTATGTAAGTATGTATTTTCCGGGTAATCTCTGAAACTACTGAATTGATTACAAAAAATATTTACCAATAGAAAGCTACATTATCGATGAGTAACATTTGATCCCAATATTCCCATGGGATCGGGACTTACGTGGTTCAAACTGCGGGACTCTACTAGTGTAATATGAAGTCGGGCAGTTTTATGCTTCTAGTAAAATAATAAACCGATGGGATTTCCAACGGCTGAAATATCCAGTAACATGCACACAAAAAAACATACAACCGAATAGATAACCTCTCCTTTTTGGGAAGTCAGTTAATTTCAGCAAAACCGTAAAACCACGGTTGTTTCGATAAGATTGCGGTTGTTTGCCGTGGACGCAACATAAATAAAAGTAACGTCGATAGATTCTGCAAATGGTATACGAAACACAATATACCAACAAAGGAACGAATACAAGTTCGATTCAGAACTAAAACCAGAACATTATTTCAGACACTGAACATGTTTACGAGCGAAACTTTAAACTTTATAATACAACTACAAAAGGAGCGCCTTTCATAGATTTTAAAGGGAAAAGTAAACCATAGTATTTTATGTACTCGTTGTAAGTAGAAGCGCAGTTTAACTATACTTCGGTTTCGTAGTCAACCTTATAGTTTTTTTATTGTAGACACATCTTCCTGAAGAAAAAACGTCAAATAGGTACAAAGATTTGGTTCTTTGTATTCGTCTCAGATCGTAAATTAATCACCTATTAACCAAAAAAAACTAAATTGAAATCGGTTTATCCGTTCGTGAGCTATGATAAATCGGTTTATTCGTTCATGAGCTATGATGCCACCCTCGACAAACCCACACGACAAACTTAAAACATCCCTCTTTTTCCGTCGGGGGTTAAAAAACGAAGTGTAGTAATTGGCGCCTTGGGACTTATGCAGTTGCCCAGCCGTCTGTCATACAACTTTGTTTTGCGGAATATGTGACCGGTCACATAAGTTGTACCATACACGTCATGTGACCAGTCACATGAATTGTCAAAGCCCTTTTTCAGAAAGGAAGCAAGCTTGCATACTCTGTCATACATTGTTTTCTGGAATATATATGACGGGTCATATAAGTTGTATCAGACAAATTATGTGACCGGTCACATGAATCCGTATTCAGAAAAACCTGGGAAACCTGTTTACTATTATTTCTTTCCACTAAGGTATTTGAAATAGCAGCGTGCCGCGGTTTCCCCCACGTACGCGGACTTAATCTCGACGTAAGTCCACATAAGTCCAAACGTCCAACGGGATATTATCTAAATGGACTTTTCTACAAGAAAAATGTGCGCTATTTACCGATGTTGCGGTGAAGGATAACTTGGGTAGTTAAACGAAATGAAGCCAGCGACTAAGTTGGTCCATATTTTTTTTTGTTTTATAATTTAACTAGATGACCCGGCAAACTTTGTTCCGCCTTAGAGGCAAAAAAAAAGTAGCGATCCTATATCTTTCTCCTGGGTTTAAGCTACCTCCTCACCAATTTTCAGCCAAATCGGTTCAGCCGTTCTTGAGTTATAAATAGTGTAACTAACAGTGAAACAGTGATCGTGAGCTTCCTTGTAAAGTAAAGCAGTTTTTACCTTTCGTGGAACATTGTAAAAACTACGAACCATTGTGGTGGTTAATTTGAATTCTACCTTGAATTTCAGTTTAAGACGGTAGCCAGCATAACAGTCGCTACTTGCTAGTTACATTAACGGCCTTTGTGGCCCGTCGGGCAAACCCTGCAACGCTGATGGTGGGGTTCGATTCTTGCCGGGGACAAGTATTTATGCGACCATAAATGTTTGTTCCTGGTTCGCTTTTTGCTTTGCTTAGTTGATTTGTTTAGTTTGGGGCTAGATGGCAACGTCCAGCAATAAATTATTTATTTATTTTATTGAATACCACCGATAAATATTTTATCGAGATGTACCTACCTACCTACGATGGTATGGGTTTGTTTAGATCAAAATTGATCAGATATATTTATTGGTAACTTAAACGTTTTTGCTACTAAGGATTAATGAATAAAGGAATGTAATATTTGTGGATATATCATTTATAAATAGTTGTCTATTATCTTAAGTGAATGTCCGACAGGTTATGAATCTTAAGTAGGCGCCTAGTAACCTGATTGCTTTACTAATTAGCTAGGTATTCATAACGTAGTAGATACCTACCGCAGGCACAGTAGTTAGATAGATAGATATATCTTCTAATATATAAAATTTCCATGTCACAGTGTTAGTTACCGTACTCCTCCGAAACGGCTTGACCGATTTTTATGAAATTTTGTATACGTGTTCAGTAGGTCTGAGAATCGGCTACTATCTATAATTTATAAGGCAAAACAACGTTTGCCGGGTCAGCTAGTTTGATATATATATAGATAGATTAGATCAACGGGTCATGCTCAACACCTTGCAAGAGGAATCAGCTACAGCTAGACTAAAAGTCAATGAGAGCAAGACGAAAATCAAGACCAATATTTCCAATGCACAACGACACCGTATGCCGATTGAAGTTCATCATCATCATCCGAGCGATGTTCCCTGTTGCATCCCTCTCGAGAGCCCGGGGTCCGCTTTCCTACTTTTACGTCTCCACTTCGCACGATCTTCGGTATCCCGCGTAGTAAGGCCATTTGCACGCTTATCCGATCTTACGACGTCAAGGCAGCACTTCTTAGATCTTCCCAATTCCGTATGCCGGTTGAAGTTACGTCGGAGTATATGCACCTGGGGCGTAAAATCACTTTAGGTACTGAAAATCAGACCCAAGAAGAAGAGAGACGCATAATCCGGGGATGCGTGCATAGTCTTGCTATGTGCTACGTTTGCGCCAAAGGCTGCCCCTTTGGCGTAAACGTCCTGCATAGCAAGATGCCCGTAGCGTTAAAAAGAAGAGTCTTCGAGCAATGTGTCCTGCCAGAGTTCACATATGGAGCTGAAACCATGACCCTGTGACTGAAAAATCTGCAGAGAAACTCTGCGTTGCCCTGAGAGCAACGAAAAGAGCTATGCTCGGTATTACGAGACCGGAAAATAAATACTTGGATTAGATCTAAGACTAAGGTAAGGGATGTAGTTAAGGTGATCGCTGAGCATAAGTGGAGGTGGGAGGGACATATTGCAAGAATGAGCAATAACAGGTGGACTCGAAGGCTGATGAAATGGCGCCCGTACATATTAGGACTCAATTCAATTTTAATGCCTGTTTGGTTAGGAGCGCGAGGGCATTAGGGGGTTAAGGGGATGATTGGCCCCATGGATCGGTCTGTCTCCTTGTAAAAGGTTTTCAAAATAGTTGTCTGGTGGACATATATAAAAATGGAGCATCAGAATTTACGTGAAGTCGAGTAATTATTTTGGGAGCTTTAAAGCGACTGCAAAACAATACGGCCGACGGAAAGTGTATGGGAGTATTGGCGACTTATTTTTAAGTACATATATTATCTAAAATATACGTGAAAATCAGCTTGGAGAATTAACGTGAGGTAAGTAATTTTTTTATGTATCTTGATGACCTGATATCTCAGAATTGGCCATCGCAGCAGGCTAGCAAGTAGGCATGCGTTCTTAGTACTTACTAACACTACTCAATCGACCACATTTCGTTCGTCAGAAAATACGTGATGTCTGCCACTTTTGGGATCTTGGACTTTATAAAACACAACGGACACATACAGAAAGTAATACCTACAAATAGACGGCCTTATCGATTTTTTCCTGATCGTATTCTATGGTAGAAATCGCTCTATATATGCACATATGTGTGTATATAGCCTGTACGTGTGTATAGGTATTGTCTGTACATATGTATATTGTCTAAGTGTACGTAAATAACGAATATACGTAAATAATCTTTAATTACCTAGTACACTTTGAGATAGTACCTACTATTACTATATATAATTTTAACACTAATGACTGCCTTCAGAAACATTCCGATGTGAATCTTTAGTTAAGAGGACAGTCTACCTACTCTTTCTCCATACAAACGTAGTCGACTGCTTCCTCCCAGGATAAAGACATTAGAGCAAATATGTTTATGCCAAAAGGCTATTACCACACGTTTTGGTTTTTTTCATTTTCTAATAAGAATAGAAATAAAATAAAGAAAAAGTTTGAAAATGTAACAAATCAAAACAAAACATGTCATGGCTAATATAGGACTTATGGCATAAACATAATTTTTCTATATCTTTATCCAGGGTTTTTTAACATTCGACTACGTTTGTAAAGTTTGTGTGGAGAAAAGAGTAGGTAGACTGTCCCCTTAAGGAATGCTTTGTCTCGCTCTTCAGAGTGCTCGCTCCGCGTAAGTCCCGACCCAGTGGGAATATCGGGATCAAAAGTAGTTACTCGATAATGTAGCTTTCTATTGGTGAAATAAGTTTTGAAATCGGTCCATTATTTTCGGAGCCTATTCGTTAAACAAACCAACAAAAGAACCCTCTTTATAATATTAGTCTATAGATAGATTATCTCATTGGTTAGCCTATTTTCAAATACTTTACATTTTTCTTCGTTTTTCGCGATGCTGTTATGAAATTAAACTCATTTTTCATTCAACTCTTTTAGATGTTTCCAGGTCCTAACAGACCTCATGCTCACGGGTAGACAAGCAGTCTACCCGAGAGACCAAGATACCATCCGTAACGTAACGTCAGGTAGAGTTTAACTTGATTAAAACCGAAAAAAATGATAAATAAAAACAAATTCATAAAAATCTTCAAGCTAGTTTCAATGACCTCAGATACATTATTATACCTAACAGTAACCCTGGCATCTACTGAGTTAGGCACTGAGTTAGGTATTAAATCGTTGTATGACTCATTTATTTGATACCTTAATCTCCCACAGACTTGTTTTATCACTGACTTAACTAATTTCAAAAACCGCGTAATTCCCAGTAAATACCTATATTTACTGGGGAATTTCGCGGTTTATGGTTCTCCTACATTTTTGATATACAGCAAGTAAAGCGTAATATGCAACCTGAATTCTATTTGATCAATGTATGCCATATTATGTCCTCAAAGTTTCCTTTCCCCTGTTGTAAATAACACAAAACAGTAGCAGCGAAGTAAATAACAATACAAATAATGAATAGGTACTTATTTATTTAAAACTTCGACAGTGAATGTCTGAGGCATTCGTATGGCATTGAACTCATACAGTTCGGTCAGTTATTATTAGTGATGGGCCGACTAGTCGGTAAATTGTGCTGACTAGTCGTCAACTAACAAATATAGAATAAAATCAACATTATTTTATTGAATAAATAGTAGTAAAGTTAAAAGACAGGTAGTCAGAAAAAACGTAAATAAAAGAAGTGCCTTCCAGGGTACTATACCTGCCTAAAATATGTCTCAACTATGCCTCAGCCTTAGATTACCTAGCTAGATGTGGGTAGTCTAACGAGGATATTCGAATTTTGATCCATCTTTTTTAAAGGTAATTTAAAACAGTTTGACTTTGGAACTGGTGAAGCTCGTCCGTCAGAGACGAGTTCGAAATAGATCAGACGACCTTTCTCCTTTTAGCCTATAATAGAGACCAGTCCAGTTCTGTGGTCTCAGCTCTATTCAATTTTTTTTTCCATATTTGGAAGTTTTGCAAGATTTTGCTAAAGCTTGCGAAGTACGAATTCTTGCCAAATTACTAACAATTGCCGGGTGATGACGAAAAACCCAAACATCTCCGAATTACAATGATCTGCATTGCCGACTAGTCGGCAATCGCCATATCATACCGTCGGCCCATCTCTAGTTATTATTTATCAATTGAGTATGAATCACTGAGGTCAGATATATGTGGCCCTTTGTAAACCAATTTAGAGGATGCAAGGTATGTTCGAAATAGTTCATGGAATACCAATTAAGTAGGCGACTATTGTAACCTACTTAATCTTGCCCTTTATCAAGAAGACTCGTTTCCTTCCCGATGGGCAATACTGATGGATGTGTGGAAAAGATAAATCAGATTGAATGTCTTTAAAAGGATTGATCGAACGTTTGCCTTCGATATGTCTTTTCAAGATCAGACAGAACACAAATACCAGGAAGCGGTTCAGGGGTAAACGATCAAAGGCTACATAAGACTAAGACCTATATGTGACATGGTGCAAAGAAAGTCGAACGTTACAAAAATCCTGAATCCAAAACGCTCCCAGATCCTAGGTATCTCCGATTTTGCGCTGAAGAAATATACTATTTCCTTCAACCTACACAACACCCAATCATCGATAAACAGGCTTCACCACTTTAAGGGCAATCCTACACTATTATCTGTGCTATTATTATTATAAATGCGAAAATTTAGAAGTTTTATTTTGTTTGTATGGATGTTTGTCTGGACGCAAAGACAACTAAACGGATTTAGTATAGGTCAAATTACAGTGAAAACAAAAAGCCATATAAATGGAATTTGAACCCATAAATAACGTCACTGAACCGATACGGTGAAAGTCTAGATCTTTCTGATAATTCTAGACTTCATTGCTAAACATAAACATATATGCCGTAAAGACAGTTAAAAATGTGATAAGAACGTAGAAAATTCACGTAGAAAAAAAAAAGAGTTCATGAATTTAAAAAAGTCGCATTGATCATTCGTAGATGCTTCTGCTTGCATTCTTTAAATTTTTTGTAAGTTTTGTTCTGAACTAGCGTTAATATTAAATAAGCAGAGTGCATTAGTGGCGAGGCGATAATGTCGACATAGCTGCCCGTATTCCATCATGGAGGTAAATATTATGGACACCTGTATTACATTACATAATGATGGTGTAATTATGTTTTATCTAAGGTATTCTAACTACGATTCATGGAAGATAAATTAACGGTGCACCTACTATAGTGGTGTGTGTGGCTCCCCTATTGTTAGAGTTTTCGGGTCTCCGTAAGGCCTCTAACTTGACCTACTGACTGCTATCATCAGAGATAACAACCGTGTCCAACTTCTTAACGCGCTTTCCGAAGCAAGAAGGAGCTCGAGAAAATGATTTTTTGCCACACAAATTATCGGTCACCCATCCAAGTAATGACCGCGCCAAAAGTAGCTTAGCCGCACGACCATTTAAGATCGACAGCTGGGCCAATGAGGTCTTCATTATATAAATTGATTTAACCCTTATGCATTTTAAAGATATGGAGGACCGTTTTTAAAACATGTTATGTCCCAATCCTTCCCAATTTCCTACTAGATACGTACTCGTATCCCGGTCTCTGGCTATGGCTGACCATTCTCCATTATACATATGTAGATCAAATCTATGTAGACTATTGTTTTCCTGGACTACGCCTTGAGACTGTCAAGTGAGGCCGCTATAAGCGATTAGATGCGTAAGATAGATGATACCTATAATATAAGATAGATGATATACCTATAACATAAAATAAATGCGTTACATACCGTAACGATGGTAGGTAGATTAGTTATGGAGGAGATGGTTTCAGAGGAATTTTTGATTAATGCATTTTTCCTAGTAAAATATTATTACCAGCAATATGTCCAAAGTAGGGCGGGTACTACGTTTACTCCAATGGCTCCTATATAATTTTATTAAATTAATTAAGAGTTCCAGTTCATACGGTATCCGCAGATTAAACCAGTTTCACTCATTAGCCGATTAATCGGAACAGAATCTAGACTTGTTAGTCGTTACCTGATCTTGTTATGGCTTTCACTAAAACCAAAGGAATATTCATGGTGAGATTTTTTTATACTTAACTATTTTACAACTCAGTATTAATAAATACCCTACGGAACCAAAATCCGGAGGTGGTATTCTACCAACAAAAAAAAATAATCCAAAATTCAATATTTTGAATTTTGGAAAAACGAGCATTACCTATACTTCAATGATATTGATAAATGATCTTTTAATCCAATCCTTAGGCTTTAGGGCGACCTGAAATCTCTAACACGAAGTGAGGCACACCACTACACGAAAAGAAGAAGATATAGGATCTCTTGACTATGAAGTCAAGATATTGTATAGTATTTTGTTGCAGAAATCCTACAGAGAAATGTTCAAATAAAAACCTAGGTACCTAAATTCAAATTGCCCAACAACAAAACGAAAACAGTCTAATAAAAGAATAAGTAATTTTTATTCCGAGGACACGAAAAAAATCCACACAAAACAACGAAAAAGAATATTGTCGAATGTAATTGTTAATAGCATAAAAATATTCAAAGAATTCAAACAAAACGAGTAGGCGATGAGCTAGTTAAAAGACGTGTAGGTTTATGCTCTGAGTATCGCTACAGGCAGCGCGTTACGACTTCGAACAGACAGAATCATAACTATATAAGGCATACTACTCCATAGTAAAAACTTTTATTTTCTGAGCTAGACTAGAAGGTAAACAAAGATAAGTACCTACTATTAAAGTGGTATACAGCTAATGTTGGTGTAAGGTTTTGGGATGACAATGGACATTTATAAATATTTGGGTCTTGTAGCCTGAGTATGGGTAATTTAGCCATGATTACCGGTTTTTAATAAAAATAATCTTTAATAGTAGCAGAGATAGGTACATCATTTGTGAAAATTTCAACGGTCTAGCTATTACGATTGACGGTTCATGAGATGCAGCCCGGTGACAGACGGACAAACAGGCGCGGTAGCGCCTGGCAATGTCTGTAATTCGATGGGCGACCGTTTAAGTGTGGATTTTTGTACAGTGGTAGGTAGGTGTTCGAACACCGCGAACGTGGTCGCGGGCACAGCTGTATTATAATAGAAACAACGCGATTCACGCCGAAAAGTGAGTTTCATTTTACAGAAACATCGCGAAAACCAAATAAAATATATGAACTACACACCTATATGACATTGCTACAGTCCTAAGTGGATTTTATACCTATACTAACCTATAAAACTGAAAAATCTAAAAGCTGAAGAGTTTGTTTGTTCGTTTGAACGCACTAATCTCAGGAACCGCTGGTCCGATTTTAAAAATTCTTTCAGTGTTGGGTAGTCCATTTATTGAGGAAGGCTATTTTATATTTTCAAAATTAGGCGGACGAAGTCGCGGGCACTGCTAGTAGTCTATATGTAATTTTCAATCTGTGTAACAAACATACGCAGACGGGAAAAATTACACTAAGTACCAAGTTGCAAATATTAATAGTAGGTAGATATTGTATCAATGCAATGGTTTAATATTTTATTAGATAACTCAGTTGGATCGTCTGATATTACTGAAACTTGATATGAAAACCAAACCACACAGAGGCTAAGAATTACTGATTGCCTTCCAAGTTATAGAATGATGCAAAGAAAACAAAAGTATTGTAGAGTTAATGAATTCAACTTTAGACTCTGTTCCACAAAGATTTCCAACAATTTAATGAAATAAGTATCTATAAGTATCTATTTAATCGTAATCTATACTAATATTATAAAGAGGTAACGTTGGAAACATGTATGTATATTGGGGGTAATCTCCGAAACCACTGAACCAATTCAAAAAAATGTTGCACTAATAGGAAGCTACATTACATAGGCTACTTTTGATCCCGATATTTCCCCGGAAACGGGACTTAAGCGGGTAAAACTGCGGGAATCTGCTAGTTAATTATAATTTACCTAATGTACCTAATGAAAATTGGTAAAGTTCGTTGAAATTAAAGGCTATTTTTTAGAAAAAATATTCCCACAGATTTTGGTCTTTTATTGTATCTAATTGAAAAATGAGAATTGATTACTATCTCACCAGACGGTAAGTGACCAAGCACTCGAAATTGTAGCATGCACAGTAGTGGCTACACTGGCTTGGGTAGATTACTTACGCTGGTGGTTTGGTTTAAGAAGTCGCTGCCAAGTTAAACATAGGCAACTAAGTAATACAGCCAGTTGTTCATTATTTTTACTTCATAAAATGACATTTCAATATGTAATGTTTACATGTCTGCATACTATCATCATAAACTATAGATATGCTTTGTTTATCTATAAAATAGTATAAATAAAGAATAATTTATGCTAAATTAACAGCTAAAATGTGACTACAATTTTAATTGATTAGTGCCCATATTAGTGACCTAGAGAATCATTAAACAAGGATCCGGTCTGGCATTATTAGCTACTTCCTATATTTCTCTACATAATACATAAGCCTATGTAATTGTAATTTTTTGCATTTGTTTGAGTAGAAACAATATTAGGATTTCAGGGTGCCCCGTGTAGCATAAAAATTGTAAAAGGCAACTAAGGGAGTGACAATAACACTAAAAAAACATAATCTTTAAACATCTTTGAAATTTTTTTACCAAAAACAAGCCAAAATCTAGGATTTATATTGTGTTTCCCACACTTTTTTACTTACATTTTTTTAAAACTATAAGCAAATAAGATAATAAATTGAAAAAATCAGTCTGCAAAGTCAGTATAATATAGGTTATCTTGTTTACTTTTAACTATCACTGCATGATTAATATATTTATTGGAAAAAAGATAGTCATATGTGTTTAAAGTACTAAACAACATGGAGATAAGATTTTTTCCCAATGGTTTTACCTTAAATATTGCCAGTAAGGTGGCAAGATTAAGGTTGACCTATGTGTCGATTTTAAGCTGCGATTCATGACACTAATATCAATTATCATATGTGGCAACTAAGTGTGTTAACAATTTGGCTACTGCGCCCGAAAACAACAAATAACCTCATAGTGCAATATGTATTTGGGTCTCAGGGAAAAATGCACCCATTGTTTATGATCGAAAAACAGACATGTTGTGTTTTCAGTCAACGCAATTTAATTATTTAAATTTATCTTTTCAATCACAACTTATTGGAACAATACAGGGTACATATTTATTTTGCTTTATGCAGCAGTTTTGATCCTATGGTTGTCTAAAAAGAAAATACTGGCCAACTGAGAGTTGGACTGTCGCAAGAAGGGTTCTGTACCAATATCAATAGCTCTCACAGTTCATGAGATAGAGCCTGGACAGGCAAACAGATGAACAGTGGAGTCTTATAAGAAGCATCCTGTTTTTACCCTCTAAAGAGGTTGTAAAAATAGGATGTTTACATATTCTTGATTGTATACAAAACATAATATGACTTACCAATATCAGTGATTGGTGGCTTCGAAGTGTATCCTTTCAGATGTCCTGAGTCTGAATCGTCCAGTAACTCAGGGGTTTCAGGCAACCCAGCAACCACAAAATAATCAGCAACTCGTTTTTCATCCATGTTCGTATTATCTTACAAGTTACCTAGGAGAATATTGGAGTTTATTGGAAAAAATGCACTTTGAATGTAGGTTTGCCAAAGATTAATTTGAACGTTTTCTATTTATCTAGTTTTCCAAACAATTACATAAATAAACTACGATTTATGAAGACTTGTGCACTGAAGTGGAACCAAACCAGGTTGCACACCGCCTTATTTTACATCGCATTACAAAATAAAATAGAATAACAAGAAACCTTTGAAGTGAACCTACAAGTTTTTAATGTACAATTCTGGGGTCTCAATGTCGTTCAATCATTTTGTATTAACACGAATATCAGGTAAATTACGCTGTCATTTTATTTACACAGAAAATCACAGTAAAAGTTCAAGATTTACAATTTTTTGGGAAAAAATTAGTAAAACGTCATTTTCCTCCGTGACCGACCGACATTTATTTAGTCAGAGACAATATTTTTTACTCCTTGATTGCTTTGTTTGATTGATTGATTGAAGTTCGGCTCGGCACGTGAAAAGAAAAAAATATTTGTCTATACTTGGGTGGATAAAGCTCTTCCACATAGCCACGGTTTACGGGCCGATATCGCATGCGTTTTACTGATGCGTCCAACCCAAGTAAGCACTTGGGTGGGACGCATTATCGCAACCCTCTGTGATCGCAACAGTGTTAGCTTCGTAGTTGGCAAACCAAAAACTGACATCACATGTGATAATATCATGATAAATTGATAATGTATTACATGAGAGGTCAGGCAGAGTTCGTTTGAACAAACCCAAAAAGCAGTAGCGGGTAGCGGGACAGAAGGGGCGCGAAGTTTGATAGTTACTTAGTTAGAAATATTTTACATGACGAAATACATCATCATCACAACACCTCCAATAACAGGATTCGAACCTGTGCCCCTCGCTTGCCGGGCGAGTTCGCTAACACTGCGCCACACGGGAACCTACGTGACATTGTGAATTTATGATTATATACCGTTTTGTTTAACGACTAAGGCTCGGTTTGAACGCTATCTACCAGAGCAGCTTTACAACTATTGCCTGGCTCGGGTGGTTAACTTTACAGTTAACGCCTCCAACATGAGACGTCGTTCTTTCTCCTATTAAAAATTTGTTGTTTTTATTGCTCAAGGTATTTTTACTAGAAATATTTTGCAAGGAGAAATACATCATCAAAAATTCTCCCATGACAGGATTCGAACCTGTGCCCCTCGCTTACCGGGTGAGTGCGCTACCACTAGCCACACGGGAACCCGTGACATAGTGACTATATGATTTTTCCGTTTTGTTTACCAACTATGGTTCGGTTTGAACGCCATCTACCAGAACAGTTTTACAACTAAGTATTGACTGGCTCTGGTTGTTAACTTTACAGTTAACGCCTCCGACATGAGACGTCGTTCTTTCTCCTATTCTAATTGCTGTTTCCCTCTAAATCTATGAGCTATTACCAGTGCAGTGGACCATGGCTTGACCCACTGGTGGGTCCTCTGGTCCTCTCCTCTATCGCTGGACTTACGAGGGTAAAACCGCGGGACATTGCTAGTATTAAATAAAAAAACAAATTAGTAAATAACATTTATTTACACGTCTATTACAATCTCTTTCTGAGCCTTTGAAGACGGGGCCATAGGATTCAATTCGCTTTCTACATTTATACCAGTTTGAGCTCCAGCTAGTAGCAAGCAGATGGCCCCCTCAAGTTCACTCACTTTTTGACAAACTTCTATTTCCGAAGCCACCTTTTTTTGTAACAACCTAAACTTCATCATTACATTTTCATTGTATGAATTAACTTCAGCTTCAAATACATCAATAAATACATTTGTTGCATCAATAATAACTCTACTAAATCGGGTGTCTCCAATATATCTGATTAAAAACTTCAATAGATTGGTAATACATCCTTGTGTTAACTCTTCGATGGCCGGATGCAGCACCTTCCTTCTTAGTAATTCCTGAATCATACTGATTGTAGTCTCAGGCGATTCCTTAACAACATCATTTTTTAAACTAGCAGTTAATGCTTTTGAGAATTGCATTTTTCTAAGGTAGTTGTCAGGTTCGGGCAATGCAACCTTAGCACCCTGAGGTTCTTTTATTACAGTGTCAACTGATACTTTAGGTTTTTTTTGTTTTTTCATAGTAGTAGTGACATGATCGGGAGCAAATTTAAATAGGCCTTTGTTTTCTGTACTCTGATGAGACGGCTGACTTCGTTTTCTTATTGAAATTATTCCATCAATCATGCCTACTGCTAAGATATCATCTCTTTCAGATATAGCCATACTTAAAACAGCGTTTGGATAGTCAATTGTATGGATCGTTTTAAAAGTACCAATGTCATATATTTTAACATGTCTGTCTAGAGAACCCGACATCAATCGGCTGTTATTGCTAGCAAGACAGAGCGATGTAACTGTTTTATGATGTTGGGAAATGTTAGCGAGTAATTTTCCATTATTGAAAATGTCCCAGACTTTAATTTCAGTGCCTCCTGCACTTATAAATATACCTCCTGATGGCAGGAAAATAGTTGATTCGACAGGACTTTCATGGTTAACAGTCAAAATAGTCTCATTTGTTCGAGTGTCATACAATTTGACTGTATGGTCGTAACTGCCTGATATTAAAAGGTTTGGTGAGACAGGGCTGGGTGCACCAGCTCGTACATAGTCAGTGTGGTCGGTAAATGTTGCAGTTTTTTGTTCAGTGGCTATGTCCCACATGCAAACGGATTTGTCATCTGAATAACTGAGCACAGAGAGCTGATCTTTCGTGAAATATGTTCTGTGGACCTGGGGAATGGAGAAATTATATAAGCTTAAGAATTAGTAAGTATATTCTGCTTGATAAAGGCGTGGAGAAAATGCTAACATGCATTATACAGTTGAAACAAACCAAGAAGTTGCGATCCCGACATCTCCAACAGCAATGGTTCAGTAGTTTTTGCTTGAAGGAGTAACAAACATTTTCGTTAACTTACTTACATACATACTTACTAGAGATGGGCCGACTAGTCGGGAAAGCCGACTAGTCGGCAAATTATGCCGACTAGTCGTCAACTAACAATTATGCAATAAAACCAATATTTAATTGAATTAATAGTACAGTAAGAAGGTGGATAGCCAGAAAAACGTATATAAAAACACGTCATAGTCATAACCACGTCACATACATCATCTTAACATCAAACATCTAAAATGTCATACCTAACTATGCCTCAGCTCCATGAATATTTTTTTTCCAACTTTTATTTTTATTTCAACATTTTTTGGAAGTTTCGTTACAGCTCTCGAAGTGCAAATTTATCCAAAAATAACAACAATCGCCGAGTGGTCATGATTAACCCAAATATCTGGGAATTATAATGATCTGCATTGCCGACTAGTCGGCTAGTCTGCTAGTCGGCAGAACCCCTAGTCGGCCCATCTCTAATACTTACACACAAACTTTTACATTAATAAATTATTTATTGTTATTGACAGCAGCTGGGTAGCCATATAAATATTGATAACAATACCTGGATTGCAGAGAATTGCAGGTTTGATTCTCACTGGGTACAGGTATTTATGCTGACAATAAATGCTTCTTTCTGGGTGTTTTCTAAATGTATCGATGTAAGTACATATTTACAAAAAAAGTATTATATGTAGGCTAATTTGAAGCAAGATTGCGTTATATGTAACATCCTCAATATTTATTACCATTATTTAAGCTTTTTATACTTACAGCTCCAGTGTGGCCTGTAAAAACTCTGAGTATATTCTTAGAGCTGACATCAAAGAGTTTGACAGCTGCCTCTTCACCTCCCGCCACAAGCAGTCGTCCATCACCTCGGAAAGTACCACCGTAGGCAGCTTGAACAAACTTTGAGATATTCTTTGCAACTACTTTTGTTATTGGATCGTAGATCTGAAATTATCATTATTATTCGATTACTTCATAATAAAGCATCATTTTTGAAGTAGAGGATTTTTTTGCATGTAAAAGCAAAGTGTTTAGTATTATTACACCAAATAGTAAGTCTTGAAGTAGTCACAAAAAAGGTAAAAAGACTACAACCTTGGCCAGTGACTGGTAATAGTCAAGACATGGCCACAGCTTCTACCATGCTAGTTACTATAATTAATCAAATGGGGTCCATTTGATTAATTATAGTAACTATATATGAACTATATATGAATAATTATATATGAATAACTATATATAAGCAATATGAAACCTCCAAATATTTAATTAAAATTTTATTAACCTCTATTTTGTAGAAGGCCTTTCCAAACTCTAATTTTTTTGCATGGATAATCTCGAGAGGGTTAAACTGAGACCTCACTTCATTCCCTATTATTTTAACCCCGATGTCGTTTCAGTGACAGAAAAGCTTTCTGACTTGTTTTTATGCAATATTTTCATTAGTACTCTGAGCCAAAAAAATCTAAAATTTTCGGACTTAAAACTAGCATTTAATGGATAGCCCTCTGTCTCTCACAGGTCTCGGTTTTTACAAATTTGTGGCGTAGTAGGAATGTAAAGTGCACCAAAAATAAACAATAATACTTACTTGAACTCGAACTGAGCAGGTAGCAGCAAAATAAAACGGTTCAACAGGTCGGAAGTCTAAATAATCTATCGCACCAAATTCTTTCACGAGGGTCGGAGACTGAAAATAATATGAAAAGTTAGATTAGATAAGGTATGAAATTAAAAAGAAAATGGTTTGAAATATATATTTACCCCTAATTTATTCCAATAAATAGAATCTTCAGTAACCACAGATGAAGGCTTCTGGTATACAGTTTTGGATACTTTCTTGTAAGGAAATGATGATTGTGCCATTGTTGGAACCTTTACCTAAACAATCTAGAACGAAATTACATTACTTTTACTAGTTTTTCCTGAAATTAAAGGTTATTTTAAAATTGTAAACAAATCCAACAACGTGCGATTGCGAACGTAAATTGACAGATGGCTGACACTTGACAGACCAGATTGTGACTAACTTCAGGTTTGACCGTTTAGAAAATGAGCACGTTCTCAGTTACATTTTTTCTTGTTTGATTCGTTAAAATAACTTACTTCTTTAATAATTTAATTAACGCAAGTCTCGCATTATTATGTTTCATTAATAATTAGGCAAATAAAGGTCTCTTCAATAATAAAATACATAATTTTGTTTGTGCCATCTCTGGTTTTGTGGCTAAATTTTAATTGTAGTGCTAATAATGGACACAAAAAAAGAAAAAAAGTGACTGATTTTTTTTTGTTTGTCACTGTCAGTGTCAGAAATGTGCCGTAAAATAAACACGGAAATAGCTTATTTTTAATATAATTTACAATAAAACCACTAATAAAACAGGCTAACAAAATGTTTAAATTGCTCAGCCGTAATGGACGCCGCAGCGCTGTTATGAAATTGTTTATTGAAAGTGAAAAGTTAGAGGTTAGACGAGCTAGGGTGTTCTACGTTTGTTCTCCTAGCTCTGTGAGATACGCCTCAACTGGCAACGATGCAGGTAAAACGAGTACCTTGGTGGACCCTATACCGGAACCGCCTCCGGTGCCGGACCCTTCAACACTCCCCGATTTAACCGAAGCTGTTCAAGCTTTAGCCCCAAATGGCGAACCAACCTTTGCAAGCCTCGGGCTAGGCGGCTGGAGCCCTGTAGGTTTGGTACAAAACGCCTTCGAGTACCTCCACATATCTCTCGAGGTACCCTGGTGGGGGGCTATCATTATCGGCACAATTTGCGTGAGATTTGTCATGTTTCCATTGGTCATCATATCGCAGAGAAATAATGCAACAATGAACAACAATTTACCGGAAATGCAGCTACTGCAACTTAAAATGACACAAGCAAGGCAGACGGGAAATCAACTGGAGTCTGCTCGATATGCCCAGGAAATGATGCTGTTTATGAAAGAAAAGGGTTTAAATCCCTTGAAGAACATGATTGTGCCGCTAGCACAGGCACCTTTGTTCATTTCCTTCTTTATGGGTCTCCGAGGAATGGCCAACTGTCCTGTAGAAAGTCTATCGACAGGAGGTCTGTGGTGGTTCGCCGATTTGACAGTTCCTGACCAATTTTTCCTTCTACCTCTGATTACTAGCGCAACAATGTGGGCTACGATCGAACTAGGAGTCGATGGTGGTCGTCTTGATGCATCAAACATGCAGATGATGCGATATGTCCTCCGTGCTGTTCCCTTAGTCATGATACCTTTTACTATCAACTTTCCGGGTGCTATTCTTGTCTACTGGTGTTCGAGTAACTTTATCTCGCTGATTCAAGTTGGTGTCCTCAAAATCCCTGCAGTTCGTGACTACTTTAAGATTCCTGCTCTCATTAAACACAAATCTGATAACTTGCCCATGAAGAAAAAAGGTTTTATTGATGGTGCCAAAGAATCGTGGACCAATATAAAAATATCCAAAAATTTGGCAGAAAGGCAAAGAGTAGATGAGATGATTTTTACAAAAGCTGGTAAAGGGCCATTGCAGAAAACTTACAAAATAGACCCTACAAAACTATCAAGCATTCAAGCAAAACCCAAGTAGGTTTTTTAGTGTTTAGTAACAATAGGTTAGTAGATTTTATTATCATGTAAAAATAAAGTGTTGACATAAAATTTAAAAAAATGATGTTGTTTTTATTAATATAGGCACCCAATTCATTTAAGATAGGCACTTTTCACAAAAAGTACATGGTGTATGTAGATTTGTATGTAATAGGTATAGAATAAGTATACATACCCCAAGAGTTTCTTCCCATCCAAGGGCACGTTCTGAAACCACACTAAAATCATAGTTTATAATAGATGAATACAAGTTTTCATATTCCAGCAGTGTGGTTCTTCTGGTGTTAGAGAATTGAGCTTGCCCTATGGCATTTTATTTGATCTAATGGCTATCAGACAACAACAGGGACCAATTCCTGAATGTCACAACGTGCCTGCTGAAGCACGGAAGAACTGGAGATACTGGTTTTAAGAGGGTGGGTACTGTTACCATTTCCATACAAACATAATACCAAAATAAATTATGAAAAATTTAGTTTTCTACCTTAATATTATTATCGATAATATTCGGATTAAGATTTATTTTTATAGGGGGGCCCTATAAACCACAAGACCACCAAATCTTAATCCGAATAATATCGATATTAAGGTAGAAAACTAAATTTTTCATAATTTATTTTGGTATTATGTTTGTATGGAAATGGTAACAGTACCCACCCTCTTAAAACCAGTATCTCCAGTTCTTCCGTGCTTCAGCAGGCACGTTGTGACATTCAGGAATTGGTCCCTGTTGTTGTCTGATAGCCATTAGATCAAATAAAATGCCATAGGGCAAGCTGAATTCTCTAACACTAAATTTTTCATAATTTATTTTGGTATTATGTTTGTATGGAAATGGTAACAGTACCCACGTTCTTAAGTAGGTACTTACACAAATATTTTTTTTTGTATCTACTAATTCTGTTTTTCGCTATGTTGGATTAAAAATAATCTCATTATACCTATTCAGTTTTAATCGCGTTGTGGTTATTACTTTTAACAATCCTCATGAAGAAAATACCTGTAAAGGTCTCGAAACGTTGAGCATTGAAACAATGCTAAAAGTAATAAACACCACGCGATTAAAACCGAAAAATAAGTTTAGTTTCTACCGACACCCTGCTACACTTATAAAAATACGTAGACGTACTCATCTACTACGTCCTATTTTCGGCAAAAATTGCGCCTTACGATATTATCTTAGCACTAGTTAAGCGCTTCTTAATTTGGATCATATTTTAAGGTCAAAAAATAAATACCATCATCTATAAATAACATTAATTACTACTTCCATTCATCAAGAGACCAAAAAATACTGATTATCTAAAACAATACCAACCACTACGAGGAACAAACCCACCTATCTGCCAAATATTGACGCACAAAGAAGTCTTCAGAAATACGTATTGTGTTAGACCCGAGTGCCGGGATGTTTCAGACGGAAATAATAATAAGAGGGGAACCATAGCTTTAACAAAGCAAAGGCTATATACGGACGGAGAATGAATTAAGGGAATATAATGTCAAGATCACATCAGTGTGAATTAGGGAATGCAAACTCAGAACGGAAGAAAAAACCCGAAAAACCCGGTTTTTTGTTTTTCGGGTTTTTTCTTAAAAACAAACATTTAATTCGATATATATATATATATATAGGCAGGATACCACGGCACTCCAGCCTGAACGATGTCATCCGTCGGGCCTTCGGCAGTGCCGGCGTCCCGTCAACTTTAGAACCTAACGGACTTTTACGGGACGACGGCAAGAGACCCGATGGAATGACTCTCGTTCCTTGGAAGATGGGTAGGCCCCTAGTTTGGGATGCCACTTGTGTGGACACGCTGGCTCCTTCCCATCTTCCAGTGACCACGGTGCGGGCAGGAGCTGCCGCTGATAAAGCTGAAAACCTTAAACGGCACAAATATAGTAATCTAGATAGGGGTTACATGTTTGTGCCGTTTGGGGTGGAGACTTTAGGTCCGTGGGGGCCGGCCGCTCTGGAGCTGTACAGAGAGCTAGCTAAACGTTTGGTGGAGGCATCGGGTGACCGGAATGCTGGCTTGTATTTTGCCCAGAAAATAAGTATTTGTATACAACGGGGCAATGCAGCCAGTATTCTGGGCACTTTTCCCTCCACCAAGTTTTTAGCTGATTTAGATTTAGTTTAGTTTTTAGTTTAGTTTTATTTTAATCAGTTTTAGTTTTAATTTAGTTTTTAATTTTAACTGTGTTTTATAAGAATAAAAAATAAGCTAAAATAAATAGTATTAAACTTATATTCGATATTCAGCCGATATTCAGTGTTGTCGTATGAAGAATATAAAAACCGAAATTTTCGATAAAACCGAGTTGCATGCTCTAGTGTGAATATTTATGATGGTTTAATTTTATTAACCCGTTAATGGAGTTGGAAATTAGAGCTATTTTGTTGATTCGAATAGTAAGTTGAGTATCAAAACCTATGTTTTGAGTCAATCCTCTCAGAGAAATCTATTAGATTTACAGAGAGTTATATTCGTAAAGCCAAAGCAAAACCGAAACCGAGAAACTTGAAACGGTATAGAGCTTTGCGTGGCGTTGCAAGGGATTTTGGAAATTCCCACATAGGTTAGTGCTTTCTAATCTGAATCTAGGCTAGACAACTGTTAAATACTTAGGTAAACACTGCTTCGAAATCTTACGATTCGGTAAGCGTTTTCTGTAATGTATAGGTATCCTCATAATTGGACAATTAGACCAGTAGATACATGATTTTAAGACGTGGTTTTCCACGCAATGTTTTCTTTCACCGTAAGAGCGATGTTAAAACCGCAAAGGTACCTATAGAAAAAGACATTGGTGCAAGATTAGCAGATATTTGAAACCACGACCCTCAGAAATAATGTCGGGGTAGGTATATAATCACTAGACCAACACCGCTCTATGTGCCTACATGCCTAAGAAAGGATAAATAAGCTGAGCTTATTGTAATAAGAAGGTAGGACTTATAAATCATTAGGCGTTGTTATCTATTTTCTACAAAAACTTTTACAAAGCATTCTCAATCTGAATGAAAGAGCACGAAACAATAAAATTGTAAGACAGACGAAATTCTTTCGTGCAATAAGCAATTAACGTGAACTAAGGCAATCTAGTAATGGCGAATGGCGAAGTTGCTCGGAACTGAATAAAAAGCGACCAAAACTTGGCTGGTAATTTTTCCTGTTTGCTATTCCTTTTTGTTTCGATAAAGAATTTATGGACTGAGCAGGATTCATCAATAGAATATTAGGCAGACAGGTTCCGCTACCTAGATAGAAAGGTAAAGTAGGTAAGTCATGTATGTGTCGGGAAACTTGGGAAGTGTGGATATTAACATTATCGACATTTTAACTTGCATGGCATTAAATATAAATATTGTACGACGACGTTACACACAGCGCAATCTAGCCCCAAACTAAGCTTGTACTATGGGTATCTACTAGACAACATTATAAGTACATCTTATTTGTAAATGCACACGTTAAGGTACATAGAAAACATCCAGATTAGCAATATTAATTTTTAAGCGAACCCCCAACCTGCTGCATTGCAGTCAGGCCTTCGCCTGTTGCGCCAGAGACCGTCAAGTCATTATCACGTCAAGGGGCTGACTTTTTTACTAGACTTTATAAACTGCCTAAGTAAGTACCTATGTACCTACAACTCATTTTAGCCGACTTCAAAAAAAAAGGCAACAACACAAAGGCTACCTACTTTTTATCCCGATATTCTTACCTTAGTTAAAACCGCGGGGCGTTGCTAGTACCTATATAAACCTAAGTAAGCTGACACCATTCTACTCATCAAAGGGTTGTCTGGAAAGGGTATCTACCCATCTTTACCTATAGATAATACATATCAACAATAGATCTCTGCAATCAACGTAGCTTTTCCTCTATTTTTCCGAAGAACCGGTAATCGCAGTTGATAAATCGATGTCGCAGCCAGCCCGGATATTTCCGGGTGTGGTGTTAATACCCTTTCTTAGCAAGGAACTGTACTAATTCCACATAAAACAGAGATCTCAGATAGTTTGCCGGGTTGCGAAACACTTTAAGCTATCAATAATACCTACTTATTATTGTATTTGACCGGGTGCGGTATTAAAATGTGAATTTGAAAACATATAGGTATATAACATATAGGCATCGTTTTTTAATTTCAGACTACGATCTGACGTTTTCATTCTTTGGAGGAGGTTCTCAATTCGTCGCGTATGTTTATTTTGTTAACTTATGTATATTGTCCCACTGCTGGGCAAATAAATAAGTCACAAATAAGTAGGTATACTATAAGTAGGTATCTTAGCTTGGACCTAAGTGCCACCAATCCGAATTAAAATACTTAAATTAAACTAAATCTACACATCATAAAACAAATTATGCGAAATAACTACGGTGCAACATATTGCATTTTCATTTTAGTCGTCTAACATAATCGAATTCGCTATACCTACCTATTTGACCTACTTTTATTTGACAAAACCTCTGGTTATCAAATCATTTATTACTTATTTATTACTTACCTACTAATAAAACAGCAGTAAGGCAATTAAACTAGAGATATCAGACATAACATTGCCTATATCAAAATTGCCTTTCACTCAAAGCATTGTTTGAGTGGTAACTTGATCCACTTTGGGACATACTAGTTAGACCAAATGGTTCCACCTGCTTAAGTTCCGATTTCGAGTAAATTTCAGTAAGTATTGAAGTTAGTTTAGTCAACGTGTTAGTCTAGAATCTAGATTTTAGAGAACCAACTCTCTAAATTTTTACATTTAAGTATATTTAGAGAATAGGGATATTCAGTGTTTTCTTTGTATCATATGTATGTATTTACAAAAAAAAAGTATAATATGTAGTATATCCGTTGTCTAGTACCCATAGTACAAGCCTAGTGCTTAGTTTGGGGCTAGATTGCGTTGTGTGGAACGTCGTGCAATACTTATTTACTTATTTTATATAGAGATAATAGGGCAGGAAGAAGAAGACAATAGTGGCGAAATCGGAACTGTTAAGGGGAAAGGATACCCATTTTGTTCTCCATCCGAACTTTACAAATGTAGTCGGGTCCCGTTTTTACCCTTTAGGTACGGAACCCTAAAAACAAAATCTGCCATGCATGACCGTGTCCGTAGGGACACGGTCATGCATGGCAGATATAGGTTTTATGTTTTAAACAAACGTTTATTTGCTCTAATGTTCAGGGATAATTTTAACAGTTTGTATAGAGTAAGGTAAGATTAGGTAAGCTAAGTTTGTAAAGTTTGTATGGAGAAAAGAGTAGGTCCTCCTCTTAAAATTATATTATGGACTTGAGGGCACTTACTAGAATTATATACCTATTAGTTAAAATTGTGTAGGTAGTAAGGCAGTAAATGCAGGATGATTGTTATACGAACCTACTTACCAGCTAATAGCAAGCTGTCAGTAGTAATAACTAAAGCTTATCTCGCACACGTAGTTTATTTGTTTCGAACCGAACATTGTAATGATCGTTATCGTCATGAATATTGCCCATTTTGCCCATAACCTATAACTCGATAGTAGCCTTGTAGCCCGTTTATTGTGTTAATTACATTGGATATCCAATAATAGCTATGGCCCTTTCTTGGTTGGGCTAAGCACCTATGTCGTTATAGTTTAAGATATTTTATAGTGATTAGGTTTATCGTCTCAGCTCGTAGGCTATCATAAAATTTTCTGATACCTTGTAGTAACTTAAGGATACAGATCTATTCACTCACGAAGGCGCGCGGGGTAAAGGGTATACTTTCGGTGTGCATTAATATGAGTGTCTCACGTGCTTACATGTCTTCGACGCGTCTTCGTAGCGACTGAGAGCGTAGCCGTCTTTCGCACTCATAGAATTATATAAAGATAATGTTTGCAACAACATTCACAAGGTGTGGACGCGCGCCGCGGAAAGATCTGTACCTACTTATGAAGTTTTTAGGTTTTTCTGTGCTTTCTGGTTAGGTAATGAAAGTTTACGATAAAAAAGAGCGCCACGAGGCGAACCAACTAACGTTAAAGCTTTTTATTTTGGTAAAATTTTAGCTTTTAATCTTTGTTTTAGTATGAGTGATAAACACATCAAAATCCTATGGGTATCCATATAGGCTTCTTGTTGATATGAGTAATTAAAACATCGTTTAAAATCCTTTGGAAGCAGAAGAAAATGCTAACATGCTAATCTAACATGGTCAAAACTGCTCCACTGACACGTCATAGAAGAAGATAAAACAGCTGTTGGATTGCATAAGAATATTTAAAACCTTCAAAAAGGGTCATTTACAAGTATTTATTATTAATTAACCATTCTTTCAAGTACTTACTTTTAATAAGGTATACCTTAGATAAAAACAAATAAGGGCAGATACGGTACCTAGCCACGGCAAATGAGACGATAAAACTGCGTCAGCTGACGCACAATGAACATGACATTTCGGAATGTTTATGTGGGGGTGTGTAAATACACGTAGGTGTTTCTAGCTCATTTTTCGACTACGCAATGTTACTGTATCTTCCCCTATAAGAACATCATTGATAGGTATACTTACTTTTAATCATTTTGTGTGACTTCCTTGACTGCAAAGACGTTTACCCATTTTAATTTCGTTAAGAAAATTCTAAAAGTTTCTTTCGACCTATCGAACTCTCTGTGGTGCAATAGGTAATTCAATTTTGAAAGAAGTTTAGAAGTAGACTAGCAAATGCAGACCCAACGCAACGGGAACGGATAAGGAATGCTCTTTAACATTTTTACATGTCAGCTCTCACGGTGTAAGAGTGCCTTTACATTAGTATGTTTATAACTATTGTTGGCAAATGGTAGTACAGTTAGTTCTTAGGGTTCTGTACCCAAAGGGTAAAAATGGAAGCCAGCGGATGCTAGACAGCGGGCAGACAGCAGTCTCACTAATATATATTGAGACTGCGCTGTCTGTCCGTCTGTAACCAGGCTGTATCTCACGAATGACAGTTTAAATATTCTCCAAAAGATGATGTATGCCTATTGCACCTACGCAAAAATTACTTACTCGCCTATAATTCTACCCCACCCCCCGAGACGGTGGTGGGGCGGTGCATGATGCGCATTTTTCCACCTTAAAAAAAAGGTAGCTGATATCCTGCGGAAAGAGCGGATTCGAACCTAAAGCGGGTGAAACCGCGGGTCGAAGGTTTTAATTTTAAATGTTGAATTGACATATCTTCCTAAAGAAAAAAAATACAAACCAAAACGTAAGATCGTAAGTCTAGAATTAAAAAAAGTAGTATAATATCTATTTACTGTATACCAGTGTGAAAACTTCTCTACACTGACAGCTGACATGTAAGTAATGTAAGTTACGCTGTTCTCAGCAAATTCACCAAGGAATTTCTTTTAATACATTTTATTTTCAACTAAGATGAAACTGGGTTGTGAATTATAAAAGAAAATTGCAGTGTCTAGGTGTATTCTTACTTCCTGGGGCGCTCTATCTATACCCTTTGTGAGCTTTGGTCTTCTCAAAAAATCTTTTCATTTTTAGGATTTTTTCTTAGTACCTACCTAGTGCTGCCAATCTATAGTCAACTATCGATGATTAATAAATAATAATAAACCATTTATTGCAACAAAGGCCCATAAATTACATACCTTAAAGAGTAACATACATATTTGATAAATAAATAAATGTGTTTATAGACAACTTTATAGTCCAAGCGGAACCCGGGCTCTCAAAAGGGATGCAACCGGGAACATCGTTCGGATGATGATGACGATAGACAACTACGTTAGTAGCACTTCCATGACATAACGTTTAGACTAGTCGATAGCCAACATATCGATAGGCCAATTGATAGTATCGATAGCTCAGAACGTGGTTATACTATCGATAGTTAAGTATTGTGGCTCGAAAAGAATAAACGTTCGATAGTATCGATAGGTAAATAAACTATCGATAGTTCGGCAACACTGCTTTCTACCCTAGATTTTGATTGATTTCGGATAAAGCCGCGTGTAGAACTAGTTCAAAATGTAATTCTTAACTTGGAATCGAAACAGTACCACTAAATTTCTATTAAATAAACGTCCCAACAAAGGCCAAATCGCTCTGTCCTCTCAATTTCAAATTAGAATTTTAAATTTAGAAAAAAACGTAAACGAATTCCGTTCTTTATTCTTTCAAAAAACGAATTTGGAAATCGT
The DNA here is from genome assembly GCA_958496205.1 of Idaea biselata. Classification (NCBI taxonomy): domain Eukaryota; kingdom Metazoa; phylum Arthropoda; class Insecta; order Lepidoptera; family Geometridae; genus Idaea; species Idaea biselata. The sequence continues at coordinate 4,812,516 of OY292403.1, read as the reverse complement.
TCGAACGAATGACTAACCTTTCCTCGAAATTCACACCAATTTCGTGTAAGTATTCTGTCAAACGTCATGTAAGTCCGTTTGTGTGTCTATCATCAGCACTGTCTTTATGAACAAATATGGGCGGAGATGTCTTGAATACAAATTAGATGGCTCGATGCAATTCACTTTGGCGGGGTGACGTTTTGAACATGCTCCAAGTGTTGAAACATTTGAACCACAGGGAAATTTCCAATTTGAAATGTATTATTTGCGATTGTAAGCTTTTATTAAAAACGGCTCCTATTTAGTATTCATGCTACGCTTCAATGCACAGCTTTCTTTGTCTTTTTGCATTAGCGATTATTTATTTTTTAAGCGTTTCTGCTTTAAAGTTTTGTTTAAATTCATTTCTTACTAATATGAATTTAATGGGATGACACAGTATGGCTGAAAATGTTTTCTCCTTTATTCCTTTTTACAACTGTTAGTAACTACTGTTACTGTGTCGTTACTGTAACTGCTCACTATTAGTGTGACTAACTGCTCACTATTAGTGTGACTAACTGCTCCAAGTGGGTTTTCTCCAGTAGCCAGTAGGCCACTTTAACACTCGTATTTATAGTAATTACTGGTCTAAGATTGTGTCTGTCACATTTTCGTTGACGTTAAAAATCACTAATAAGAGCGAGACAGGACATTGCTTAGCCAAAGTAATCACTTAGATTTGTCTGTAAATACGGATGTAACAGCCGAATAGGTACAGAAACGCAACTAAAATTGAGGGGTACTTTAATAGTTGAGGAGCTTCTAAATAAAAATAACTATGGGAATTTTTAAGTTTAAGACCTGCTTACTAGTTTAAGTAAATAAATAAATTCTCTGAACAACACACAGCGCCATCTAGCCCCGTGGTAAGCGACTAAGCTTGTGTTACGGTGACTAGACAACGGATATAATACTTATATTTATTTTTCTTTAACAAGTAGAACTCAAATTTTGAGTAGCGTTTCTGTATTCGGCAGAATTTCAACAACATTTTCAAAATATACCTGAATTTGGGAATTATTCCCAATTAGCAGTGTCCTGCGGTTTCACCCGACTAAGTTCCGATACCGTCGGAATTTCCAAAATCCCTTTTAAAACAAATTTTTTTTCAGCAAAAATACTTGCCCCGGCGGGAATCGAACCCGCAACCTTCCACACGCGCCACAGGGGTCGTCTTACCTTATACCTTAGGTACCAATAACATAGAGAAACACATATCGTTACATACCTACCTTTCTATACCACCGTAGAGTGGTTATAATATACCTATATACAGGTAAACTTATTATTTCTGGGAACAAAGGGAGGGTGTTATCGCATATGACGTAATAAATCATTAGAAGACGGATACCTACTTGCATTTGTAGAGGCTCACAGGTGGCCTCTAGCGCCATAACTCACGCGAGACATACCTACAGCGTTTACTGGCTTAGTTTTGCCCTTAATTTATCATAACTGTTATTGTCGTTTGCAGAGTGTGGACCCACCTTGACACACCCAGTGTCATATTTATTTATTGATAGGTATTTAACAAACTATGTAGGATTTCTGAGAGGATTAGTCTTTTCAATTATGTTAGGTTAGACTTTGTAATAAAATAGGGTTACCCCATCTCTTTCCTTGGGTGTAAATGGGGGAGACTAGCAAAACTTGAGTTCTTACCGCGGGCTGGCGGCACTGCTTGGTTCCTAGAAGAGTTGGTGTCAGGCAGGCGGCTGGTCGTAAAAATATTGCTAAATATATTTGCAGTAGGTATGGTCAATTATAAAACTTGCCTACTGTGCCGAACTCAAATAATTATTTATTTATTTATTTATATTTATATTTATTTATTTATACTTTATTTCGCAACAAAATCAACATAAAAATATACAACAAAAAGTAGGTACACATTATAGGTTTGTTGCGAAACGGCCCCAACTCAGCATGATGCCTGTCTATCGACTGGCGCTGGTCTTCCGTTGGAGCCGACTGGCGCTGGTCTTCCGTTGGAGCCGGTTAATAATGGGTTTTAGCGGACCTCGGGCTCAAGAGAGGGATGAAACCGGGAACATCGCTGAGATGAGAAGAAGAATTCCTTAGATGAAAATTCCTTCTTCTAGAAAAATTGCAAAACAAGCGTATTATGGTTACATTTACCCTCATTTATCATACGGAATTATATTCTGGGGGAATTCCGTTGATGTTAAATCAACATTGCTACTCCAAAAAAGATGCCTTCGAGCTATATACAACATGCAAAGTATTGAATCCCTGAAGGACTTTTTAAAAAAGAAAACTTTCTTACTGTACCTTCTATATATATTTATGAAATATGTAATTTCGTCAAAAATGATGCGACGTATTTCTTTAACAAAAAATCACACAGATCTGATAACCTGCGTCATAAATTTAAGTACAATATCTGTTACCATCAAATAAATAACGCAATGTATGAAAAAAGCACCTTCGTTTCTGCTATTAGAATATTTAATAATATACCACTAGAAATAAAAATGCTAGAAGGCAACATATTCCGCAATAGACTAAGAAAATGGTTGATCTCAAAGGCTTTCTACAGTGTCAAAGAATATTTAGATTTAGATGTTTACTTTACATAAGATTCATTTGTTGACGCTAATTATGTTAATAATTGTTAATTTTTATTTAGAAGTAATGCTTAGATTAAGTTACTATAATATTGTATGTCCGGGATGGACAAACTGTTGATACTTATAAAACATTTCCATGTCACCTTAATGTACACAGTTATTCAATAAATATTCTTGATTCTTGATAGAGGAACTAGTACCTGAACAGAACACAATGTGTATAGGATATTTCGGGTGTGATAATTAAACATAAAATATTTCTTTGAGATAGTACTTAGCTTAGGTAAGCATTTTAGAATTCGACCAAAGCTGGAATAGAGCATGGGAAAATTAACTGGTGGAGTTACTAACACACTAAAACTAACTAAAAAAAAGTATAAAATATGTAGTATATCTGTTGTCTAGTACCCATAGTACAAGACTATATAGTGCTTAGTTTGGGTCTATATTGCGCTGTGTGTAACGTTGACCATTATTTATTTAACTATAAATATAAAATATAAGGTCATCATGACTGACCTTTAATCAACGCAGAGTCCAAAACACTGACATGGAATTTGGAGAAAGTAGGTCCACTTTTGTATGAAACTTTTTAGACTCTTATAGACTCCTAACCTAATCATGTTTCCTGTAGGACATGCGGGCGAAGCCACAGGCAGAAGCTAGTTAGGTATAAACTGTTAGTCTTTCATACCTAGCGTCGTCATTGAGACAATTGCCTCACTTAAATCTCCTCTGTGATGTATCGTCCAATGTAAGACTAAATCAATATAGAGTCTATATTTCCTTCTAATATAATAAAACGGGCAAACAGGCCCTCAAAGATTATTACGGAACGCAAAATGTAAATACATGAGACATCTCATCTAAAGTCCATCTCACAAAAGAAGTTCCGCAGCGTGTACAAAATGTGTGTGTTTGTGTGGTTGTATAATATACTGGAAAATATCATTCTTTTTAAGCTATTGCATAGCTTTTATCGCGATGGCTTTGAGGAGGCTTATGGCTTTGAGCGTGGCCACCAAATCAAGAAATTCCGTGACGAAAAAAAAACTTAACACCCCCACTCAGCCTACCATGTTGCCATGGTTACCATTTGTAGCCATGTAGCTCGGCCGAGCTACATGGTAACCATGGCAACATGGTACAAAATAAATAAATAATTATAATTGCATAAGTTGATGAAAAATGCTATGCAATAGCTTTGTCGCGGCAGTCCCCGAGGGCCACACGTTTTTAGGGTTCCGTACCCAAAGGGTAAAAACGGGACCCTATTACTGAGACTTCGCTGTCTGTCTGTCTGTCTGTCTGTCTGTCTGTCTGTCCGTCTGTCCGTCCGTCCGTCCGTCTGTCACCAGGCTGTATCTCATGAACCGTAATAGCTAGACGGTTGAAATTTTCACAGAAGATGTATTTCGGTTGCCGCTACAACAACAAATACTAAAAACAAAATAAAACAAATATTTGAGAGGGGCTCCCATACAACAAACGTGTTTCAAAAACTACAAGGGAAATCGAGTAGGTCGTGGAATTCAAAATGGCCTCCCTGTCTGTCAAATATACCAGTCAGGCTTTTACTTACCAAAGAGTTTCATAAAAGTTTCAGATTTTCAGTTCAGTTTTTTTTTTGAGTGGTTTGGTCGTATGAAGGGAGTAAGGATCGAAGCTAAATATTTCACATTTTCCTATCAAATTTAAAAATTGGAGAATTCCATTTTAGGGTTCCGTATCCAAAAGTCATAGTGGTATGGAACCCTTCGTGTGCGAGTGTCGCACTTGCCCGGTTTTTTTTTGTTTTTGTACGCTCATCGTTGAAAAACCATTTCACAAGATGATATTCACAAGCGACAATGAAGTCTAAGATAAAGCACGTTACCCGTTCATTTGGGACTTGTTTGACTTTAATTTGAGTCGTGAATCACTGGTCACGATTGAAGTAAGAAGTCGGCAGCTGAACGAGGTCCAACCGATAGGTTGGTTCCTTAGTGGCTGCATTGGCCTACGTATCGTAACACGAACTGGTACGCTTAACAAGGACGCTGCAATACGGTTGCTGAAGTTAACGGTCTCTGTAGTGCGTCGGGCGAACGGCAGCAGGTTGCAGGTTCGATTTCCGCCGAAGACAAGTATTTATGCTAACTAAAAATGTCTGTTTCTGGTTCAGGGTGTATTTATATGTATCATATACGTATTTGTTTACCTACCTAAAAAACATTACATTATGTAGTATATTACATACGTGTCCTGAGGTACCCATAGTACAAGCCTAGTTGCTTAGTTTGAGGCCACATAATTAATTTATACTATAATAAGTTTTTTTTATTAAAAAAAGAAGTCTATTAATTCTTTATAACTGATGCGGAACTTCTTTTGGGAATCGGAGTCTATTCTATTAAATGTACCGGACAAGAGACGGTTAACTATCTATTTATTTATTTATCTACTATAAAGGGAAAAGAGGAAAAACTAAGAACAGATAAACCTACAACCATTTAATGAATTCGCAATTTGCATACCGTCTCGAGAAAAACTTGAGAATTGTATGAAAATCATTTTTCTATAGACTACGAGAAAAGGCTTTGGATAGCTTCTATATGATAGATGTTATTCTACTGCGACGCGCGGTTTTAGCCTTGTTAAAGCCGAGTTCTCACCGCGAGCGGAGCGGACTCATTAATGTGTCAGTTTAACATTCAACGATTGTTTTCGTAGTCACAAGACTCTTTCTGATTCTTTGAGCTATGAAAATGCAGATTGTTGGATGTTAAATTTACACATTATGACTTCGCTTCGCTTGCGGTGGGAACCCGGCCTTAGTGTCGATTCAGTCGGAAAAGTCTGTTCATTTGGGTAAACTCACGTCAACTACCTGATAGCACACTTGCTGTGCTGCAGAGAATCTGAAGATGCTGATGCTGAAAAGCAGTTTCCGTTGGGATAGGTTTTAAGATTACAATAATAATATTATCTTATGTTTCTTTGACATGATGGACATGATAGCAGAAGAAGGCTCGTTGAAACGGAAAACAAAATACTCGTATCTAAGTACTTATTACTATAGACTAAATTATACTATCGAACGTGGCGACTGTTACCATTTCCATACAAACTTAATACTTACAAAAATAAATGAAAAATTTAGTTTTCTACCTTAATATCTATATTATTCGGATTAAGATTTTACTTTTATAGGGTCCCCACCACAAGGTTTTCCAAAATATTCATTCGAAACGAAATAAAACGGAGAAACATTTTTTTCATTGAAGGTTTAACTGAATAATGAATTCATGCACAATAACTAGTAATTACTCAAACAAATAGCCTTTTCACTGCTCTATAAAGTACAAACTTTGTGAAGGAAGCCGCATTGAATTCGTTCTCTTGTCTCTAATATTGGTGTCCCCTTTGTTCTCACTTTAAATTAAAGGATCTTGACCTAAACTTTACCCGTTGCTTCGAACTTCTTTCTGTCCGTTTAAGTACCTCCTATAGAGCTAATTAAAAGTCACTAACATTGAAACTGGAATTTTACTACAATTAGCTAAGTTTATACCGAAATTAAAGACATTTTTCGGTTTGAATCGCGTGGTTTTTATTACTTTTAGATCACGAAGGGGCGCGTTTGCGAAGTCACGTGGTGATAAATTAATCGTTGAAAGGTGATTTGTGCATAGTTGGTAATGATAGGCTAAATAAAATGTAAATAATAAAGTAAAATAATAATAAAGTAAATAAAAGTAATAGAGTTAAAATTAAATAATAAAGTTTAATAATAAAATTTAACAATAAAGTAAATAATAATCATTGCAATTTTGGAACCTGCATAGACAGGAACGTTTTTGATAACATTTTAATAGTTTTTAATAATAAGACGGTAGTCTCACTATAACTTTTTAATACATTAGAATGACAAATCACATCTTAGTCTATCCTGAAGAAGAGACCTGGAAAGGTCTCGAAACGTTGAGCATTGTAACAATGCTAAAAGTAATAAAAACCACGCGATTCAAACCGAAAAATGTCTTTAATTTCAATACAACATCGCGAAAACAGAAGAAGAATCTAAGTTTATACCGGTACTAATTAGGTACATTCACTCCTTTATGTCAAATAAAAAGTAACATGCACGCGTAAGATCTCACGTAGTTAGTTACAAAGTGAATTTTCGACATGCATTTCCCAGTTACCGCTCAGAGGAACGTAGAACCAGCTGACTAGCCAGGTAATTTGACTAATTTTTCGTCGGAAAAGTCAGTTCGGCGGTCAAACAGAATGATTTTATTTGAGTAAATGTGCTCTCACGTACTTGTAGTACTAGTATTAATTAAATGCAAGCCCAAGAGTCCATTTTACGAGGCCCCTGCAGAGCAAAACTCGTTTCGTTTATCCGCTTCCACTCATAAGCAATTACTTTGCCCAAACGACTTTCGGAGGGAGCTTGAACGTGGAAAGAAATTAAGCTATGCGGATTTTAGGGTTTACAACTTTAAATAGAGGTTTTGGGGTTTAAGTATGAAGTGTCAGGTGTGGGGTAATGGGTCGTTTTAAAACCCGGTGCAGTCTGGCTTGCATTATACCAACCGACCAACTACCGGTATTACGTCGCTCGGTTGTCCGCTAAACTCTCCTAAATCTTATTTGTGCTCGGGTTCACCTGTAGTTTCAGTTCAAATCGAATTTGATAGCATCAAATAAAACGTAACGACTACTTGATAGATGTGGCGATAGTTTATTTTACTCTAAAAGTTCTGTAGTTAAGTGGATACTTAGGGAAGTTTTTACAGCTTGCGATAAAGCAAGAAGGAAATACTCGATAAAATATATACGTGTCGAATAAAGCGAATGAGACTGGCTTTAGTGTATTGCGATTATTCAAACAGAATAATAATAGAGCGTACAAATACGGTTCGGAAATGAGATTGTAGTTTTAAGCAGGTAATATTCTAAACAAACGATTCAGTTGCGAAAGTTCTACCTGTGTGTTTATAAAATTGCGATGCAGGGAAAACTTTGTTGCGTTCCCGTATGCAAAGTTTTAGACAACTTTAGTTCAAAGTGTGCGTGTGAAGGAACTTCAGCGAATGCACTTCGGTGCAATCGAGTTCTCTTCAAATGGAGTTCTACATGAATCGAACGTGAAAGGCTTTGGGTATATGTGAATGCGGGAATTGGGGCCTCAGAGACCCCGCGATGGGACGACTTCGTCTGCCCAAACGAACCACGTTTCCATACAGTTCCTTACTTTCGGAAACTCGTCGCCTTTAACTTTTGAAACTTCGAAGAGTGTAGTATCGATAGTAATCAATACAAACAAGGTTCTGTAATGTGATTAGCTCATGTGGAAGTTGTTATTTCCCCATTTCAATAGCACTTCAAAGTGGAAATCTTCAAAGAAAAGGTAAGAGATAGAGTAAATGGCTTCATAGTCAGGTAGACACATACTGTATTTGAACCATTTACGCCAGTGCGGTGTTGTACTCGTAAGTAGGTACCTATTACCTTTGCTGCTTTTTTTCCCCTTTTCGATACTTAGGTACTAAGATTATTATTTGTCTCTTTATGTATAACAAGCTGCGTCCCGCGGTTTCTCCCGGGACGGATATCGGGATCAAAAGTAGCCTATGTTAATATGTAGCTTTCTAATGGTGAAAGAATTTTTGAAATTTGGTCCAGTAGTTTTTTTAGTTTATTCATTACAAATTACACACATAAATACAAATATTTCCTTTTCATAATATTAGTGTTAGATGTAGATTAGTGTAGATATGTACCTATGTATTTACAAAAGAAAAATAAATGTATGTACCTACCTATTATATCCGTAGTCTAGTTAACTATAGTTTCACCCATAGAACTGGATTGATCTCTATAAGAGATTAGAAGGAGAGATGTCGCCTGATATAATAGGTGATCAAACGAACTTACCAAGTGAAGTTCGATCATTATAATATGAGTTGGTTAATTCGAAGATATATTATGTTTAACTAGTAGTCCCCTTGACATACAGGCAATGACGTACGTATTTTTAGAGAAAATTTAAAAAGTAACAGTTTTACTTCTACCTATCCTCACTCCTGCCGCTCTTACCTCATTCTGTTTAGAGTTTGAAGCAAAACTTCAAGAAGATATTAACTGGGTTTTTGTATAAATAACAACCGTTATAAGGGTGAGGCGGGTGGTTATATATCTTCGAATTAACCAACTCATATTATAATGATCGAACTTCACTTGGTAAGTTCGTTTGATCACCTATAATATAGCGTTGGTTAATTCTCAATATATTATGTTTAACTAGTAGATATTCAGAGTGGTAATAAGTTTTGCTTTCCATGTAGGTCTTAGACATTTGAAATGAAATAATCTAAGTTGAGTATCGAACATAGATATTTATTTCCCGTCTCTAGTCATCTAATATACTAGCCCTTACTTGACCATTGACGAGTAAGAATTTGAAGGTAAAGACCGTGAGTTTAAGATTTAAGGAAATGAATCTCTAAAATAATAATCAAGAATCATTAATGTTAACAAAATAATGTTACTCTACTCTTTAGACGTCACGTCGGCGCAGAGCCGGTATTAGCAGTCCCGCGTTCCGGGATTGGTGTTTTGATTATTTCGTTAATTATGGTGAAATGTGCACCATACTTATCTTAAAAAGAAAAATTAAAGTTTTTACTTAGCAGTGCACTGGGCTAGATGACTGTTTGATAGGTTAATTTTATTCAATTTTGTTCCAAAGGTAATTTTGAATTATGAACGATTTATAGTTGTGTATTCACATCGTTATTGTGACGTGCGTGCCTTACATCATGGTACAAAGATGTCGCATTATGTATGGAGCAGTTCGTGACTCAAGTATAGGTCTTTTTCGGTTTTCCAAATGTGTTGATTTCTACTTGATTAGTTAGTATTTGTGAAGTATCGCCAGATAGTTAAACATTCTGTATCAGGGTTAATTTTATTTGATTCAGGATTTCGACAAATTGTTTTTATTCTTGATATAAAAATCGATTACCCGGCTAATACTGCTGGTCCTGCACCGTTGCCTAATGCGCCTATTTAAGTGGCACGTGTGAATTGTTTACCACTAATTCTATTTACGTATGTTATACAGTACCGTGGTTTTTATATTGAACCAAATGTTAACGTTATTTATAACTTTGGCAAGATATTTTTAACTGTATACTAAAAATAGCCAAAGCTACAGGTAATAAAACGGTGAAATTCCTTAATAAAACATAAATGAATGGAACCACTTGAGTATGTTTACCTGTTGTGGTATAAAGCCATGCCTGAGTGTAGGGTGGCTTGGTGGGAGTATACGGAGGAAACCAATTGAATTGTTCGTGTAATGTACAACGCCATATTTGAGGCGATTTGTCGATGATAGCTAAGCTTGAATCAGATCGGATTGGTAAAGATAAATTTAATTTACTGTTTCTATATGAGATGTGTTTGCACCGGGATTCGATGATTATTTTACTCCCAGGGTTTACTAGCACGGTATATAATATATGTAAATGTTTTTTCCTTCTATTGCAGAAAATTGTCTACGATTTGGGGCTAGCACTGAAAGGCGCCGGTGGCACTTAGGATACTAGGTACAAACTTGTGAGGGCAATTGAAATTGAGATTGTTGCAATTGAATCTTAAAGCACTAATTTCTAATTTTTCGTCTAATCTTAAGCATTTCCACTGGTTAAGAGCTTCGTTAGCGTTCTGTGCCTAATTCTCGTTTGTGAATTTTTACCTAATAATGAATATCCAGTGCGAATAAATTGAGCGTATAACAATTTTCAGGAAATATTAACTTTGTCACAATCTTATTGTACAAAATGGAGTTGAAATTTCGTTTCAGCTATTAAAAGATATTATTTTGTTACAATATGGTTCAAATAGTTATATTTGGAATATTTAAGGGCTTGTTCGAAATGAGGCCATATTCAACAATGAGTTGTTAAAGGTTTTCTAATTACCAAAGGTATGATCGGTATTCAGCTAAAGCTGCCACTTTATTATATTCATATAATTATTATATAATCTGTGATTCGCAGACTAAGTGAGCTACTGTCATAGGCAGTATGACGTAACTGATTTTTACCTATATTGAAACGGTGTAATTATGTACAGATATATATTTTATTTATAAAAAATGTTGCGGAACAATTGCCAAGTCAAACGGTAGGGTCGTCAGGAGACGAAGTATTTTCCCTGTACTTCCCGCTCCCCCCCTTGTTTTGACGGGCGCGTAAATGTTTTTCTGTGGTTGCAGCGTGCAGATTGAGTGCCCGTCATAATATCCTAAGTTTTACTTTAACTAAATACTGGGTAAGGTTGGCCATCCAGAGATGTCTCCAGTCTCTTATAGAGGATGCCGCGTGGGAACGACCTTGATTTAAAACTGTAATTGTGTTTTGTTTAGTATTTAGTTATTTTATTTTTGTTAGTTATAGTTATCTATAATTACCTAAATGTATTTTGTTTTTTAATTTAAAAAGATTTTTCTTTGTCTTATGACATTTTTCGTCTATGGCGGAACTCTAGTATTATATGTTATCCGAAAACTATTTCGTCCTTTTCGGTGTCGAGTGAGGATGTCCTCAGCCTTCAAGTACACCAAAGTCAATCACAGCAATTGTTCGTCTAAGCATGTAGAACAAAGCAGAAGCCCCTTTCAATTTGATCGACCTCGCCAGGGCACATGATGTATTGGCGTAGGTCGGTTAATAAACAACAACTAAGTTACTCATAACTTTCGATTCTAAGGTCAGATTAAAGTTAGTTTTCATTCTGCAGATGCAACTGGCTAGGCTAGTTCTTCCTTATAGCAGCCGAGTCGGGTCTGCGTAAGGTTCCGTTATTGGCATTTAAAAATTATCGAGTTTGTTTTTTGGATTATATAATCATGTAACCTACCTGAAACACCATAAGCAACACTCTGTTTACTGTATGTAAACATTGTAATAATTTTATTGTGGGCGTGGTTACAATAAACAAATAAAAGCCATATATATATATTTATATATTTTGTGTAGGGTTCGTTCAACAAAACAAACACGTCCCAATTTACCAATAAGTTGGTATACCTGTGAAAACATTCTACTGGAATTAAGTATTTAAGTGTTGGATCAGTTATTCATGTCAAAACACGTAAAAAAAAATATTTTCGAGATTTCTTACAGTTTACTTGTATATAAGTGTTTTATGGTAAACTATTGTAAGGGTAATTGTATTTAGGTAGAAATAACATTACTTAGGAAAGAAGAGTTACCTCACGTATGTGTGACTCGCAGTCATAGGTACATAACAATATTTACAGGTACATATACTCAAAAACCAATGTGGCGTAGGAGCCACCTCTTCACCACCAGGAACTAAGTCAACATCGGAGTTGGTTTGCTTCGCCTATAGCAAGCGTGTTGGATGTCATTGTTTTTTACCATGTACAATATTTTTTCCGATCTGGCTGTCATAATAATGTACTAGTTTGCCATTCCGAGGATATTTGTGATATTATTGTGTATCTAGGTAAAATTACCTAGAAGGTAACTAGCTGTTTGCTTCTATTTATGAATGACTCCTATTCAAGCGTAACAAATATAAAAAAATATTTAGGAATTAATTTTTATTAGGTACCTCAAGGTAACACGCGTGTAGGTATAAATACCCAAAAGTTAACTCGCCGTTAACTACTGTATGGGTGGCTCGCAGTCAAACATAACAAATATTTAGGAATAAATCACTTATTAGGTGCCGAAAGGTACCGTGTGTAGGTGTAAAACACCAGGAAGATAACTCGCAGTTAACTTCCGTATGAGTGACTTGCAGTCAAACGTACCGATGATGTACATGTACAATTAGGAATAAATTCCTTATTCGGTGCCGAAAGGTACCGTTTGTGGGTGTAAAACACCTGGAAGATAACCCGCAGTTAACTTCCGTATGAGTGACCCGCAGTCAAACATACCGATGATGTACATGTACAATTAGGAATAAGTTCCTTATTCGGTGCCGAAAGGTACCGTTTGTGGGTGTAAGACACCTGGAAGATAACCCGCAGTTAACTTCCGTATGAGTGACCCGCAGTCACACATACCGATGATGTACATGTACAATTAGGAATAAATTCCTTATTTGGTGCCGAAAGGTACCGTTTGTGGGTGTAAAACACCTGGAAGATAACCCGCAGTTAACTTCCGTATGAGTGACCCGCAGTCAAACATAACGATGATGTACATGTACAATTAGGAATAAATTCCTTGTTCGGTGCCGAAAGGTACCGTTTGTGGGTGTAAAACACCTGGAAGATAACCCGCAGTTAACTTCCGTATGAGTGACCCGCAGTCAAACATACCGATGATGTACATGTACAATTAGGAATAAATTCCTTATTCGGTGCCGAAAGGTACCGTTTGTGGGTGTAAAACACCTGGAAGATAACCCGCAGTTAACTTCCGTATGAGTGACCCGCAGTCAAACATACCGATGATGTACATGTACAACTAGGAATAAATTCCTTATTCGGTGCCGAAAGGTACCGTTTGTGGGTGTAAAACACCTGGAAGATAACCCGCAGTTAACTTCCGCATGAGTGACCCGCAGTCAAACATACCGATGATGTACATGTACAATTAGGAATAAATTCCTTATTCGGTGGCGAAAGGTACCATGTGTGTAGGTATAAAATACCTATAAGATAACTCGCAGTTAACTTCTGTAAGCGTGACTAGCAGTCAAACATTAAAAGAGATATTGAAAAAACAGTTTTACATTTTACTATTTAAAATAATTGAATTTAGTTCGCCACGCTCCCGGATGGAATAGGAACTAGCCGAAACCCGACGGGTTTCGAGCAACAGCTAGTAATAAACAGGGACATTGTCAGATGCCCTGGAAGGTAAGTCGCATTTTCTTCTGGACAAATGACTTGTTGCCAGACTGACCGGCTACATGCCTGTTGTGTTATGTATTTGGTTTTTTACAAGGTTGATAAGGACCGAGTGAATAGGTAAAATTATGTGAAAGTTAACTCGTGGTTAAGTTTCGTATGAGTGCCTTGCACTCGAACATAACAGGCACATAGGTATTTCATTTAAACAAGGTTGGTAATTGCATATTGAGTAGGTAGAATTACCTCTTAGATAACGCATAACGCTCGTACGAGTTGTGTTTAAACGTTAAATTTGAATTAAGTATTTTTGAGGGTAGTTGCATAATGTAAATTGATTCCAGAGAATTGGTTGTTGGATTCGATAAATTGATATTTAGATGATGAGATTTTTGAAGGGCTTAATTGCATACGGAAATTTTCGAAAATAAATTTCAGACCACAAATATGAATATTTGTGGAACGATTTTGAAATGCAACTACCAACGAACAAAAATTTCAAAAGAGCGTTACTTTGCAATAGTGAACGTTTAACTTTTATTGATATTAAATGTTATAAATTACTTACATTTTTCTTCTTCTTTTTTCGTTTTTTACAAGACAACGTGGTAACGTCTTGTCACTGCCACGTACGAAAAAGGAATGAGGTAAGAGCGGCAGGAGTGAGGATAGGTAGAAGTAAAACTGTTACTTTTTAAATTTTCTCTAAAAATACGTACGTCATTGCCTGTATGTCAAGGGGACTACTAGTTAAACATAATATATTGAGAATTAACCAACGCTATATTATAGTGATCCATTTCACACTCGTCTCTGACGGACGAGTTTCACCAGTTCCAAAGTCAAACTGTTTATGCAAATACTCACACACCTTCAAAAAAGATGGATGATCAAAATTCGAACGTCGTTGTTAAAATACCCATCTAGGTAAAGGTGTCACACTTCGCCCAACGCAAGCAAATACTTTCATACCTTCTTTACTATTTAGACTTCCTCGCAAACATTTATTCCTGACTTTCAAAATGAATCACTGACCAACAAAGCTTTATCTATTCGTGGATCATACACAAAATACACATGCCTATTGGAGTGCCGTTGCATTGTAGGAAAGATAAGTAAGTATACAGATTTAACAACAATTGCAACCACAACTAGTTCACAAAGACAAACAACGGATAGATAATAAATGTCACCACTAAAACTGAAGTTACTAGCTATTCCCAAAACACAATTTTGAGCAACACAATTGCGGACCTAGTTTATCTGAGATAGGGGAACTGGACAAAGCTCAGAAATAAATCTATTTGATTGCGAGCCGGTTCGGTGACGGGTGACGGGTAGTGACGCACATGGCACCAACAATTTTCCAAATAGCCAGCCTCGCGATGTATTAGTCACGCTCCACTGCACCTGAATATAGCAAATACCTGGTGATTCACAAAGGGTTAATGACTAGGTTGTAGCAGCCGAATTAGGGTCATAGCTAACTAAGTTAAATTATATGGCTTTTACTATTATGGATTAATATCGAGTCATTGGTTCGTGCCGTAACTGAGCCGAGCTGAGGTAATATTCACAGTGTACGTACGTTACGTTTTCAGTTAAATGTAATGATACTGTTACTACGGACAGCTGAACTCATTACGTCAAAGTAGAGCCAGCCAGTAACTAGATGTACCTACCTACTTCATACACCCTTTGAATATATGTAGGTGGTACTCAGTAATGTTATTCTATAAAACTCGAATATCATTAAAAGTTTTTGATGTGATACATCTATAGGCGAGGGTAAATCAAACATTTTTCGTGGCGATACAGGCCGTGGCGACACCTCGCCATGCTATAGGCAATATCTGTGCTATTGGTAGGTATATATTGTTACGTATCAATAACGCTGTGTCATGCCTACACATAGTGCTAGACGTGTAAGTCGATTTCTAGCCACTTTCTAAAGACTCGTTAGCCTGTACCGTAGGGACTCTGACTTCTGTTCCGAGGAGGACGGCGTTCGAATCTCGGGATGATGAAATTTTTTTGTTGGCTTAAAGATTTTGTCAAAGACATCGCCAAGTTCAGTTTTTTTATTACTTTCGCATGTCCTGTTGTGTACAATCAAATCTTGAATTAGAACCAGTTCCTCTGAACTTAGAACTTTGAAATTTTGCATTCTTCAGTTTCAATCATCATCATCATCCGAGCGATGTTCCCAGTTGCATCCCTTTCGGGGTCTTACTACTTCAGTTCCGATGGCAATGATTTCTTTGATAAGTTTGACCTGATAATACCCAGGATTGGCACAAAGAAACGATATTTCGTATACGCATTTAGTTAACCCATGTTTTAATTTACCTACGTTTGGTTTCACTCACACTCCGCTCACGAATCACTCCCTCTCCCTCAATTTTTGTTATTATAAAAATAAATTAAATTCAATAAGATGTTACTTACCTACTGTAAAATATATATGTTATAGGCAATGTGTATAATGCAGGCATTCTATACATTTCCTAGGTATTGTATAGAATGCCGGGTTCGTCCAGGCAATGTGTGAAATGATATTGAATGTTCAAACTATTTTACACTTTACCTAGGAAATGTATGGAATACCTAGGCATTGTATAGAATGCCGGTTGACGCATAGGTAATGTATGTAACGTGTTTTTTTTGCGTAGACAGCGTTTCTCACATAGCAGTTCCCTTCGGATAAACATTTACATTTACAACGTACAGTACAGTCAAGTGCACGTAGAGCTTTACATTTTGACATTTCCACCTCTCTTATCTTCTGCGATGTTAGGACAAAATATTCGATTCGGCAAGTGTAAAGGTCTAAGTGCACTTGACCGTACCAAAAAATTGCTGCAGAAAGTCGTCCTGTTCATTTCTTACCACTTGATTATGGAAATTTGATAATGATACAAAAAAACCAACAGTTTTCATTTAAAATAAGCTTTTATATATTAGCAGGGGGTTTGGGGGGGTACGTATTCGAATAGGTATCTAATATTAAAATATTTACAGTTAAAATCCCGATGCTATCTAACTATCTAAAGCACGGAAAAACTAAACGGAGCACCCCGGTACTTGGTTAGGTTAGGTTAATGTTAGAACATAATTACACGCAGCGCTTATTCTGTAAATAAAAAAGGCGTGATGTATAAAAATCGCACTGTATATGAAATAAATGTTAATAATGTTTTTATTTATAGTATTAGGCGCTTCGGCGACCGCTGCCGTCGTTCATTATACACATTGCCTGATGCGCTTCGGGCATTTTATACAATGCCTAGGCATTCTATACAATACCGGATTATACACATTGCCTATAACCTATATATCCCGAGTTTGTTGATAAAACTAAATTTTCTTGATAGTCTAGCTTTTGTTTAACTTGCCTCATGCTGCCAGCATAGCACGCATTTCTATGAAGTTTATAGAATGCCAATTTGAAAACTCACCGCGGGATTTGTCGTTATGTTCATTCTTTACAGAATCGACAAGCTGATACTAGTGTCAATAGCGTTCACTAACAGGCTTGTCTATCAATTTCACTATAAAATCACCGACACTGACACGACACATTTGCAAACTAGATGTATCGGGGCAGTGGACACACGTTGACACTTTGAGAGTATTTTATAGGAGTTTATGGTATCAATTTTATTGTTGTCGTCATTTTGTCCTTTAGCTTTAGTTTTTAATTTTTACTCTTGGATCATAAAAGAAAAACAATCCTACCCTAGGTACTAATATAATGAAGCTGAAGGTATGATTGTGTGTTATGCTTCTTCACACAAAAAATCTATGTGTAGATAGCTGAAGGCCTGGATTAATAACACATTTGCTATTTTTCCTGATATTCCTGCGAGATCGGAACTTACGCGGGTGAAAACGCGAAGTGATGCTAGTATCTAAATAAAAAAAAACCGGCCAAGTGCGAGTGGGACTCGCTCACGAAGGGTTCCGTACATTTTTGAATTGAAAGAAAGGTAAAATGCAGTTTACTGTTTATGACGTATTAAAAAAAGTTACTAGCTAGATCTCGTTCAAACCAATTTTCATTGGAAGTTTTCATGGTAATGTACATCATATATTTTTTTTAGTTTTATTATTCTGTTATTTTAGAAGTTACAGGGGGGGGGGGACACATTTTACCACTTTCGAAGCGTCTCTCGGGCAAACTATTCAGTTGAGAAATAAATGGTATTAGGAACCGTTTTTGAAGACCTATCCATAGATACCCCACATGTATAGGTTTAATGAAAAAAATTTTTTTGAGTTTCAGTTCTTAGTATGGGGAAACCCAAAAATTCATTATTTTTTTCTATTTTAGTATGAAAATCGTAATGCGGTTCACAGAATACATCTACTTACCAAGTTTTAGCAGTATAGCTCTTATAGTTTCGAAGAAAAGTGGCTGTGACATACGGACGGACAGACGGACAGACAGACAGACATGACGAATCTATAAGGGTTCCGTTTTTTGCCATTTGGCTACGGAACCCTAAAAAGGGTGGCACTCGGGGACTGCCGCGGTAAAGCTACATTTTTTTATCAACTTATGCAATTATAATTATTTTTTAATTGTACTACGTTGCCATGGTTACCATGTAGCTCGGCCGAGCGTCAGCTCGTTACCATGGCAACATGGTAGGCGGAGTGGGGGGGGGGGGGGGGGGGTGTTAGGTTTTTTCGTTACGAAATTTCTTCATTCAAAGCTCAAAGCCCGCGATAAAAGCTATGCAATAGCTTAACAACAGACACAGACTACATAAACCACCAAGCATAAACTCTACCATAACAAAATGTTCACAATAACAATCAAGTACAAACAAAAGTTTCCTACAAAAACGTGGAATTAAAAAGAAAAAGTGCATTAGGTACCGATTGTATCTGCGAGTGATTTAGACATGGTTCGCAAACAATGCGGGATATCCGTCCGCAGAAAAGCTCGGATCAGATCATAAATAACAAGAGGTTTCTGTGGAGACTGGTAACACTGATTTAGGTAGCTAGAACTCGAAGATTTTTTTTAGTGTTTTAGTGGAATTGTAAGGCTTGCTTGAGCAGCTACATCGTACCTACTAACGAATCCGGATAAGCTAGCATACGGATTAGCGGATTCTCGAAATGTTGTATTGACATCTGCTAATCTGTGCTAGCTAATTCGGATTAATTAGTTAGATGCAGCTGTTCCAGCCTTAGTCACATACAATGGTCCAATTATAAAACTAAACTCATGTTACCCAGACTTCCGGAAAAAAATGTAGTTTGAAAAAAATGAGTATTGCATTTATGCATTTATTTTAATCGTTACTGGACTGCATCGTAAGCACGTGGATATTGCTCAGCACTGCACTGTCGAGCGCGTCCGCACCGTCTCTGGGCGAATCGTACGCACCGACGATATGGTCGGTCGAGCACTGTAACCGGCCTAACAGGCAATGAAAATGCGGCATCGTTTTCAGGACGGAATAACATACGAACAGAATAATAATTCTGAAAACTGTAACTAAATACGCAAGGCTGACTACAAAAACCTATCAACGACGTATTAAAAAAACAAATTACAGTACAAAAAATATATTGAAATTGTTATTTCCGCTTGACTTTGAGATATTCTTGTTTGGTTTGCAAAACAAAGCGTTTCAATTTTGTTGGAATCAGGTTGTGTCTAGGGGCTCAAACAAATTTAATATACTGTGTTATTTTTGCTTTATTTCTTTTATGCTTTTTATAAAAGCAGTATTAAGTGATATTGAATCTTTGATAACGATGTAAGTTGAGTAAAGATCTGGCGGTCTACTTTGTTTTGTCAAAAAAAAAATACTTTGATCTTTGCATTTGCAAACGGACCAAAAATGTATGACGTACAAATGGTTTTATTAAATTTCAAGTAGTGTCACTTCAGTGGCTTGTTTCAACTGTCTTCCTTTTAATATCTAATGTTAAGGTTGAGATCAATGATTTTATCTAGCTTCAACAATGCTCGGTTACGTTAGTTTATCCTAGCTTGCAGTGTTTTGAGCCATTGCATAGCTTTTATCGCGGGCTTTGAGCGCGGCGACCGAATCAAGAAATTCCGTAACGAAAATAAAACCTAACACCCCCCACTCCGCCTACCATATAGCCTAAGAAAAAAAAATGCTATTTAACTCACTTGTCATTTAACATAGCTGGCGTGGTTTGCGGTGGACCCGCACGTATAATCCTATTAACATCCTGAAGTAATTATATCGGGATATCTCCATCTACTTGGATACCAAGTTTCATCACAATCGGTTCAGTAGTTTTTGCGTAAAGGAGTAACACACATAATTTTATTAATTACTTATTTACACACATATTTTCTCATTTACCTACTTCGTTTTTTAATTTCAGACTACAATCTAACATTTTGGTTCTTTGTATTTGACATTCATCTGTAGGAAAATGTGTCAAATCATAGTCTACAATTAAAAACGAAGTATAGGTACCTATATAATATTAAGTAGGATATTATACAGTAGGTTAGGATTAAATTCATATGAAAAAGTCAACAGCCGCCTCCATCTTAACAGCTCATTAAAATGGCAGGTGCACCAACTTTACTACGATCATACATATAACATCGTAGACTAAAGACGTAAGCTGTAAAGTAGTATTAGTTTGGATCTACGATGACTGTTATGCAGCAATAATTAATTAGACCACAGGGCAGGACAGCTGGTGTCTGTTGTGATGCGATGTTAGGCGAGTCATTCACACGTTGTCAATTGCCGAGTTTTTGATGTAAAACATCTATAGGCGAGGGTAAACCTGATTGTTGGCGTGGCGATACACGAACACTTTCTGTGACTAAGGGCATGCTAGGTCGCCTATTGTCGCCCACCAGATACATGCTATAATTAAATTTACATAACATTGTAAATAAGACAAAAATGCACAATGGGTGAAATCTGTTAATTTAGTTAGTAAAGAAGGTTATAACATATATTCATTAAAGCTAAATCAATAATAATAATCTATATCTATAAAATGCCTTGCTAAAATACGGCTAGTCACATAAAACAAGAAAGTCGATATCAAAATCGCTGTATCCGTTTGAGAGCTACGATGCCTACGAGATAGACAGATAGACTGTTTTCCGTCGGGGGATAAAAAAAAGAACATCAGTTCACACGATACACTTGTTTGACAGGTTATTGAAATTAAAGACATTTTTCGGTTTGAATCGCGTGGTTTTTATTACTTTTAGCATTGTTACAACGCTCAACGTTTCGAGACCTTTCCAGGTCTCTTCTTCAGGATAGACTAAGATGTGATTTGTCATTCTAATGTATTAAAAAAGTTACACTGAGACTACCGTCTTATTTTCAAAACTATTAAAATGTTATCAAAAACGTTCCTGTGTACGCAGGCTCTTATTTGTAATGATTATTATTTACTTTATTGTTAAATTTTTATTATTAAACTTTATTATTTACTTTTAACTCTATTACTTTTAATTTACTTTATTATTATTTTACTTTATTATTTTCATTTTATTTAGCCTATCATTACCAACTAGTACAACAACAACAAATAGTTTTGAAAATAAGACGGTAGTCTCACTGTAACTTTTTTAATACATTAGAATGACAAATCACATCTTAGTCTATCCTGAAGAAGAGACCTGGAAAGGTCTCGAAACGTTGAGCGCTGTAACAATGCTAAAAGTAATAAAAACCACGCGATTCAAACCGAAAAATGTCTTTAATTTCAATACAACATCGCGAAAACAGAAGAAGAATCTAGGTTATTGAAGTGAAATCGTTGCACCGATAGCTCGGTAATCAGCATCGTATAGGTACATACAATAATTATGCTTGTATGACATTGATTTAAATTTGTAATTGAATGTTTGGTAAGTTGAACAATGAACACTGAAATGCGGAACGCAGCTAGTAAATAATAAATAAATATTGTACGACGTTTCACACAGCGCAATCTAGCCCCAAACTAAGCAACTAGGCTTGTAATATGGGTATACTAGGCAACGGATATACAGTATACTACATAATACACTTTTTTTTGTAAATACATTATGATACATAGAAAACACTCAGACTAGAAACAACTAATAAACATAAATATTGCAGTCGGATCTTCCCCCGACGCGCCACAGAGGCCGTCACAAGTTATATCACGGGCCGTGCCACGCGTGTCGAGGCCTGTGTGACTGATTTTTGCCTCGTGCGATGACAGGTGTCTGGTCTGGTGCGATCTGGCTTGATAAAATACGGACCGTGGGACCCCTGCTTAAGGCCTCTAACTTGACCTATCATAGATAGCAACCGGGACCAACTGCTTAACGGGAATGAAGTATTCATCGACATAACCCATTTTACCCGACTGCGCTACGCAAATAAGCGTTATTCGTTTGTCAACTGAAAAATTACTTGTTTTAGTTTAGTTGCATTTTATATAAAGTGGTCTCGTGCATTAAAATGCACGAGACCACTTTATCTAAAATGCAAAAACTTCGCAGGTACTTTGTATTAGCTTAAATAACTGAAAGATTTTTACGCTGTTTAAGGGGACCCAGAAGACCTATTTATTTACAAAATAAAAAAAGTTTGATGCTCAGCGAACCCTTTAATTAAGTCAAATAAATTGGCATGGGGAAGAAGGTACCCAGTGACTTTCGTAGTGGAAAATAAAGTGAAATTGTACAGATTGCATTCTTGTGTCTCGCGTTTGCTTAGTTGTCTCACGCTAAAGGAGTATGATGTGCTGTCTGCTAATATAATAATAATTTTTATTTCAGAATATTAATTACATTCCATTTGTTAGTATGAAACTTAAAAATTAAAGTTAGTAGCATTTAAAAATATATTGAAAAATGTCATAATAATTTGATTTACAATTTAGTCGTACACCAGATTATTTCCCGTGATAAGGATGTCACGAAAGTGCCTCTGGATCGGCGACTCAAGCCTCGCAGCCACAGTTTTCAGGATGCTGTTCTGGCTAACCACAGCCCAATTAGCTTTTAATGGATAGCCCTCTAGGTTTTTAATTAAACAGCTAATTAGGGGAAAGTCTACCTACTCTTTTTTCCATACAAACTTTATAAACGTATTCGACTGTTTTATGGCATGGTATAAAACAGTCGACTACGTGTTTGGCATGTTTTATGGTTTTTTTTTTTTTTAATTTGGAACTTATTTTAAATTTAAATGGTAACTAGTTAGCTTTAGCTACTTGACAGTGATAATTTTTATATAATTATTTTATTAGTGTAAATTGAATATTGACGTAAAATTTATAATTTTAAATAAATGATTTGTATTTGTATTTGAAACATAGAAAACTATTCTAATTTGCAGTTTAATTGAAAACTTAGAGGGCTATCGACACCCGGCGGGAATCGAATCAGCAACCTTTTGCTACAAATAAATACATAAGATAAGGGCAACAAGAAGAAGAGTAAAAAGAAAAACCTATCTGTCGCCTTTTGTCTCTAATTTGTATGAGACATAAACTTTATTAGTCTTATTAATAAACGTAGAGTCGGGTCGAAGTAGTCAAAACTTTGTCTTTTTCCGTGACAAGAATTTTCAAAGATGACGGACAAAAACAAAATGTGGTAAAATTACTCCGACCTTATGCCACGTTTATTAATAAGGCTGTATAAGAATTTAACGGTTTAAAAATACATACCGAAACAAAACAGCGTAAATGAAGTGGTTACCGGAACTGAATAACCGGAATGACTTTCCGGACCCGACGGGATCGTAAAAGTCAACGCATGCATTTAATTTTCTGAGTTATGTACGTAGGTATGTCGTAGATAGGCTGTAGAATTCGGTGTATTCAAATCTACCTAATCAGACATAATATAATATTATAAATATGAAAGTTTGAGTGTAATTAGGTAGTTTTTGGAAAAAATGCTTTACATAATTTTGCACCCGACAGGACAAAACACTAGTCATCCAAGTGAAGCACTTTAAAAATAAAAATCAAGGTGTTAGTTAGTAAGCAAATCTCGTAAAAACCGCTTAACCGTCGCATCAAGTAAATAAATAAACACGAATTTCATTATTTTGTGATTTGATTTTTAATACCTCGCCGGGAGTGAATTTTAAAAGGTGTTCTTAAAAAAGAATAAAAGAGAAATTGAAAGAGAATCCTTAAAAAAATAAGTGGGTACAAATTACATTATACAGGGTGTTCCGAGGATGTTAATGGGGGTGTTAAGCCGAAAGGGGGTTATTCTAGAAATCTAGGCGAACAACTTTTGTTCTACGACTTTTGGAAATTCAAACTTTTTTTTCCAAAATTTTGAAGTTTATTCACTGAAAGAAAAACAGCTGTTTTAGTAATTAATTAAATTAATGTTTAGATTGTACTGGTCAAAACTAAGTAAAAGGATGCCTTAAGGGCAATAGCCTCAAACTTTAAAAAACAACTTTTAAAAAAAAAAACTGATTTTCACGTAAACGTAAGTTTGAAACTTAAAAATTTCGAAAACTACCCCGAATTTCCAAAAGTTGTAGAACAAAAATTGTTAGCCTAGACCTCTAGAACAATTCCCTTTCGGTTTGATACCCCCTTATCGGAACACCGTATTTGAAAATACTTTTCAAATTCCAAGGCATTTAAGTAAAGCGCGTATTTTACAAACTTGACTACAACGGCAATATAACGTGCCTACCTACATTGCAGTACTTCCTGGACATTTTTGAGAGATTTTAATTATGAAACGAGGGGGTTCAACAAAGCGCGAAGTCTTTATTTAACGTCGGGACAAACTGGATGTTCCACTTCGTTTTTTAGTTTCAGACTACGATCTGACGTTTTGGTTCCTTGTATTTGACATTTTTTCTTCAGGAAGAAGTGTCAAATTATTGTTTACATTAAGAAAGATCTTAATTGTAGTTTTTAGGATTCCGTAAGAAGTGTCAAATTATTGTTTACATTAAGAAAGATCTTAATTATAGTTTTTAGGATTCCGTACCTACCCAAAGGGCAATAAAAACGGGACCCTTTTACTAAGACTCCACTGTCCGCCTATCTGTCCCCAGGCTGTATCTCATGAACCGTGATAGAAAGACAGTTGAAATTTTCTTTTACAACAAAAAAAAAAACAAATAAAATGAATATAGGTATTTTAAGTATAAGGTAAAATCCCAAACAATGACTGCTTACAACAGTTTACATCCTGATGCCATATCTACTGTTAATCAACGAATAAATGTAGAGAAAACAAAACTATATTTTATAAACTAAAGTCTTGTAAAATGACATAACATTATCTTACTGTCAAGAAACCATTTAATTTTTTGCTAAGTTTTTCTTCTTTCAGACACTTATTACAATGTTAGGGTTCCGTAACCGAATGACAAAAAGAAACATTTTGTCTCGAACTATCTGATCTGTATGCTTGTGTACATCTTAGCAATTTTTGGCTTTCGATTTATTGTCCTATAAGAAAAACCAAGTTAATTCACTATAACTAAACTTATAAATAATAAAAAAAACATCTTCGAGGGCGTGCCCTCCCCCCGCCATCGTATTTTGTTCTTTTATTTTAAGTTTACTATTATTGCATAATACACAGCTACTATGGTTTTTATTAGTGTTTATCTTATATCTATATCTAACAAATACAAATAACAAACAAATATTTAAGTGGGACTGTTTATTTATTGGAACATTCACAGCTAACTAAACAAAGTGAATATAAATATATAGAAAACACAAAGCCAATTTTTTTTGCAGTATTGGTACGAGGAACACTTCGTGCGCGAGCCCGATTCGCACTTGACCGGTTCTTTACAAGCCAGTCTCGTTGTGTGCTTCTGACCGCTCCGTGAATTAAGTTAAGCTTATATTAAAAGTTAGGCGTTAAGTTGGAATTCATTTTATTCAAAACATTTGTGGGTAATTTGCTTTCACGTTTATGTATTGCAATTGTGTTTGTGTAACTTTTAAATTAGATTTTAAAATTATAAATGTTTGTTAACTTTGTAGTTCATATTCCACTAAACACCTGTGAAAGCTGCGTTTTCGCCGCGAGTGGAGCGGAGTTATTAATGACTCCTTTTATCTTCTACTGACTGTTACTGACGTTAGGGGTTCAGAACCGGTTAAAAAAAAAGGTTAATACCGGTTTATTTCGGTTTTACTCCAAACTATCATAAGAACGTTTTAAGAACACTTTTATAAACAAGTATTTATTTATTTCAGATTACAATTAGGTACAATTCAATTATAATAAAAACACAAAATTAAAACAAAACAAATAAATCCACATAATCAAGGAACTAACCATAAATTAAAAATAACTATAATTAAGTACTAAACTACCCACCCCGAACCCCGAACCCTTTTATAAACTAAATTAACCGGTAAAATAACAGGATGTATTTTTTTTTTGCGTCCAACGTAATAAACGGGTTTTTATTATTCTTAACCAATTAATGTTACAAGAGGTTTTTGGAAACCGGTTTACAAATAACGGTTTCCGGATAAAACCGTTATTTGTAACGAACGCTTAGCCATTTCTAACTCATTCTCCTTTGGCAGTGGAAACCTGATCTCAGTTAATGCTCTTAAACCTAGGTACTTTTGATTAACCTAGGTGGTTACTATAAGTTTTAATATGTTCAGAATATCTCAAAACTTTTCTATTAAAATACTAACATTTTAAAGCGATAAAGTTTGTTTGGATGGATGATAGTATATTTGTTGTAGGTACATATGTTGTTGTTTGTTGTAAAAGCTGCACATGTGCAGTGCTGTGTTATAACTTAGTTATAAGTTATAACACTTGTCAGGTGTCGGGACTAAAAACTAAATATAATTATTTTACAGAGTACCTAGTTATAATTTAAAATGTAAAAATTCAGTAAACTGCAAGCAAAAGACGTGGCATGCGATGCGAAGGCATCTCGTTTTATTTCCGCAGTCATTGCATTCATTTTATTATGAGAACGGTACCATTTTTATAGAAAAGGAACTCTAGTGAAATTATTAAGCGAACGTTGTTAAAGAATTCAGTACATACAAGACAATTGCACTTTAGAAGCTCGTTTACATTTAATTTTGTACAACGTTTTGAGCCAAAGAATAAGCGTCTATCATTTGGCGGGAAGTAAAAAATATGTTTGCAAAAAACAGAGTCGAAAAAAGTAGAGTGGAGCCTCTGTCTGTCAACCGCAAAGTATAGCCAAATCTTTTTGCAGTAGGTGTGGTAAAAAATGACTTACCCACTGTGCCAACCCCAAAATAATATGAGGTTTTAGCATTCCAAGAAATTTTTGGACTTAAAATGTCGCCTATTTTCATAAACGATTCCTATGGATAGGTGAAATGAGTCTAACAAACCATACTTTTCTTTCTTTACCCTTTCCTTTTTTCTTTACCTAGGTTAAGAAATAGGAATACTATAGGCTTCTATGGGTACTAAGACATCGGATAGGTATACTACATATTATACTTTTTTCTGTAAATTCATACATATTATGATACAAAGAAAACACCCAAGAGGCGGAAAAAGAAATGTCGTGTTTCTATCTTTGAATAATATTTTTATTCAAAACTGTTTTTTTTTCACTCCCGCCAACTTGTGGGGTTGCATCTCTTAATTTTACGCGGAGTCATCGTCCTTGAGATAACTCTTGACTCAAAATGAGCCAATAACTTGACCACTAAAATGCTAATCCACTGAAATTTTTCGTAACTATCAACAGCAAAATGAGCAGTTTATTGTTGCTTTTACGATTACTCAAAAGACGCTTAGCCTTAACAACCTCTTAGTTAATATCATAAAACGACCAAGAGATTTACGATCGTACCTTTTATACAGCAAAACATGAAAACCACTAGCCTGATATTATATTTTAATACTTGTGTAATAGACTGGAAGCCGATCGTTGGCAACCCTACCTCATCGAGTACCAAGTTATAATTGTAGCCTAGAAATAAGCGCATATTTGCCAATAAACTGCAAGTCAGTTCTAATAAAATGTGTACATAGTTATCTATAAAAATAGTTGAGAGTAATATGGTGGAAAGTAGATACACTAAAAGTTATGACTAAAAAACTCGGTCGATTCAGATTGGGTCCGTCGTCGCGGTCGGTTAGCCCATTTTTATGGTCCCATTTAACCCCTCCAATATGACTCTTAAAACGGGCTGAGGCCCAGGCTGACTCAAAGCTGACTGAGTTCTTTAAGCATATCGAATGGGAATATCCCATGAAAATAGGCTGACTGAAGACGGGCCCTGACTAAATCGCGACTGACAAGTTTTTTAGGTATAACTTTTAGTGTACATTCCACCATATTAGTTTCCACTTGGTACTCGACAAGGTAGGGTTGCCAACGATCGGCTCCCGGTCTTTAATGTCTACTCGACGAAAAACAGGTCCGTTAGATCAATTTGCATTTGAATGGTGAAGGTTCTGTTTCGGGACAAGAGTGTCGTGGGTACGTTTTTTACGGATCCCTGAATACCTTGATTAACATAAATTGTTTGTACGGAACCTCAATATAGGGATGAACGGCTTGATGAACTAGATACCTCCATAATTTTCTAAGATTTTACTACTTATGTTGCTAGTAAAGTTTTTTATGAAACTGTATCGCTATTTCTTTTTATTATATTCTTCTTTGGTTGGAGTGTGGTCATATTAGGTTATTATTAAGCGGGTTTTTTCATAGAACGTTATTTGGATGCAAACTTGTCTTCGATACAAAAGGTTGCGGGTTCGATTCTAAAATTTGAATAAATTTTAAATTATTACGAGTATATTGAAGAATCAAATGGCTACAGAAATACATCATCTGTAAAAATTTCAACAGTCTAGCTTGCCTAGCCTGGCGACAGACCGACAGACAGACAGACGGAGTCTCAGTAATAGAGTCCCGTTTTACCCATTGGGTACGAAACCCTAAAAATCACCAACGCTAATACATTATTATCACATTTATTTATCGTTCAGTAATTAATAATTATTAATAAAAATTACGCTTTCATATTTTATGATGCCATTTTATTGTTAAACATGGTATATCATGTTTTCAAATACATTTCAACGCTAACGATTAAATTATGGTCCCATTTAGCGGTTTAATTATTTGATTAAATTCGAATCGCCGAATATTTCTTTACCCTAGAGGCGATATAATATGCCTTTAATTTCATAATAAATAAAAAACCGGCCAAGTGCAAGTCCGACTCGCGTACGAAGGGTTCCGTACCGCTATCAAAATTGGGCAACGCGAACGTTAAATTTATCTTACTACTGGCGCCAGTCTATCACTAGATGGCGCTAGTGGTAAAAATTAATCGCGGTATCGTGCGTTATTATGTCAAAAATCACTACTGTTAGGAATACAGTTATAGCTACTGAAACAAATCATCTATGAAAATTTCAACAGTCTAGCTAGATACAGCCTAGTGACAGACGGACAGACAGACAGCGGAGTCTCAGTAATAGGGTCCCGTTTTTACCCTTTGGGTACGGAACCCAAAAAATATACCTTACCTTCCTTCGGCAGTCGGGTCATAAGAGATATAATGTATGTTTTTAAATTAAAAATAATATAAATTATTTCGCTGTAAATGCTATACAGTGTGTTTCGGGACGGTAATAATTATAACCCAAAGCAGATTGTTCAGAAGTGCAGATGGCCAACTTTTGTTCTACTACTTTAAAAAACTACTAACTTTTTACCCGACTGCGCCACGCAAAGAGGGGTTATGTGTTTATTTCCAGTAGTAGTAGTAGTCTAGACTAAATCGAAGGCCAACTTAAGGTCAAAAGACTTATTATAACTCTAAAAAACAGTTGATTTTCCCAAATTTCACCAATGGGGATTATGACAATTTTCAAGCACAGTTTGGCGTTTTCCCAACTATCTTAGTTAATCCTGGTTGGTGGGGATTATGGCAATAAAAATATGGTGATTATCATGTCTAGAACCACCACCTTATATTACAGGAAGGCCTGACTGCAATGCAGAAGGTTGCGGGTTCGAATCCCCGGGTGCTGCTTTATGCTTTAAAATAAATATTTGTTTCTGGTCTGAGTGTTTTTCTATGTATATATTTACAAAACATAAAAAGTATAATATGTAGTATATCCGTTGTCTAGCACTAGTAGCCTAGTGCTTAGTTTGGGGCTAGGTTGCGCTGTGTGTAACGCTGTGTAATATTTATTTTATTTATTTAAATTACAGTCCCCGAAACACTTTGTACAGTGTACACTCGAAGCGGAAACATAAGGCCTTTTTGCACAAAACGGCAAATCCTGTGGATCTCGCATTGACCCAAACAAAAGCTTTGAAGTAAAAGTTAATTAAATTCCAGAGTCTAAATTACAATGAAAATTTGCATCAGGTATACGATTTGTTGATACATGAACACCGTTTAATTATAATAAAAGAAAAACAAATTTTGTCCACGTTTTCTATGTCTTTGTTTTTGTTAAAGCTCGATACAAACCAACTTGTCTGCCTGTTGTAACTTTTTTCTTTCTTTTCGTGGTGTGGCTCACCTAGTGTAAGTCTTGTATTTATAATCAATTCTAATTAAAAACTTGTCTAAGTAATGTGTCTGTCACACATTAATAAATACACTATAAAACTATATAAATACGGGTGTAAGCGTTTGTCGCCGTAAAGCTAAGCGTCCATCTTTCGGCATCGAACGCATCGCATCAAACGCATTGTAATATTCTTTGTATAGATAGTCACAGAAGTGCGTCCACCAATCCGCATCGTAGAAATCGCTCGAATCTGCTACTTTCTTTACAAAAATATTACGATCCGTTTAGGGTGCGTATTTCAAAGGTAAAAACGGGACCTTTTTACTAAGGCTCCACGGTCCGTTTGTCTGTCTGTCATCAGGTTGTATTTCATGAACCTTAGTAGCTACTAGTGCTCCCGGGAGGGATGCACCATCGTTTAGGTGAGAATATACCTAACTGGCGAGAGGGCGCTGTGCACGCATGGCCGAAACTAACGTACGTGGCTACCTCCCACAGATATCTGAACATTTACCCCCTTACTTATAATAACGTTTATATTTAACTGTGACATTAAGTTTTGAACTTAACAGATAGAGACAAAAGTTAAATAAATTTAGTCATCGTTTAGAAGTAAGGGGGTTATCTGCTCTGTGGTACCAACTACGTGATACAAATTCCATCCCAAACTCACCAGGACCCATTCATCTAAATCCACTTACATAAATTTCCAGAAATGAGCCTAGGTGTTTGTACACAGATACTAGAACCTGGGATTTCAGTTTGAGTTTGCTAATTACTTAACCAAGTAATTTACACGTGTAAACGCAACCTTTGTGTTGGCCGTTAAGTAACCCATATCACGTTTCTTTGTGCCGCGATACGGCCGACTGGTCACAGCCGCCCGCTAAACAAATTATACACAGAACAAATGTTTACTCGTTAACCCTAAACTGGGAGAGAAATTTGAATCGAAATAGAGTTAGTTTTTAGTTATCTCTTGTTAGTTATCTTAACTTTTTGGTTGTTTACTGGTAAGAAGTTTTTTTCGCGCAGTATTTTTTGAAATAGAGGTTTGATGATATAAATAAATTAATAAATATTGCACGACGATACACACTGCGCAGTTTAGCCCCAAACTAAGCACTAGGCTTGTACTATGGGTACTAGACAACGGATATACCTACTACATATTTTAGGTACTTTTTTTGTTTTTAAATACATACATACATAATATGATACATAGAAAACACCCAGACCAGAAACAAATTTTTGTTTCTAAGCGTACTTGCACCCAACCATTGCATTGCAGTAGGGCTTTCGCCCGACAAGCCCCATAGGCTTTTTATCCGGTTTTATGCGAGTGAGACCGCGGGGCATTGTTGATCTATATCTATACTATTACTATATCTATACTAATATTATAAAGAGGAAAAAATTGTATTTTTGTGTGTGTGTGTGTGTGTCTGTATGTTTGTTATGAATAAACTCAAAAACTACAGGACCGATATCAAAATATCTTTCACCATTAGATAGCTACTCACCCTGAGTAACATAGGCTACTTTTGATCTCGATATTCCCACGGGATCGGAGACCGCGGGGCGCTGCTTATAATTACATAAGTCTACATAACAAGGCACTTCATCGTTATTCCTTGTCTATTCAAAAGAATATTTCTCATAAGCAGGTCGTGTGAGGCAACAATGGGAGGTATAGACTCCGGTGATGAATAGCCTTAATCTTGCCGTCTCGCTGCTTCAGCATCCATCATGCTGACTTTAATATTAACTTGTTTCATATTTTACTTCGATACCTCTGCAATCTTAGATTAAAACAAAAAACTAAAGATACGGTACCTAGTCTCGGAAAATGAGACGATAAAACTGCGTCTAGCTGACGCACTAGCCTCAGTCGTATGCCGAACCGTTGCCGCGTGAGCGCGTGCTGTCACACTGCGATTACCTTTTTGACATCCATTAGAATGCCTTTTTGCTTATTTACAAAGCCTGAATCATTCCTAAAGACAAATGTTTTTAAAAACAATAACTTTATGAAAATGCATGTACCTAGGTGTGTCTAGCTCTTTTTTCGAATACGCAATGTTAGAATATAGGTACCGTATCTTTTATTTTTGTTTTCATCTAAGTCTGCAATCTTTATTTTAAGGCGCTTTCACTTCGGTTTTGGTTGTAAAGACGTTAGGTTTAATGAAATTTTGCGTTATTTATTATTGCTGTATTTAACGCAGTTCGTTTTTATTTGCTTTTTTTATGTTAATTCATACGGATTGACCTCTACGTTGGTTAGACGACAAATCAACAAGTAATTACTAGAAATATTATTTAAAAAACGGGGCAAGTGCGACACTCGCGCACAAAGGGTTCCGTACCACTATCACAATTGGATACGGAACCCTAAAATGGTTTACAACAACCAATTTTTCAATTTTATAGGAAAATATAAAATATTTATCTTCGATTCTTACTCCCATCAAACGACCGAATCACTCAAAAAAAAAAAAAAAACCTTGGCACAAAGAAAATCTGAAACATAAAAGAAACTCTTTGGTAAGTAAGGCAGACTGGTATATTTGACAGTTAGGGCAGCCATTTTGAATTCCATGACCAACTCGATTTGTCCTGACCAATCAGAAGCGACCTCACATTGTAGTACTAAACTCCTTGTTATTTTTGAAACACGTTTGTTGTATGGGAGCCCCTATTAAATAATTGTTTTATTTCGTTTTTAGTATTTGTTGTTGTAGCGGCAACCGAAATACATCTTCTGTGAAAGTTTCAACCTTCTAGCTATTACGGTTCATGAGATACAGCCTGGTGACAGACGGACGGACGGACGGACGGACGGACGGACAGACAGACAGACAGACAGACAGACAGCGAAGTCTCAGTAATAGGGTCCCGTTTTTACCTTTAGGTACGGAACCCTAATTAAAAACGAATTCAAAAATACCCGTTTTAGTATAATATTTGTGCTAGGTAAAAACAATCTATTATATCGATCGCGCTGTGTGTTGTTCACAGAATTTATTTATTTTATTTTATTAGTTCAAATTCGTTTATCAAGTAATTAGTTAACAAATTTTTTACGTGTGTATTCTTGTGTATGCAACGTCCTGTGTAATATCGGGATAAAAAGTAGCCTATGTGTTATTTTAAGACTCCAGCTATCTTTGTTCTAAGTTTATTCGCAATCCGTTCAATAGTTTCAGTGAAGGCTTCACATACGTACATACATTCTTGTAAACATTCGCGTTCGCATATTATAATAGGGTAGGATTGTAATAGGCGTTTCTAAGCCCCTATACTCTTTCTTCTTTTCAGTCAATTCTCAAGATACCACCGTCATTTTTAACGGATTTCCGCGCCGGCTTTTTATATTGTAGTTTTAAACAACCTTCAAGCTCATCATAGCGACTGCAATTCGCATCGGCGAGGTAAGGTAAGGTCTGGTAAGGTAAAGGTAAAGATAAGGTAAGGTAAGGTAAGGTAAGGTAAGGTAAGGTAAGGTAAGGTAAGGTAAGGTAAGGTAAGGTAAGGTAAGGTAAGGTTAGGTAAGGTAAGGTAAGGTAAGGTAAGGTAAGGTAAGGTAAGGTCTGGTAAGGTAAGGTAAGGTCTGGTAAGGTAAGGTAAGGTAAGGTCTCTGTGCTCTGATGCTAACCTAAATTGTAATTCATTTAAGGCTAATATGCGCCACTCACTGCCTAGCCTAGACAAACGTCGCGTCGCTCGTCGTCCAAATTATAACAATACATCAAAACATAAATAACGAACATCTGGACTAGACAACTGTAAATCATGAATTAATATTCATGTTTCTCATATATCATGATGCGGTTAAATTAAAATTGATTTAAATTCGCGCGTTGATTGACTGGCGTTTTAGAAGGCTTTTCAGTTTCCTGTTGCCGCAAGCACTTGCTGTTCAGAGAGGATTTCATTACGAAACTAGTGGTATACAATTTGGAGTGATTTAAGAATGAAAAGTGTAGATAAAGCGGTACTATCTACCTCTACGGGCCGATCGTGAATTTGTAGGGCCAATACTACTACTATACTAGTATCTCGATAGGTCAATCGTAATCATAATCATAATCATAATCGGGATTTTTATATGTAGAAATTGACACCTCCCGTACGGGAAACGTAACGTATGCAGAAGACGTTAGTTAGTCGCACGGACAAATTATCTGTACGTTACGTTTACAGTGCGAGTTACTGCAATGCAGCTACTCGGCACTGTATAAACATTAAGGGCCCTATACTGAAAAACTGAAAATCCATGTCGGGCGCATCGAAAATTGTTGATTATTTCATGACGGAATGTCGTAGAACTTTTTTTTGTGTACAGATTGTAGGCGACATTATTTCCAATATTTTAGTGCAGTTTCCATACAAATATGTCGAAACGTATTGAAGCCTATCGACATTTTAGCCAAATCAGACATTTTTTGTCTAAAATTTGGATAGGCTTTGCACCAATAGGAGGTTCTTGTCTTAAAACTACACCAAAATGTAGGAAACAATGTCACCTACAATCTGTACACAAAAAAAAGTTCTACGACATTCCGTCATGAAATAATCAACAATTTTCGATGAGCCCGACAGGGATTTTCAGTTTCAAGGTCATTGGCGTTGTTATTCCTCGAACCACCCAGATGCCTGGCAAATGTTTAGTTTTACAAAGAATACACATATTTAGATTTACTATACATAACACTTAGGTATTACGAACATAATAGTGCTTGATTTAAGTAAAATATAGCCGCCACAGCGGCATTAGAGTTAGTTTAAAACGGTTTAGAGCTAGAACTTAATTCCGCTGGCACTTTAGCAAACTTGCGGCGCGGCGGACGTAAATCGAATAAACGTCAAATGTGGTACCACACTGGCCTGTGGAATTCAACGCGTTCAGCGGGAAAATACAATTCACGAAGTGGGTCTCACGTAAGGGGTAACTATAGGATTCTGTAGTCGTCATTTATCAATGTGATATGTAATGATAACTATAATTACTGGGGGTCTATATTGGTAATACGAATGGACAAACGAACGAATTTGTAGCCGATCGAAACTAAATTACTGCTATGACCCTACTATACTTAATTATTTTTCGGATCGGACCACAAACATTGAATGCACATTTAAATTTCCTACTCATACTTGACGATTTTTAAATAAATAAATAATTAGCCCGTTCATTTGTCCCACTGCAGGGCAAGGGCCTCCTCTTAGAGGGGTTAGGCAGTAAGACGCCACGGGATCCTACTCCGGATTGGCGAATGTCCAATACCTTTAGGACTATGGTGAGTCCTAGGACATGTCGGTTTTCTCACGATGTTTTCA
Source organism: Idaea biselata (assembly GCA_958496205.1). NCBI lineage: Eukaryota > Metazoa > Arthropoda > Insecta > Lepidoptera > Geometridae > Idaea > Idaea biselata. The sequence continues at coordinate 4,777,148 of OY292403.1, read as the reverse complement.
TTCACCTTAAGAGCGATGTTAATAACGCATATAACTTTTTCTTAAGGGCCAATAGTAGGTCAGCTCGAATACAAATTTTGTCCCCGCCTCAGGTCCTAGGCCTTACAGTCCCCGCACCGCGCACTCGCAGCTACTCACTCCGCGAGTCAATCACGCGGCACAAAGGTCACGGAGTTCACCGCACACATCTATAGTATGTGCATTACAATGTATTTACAGGTAGGTATCATATCGTACAGTAATTTTTTATAGTGTGTAAATTGGGTACGTACGTAGTACCTACTTAGATATACTATACTCTATTTCAGAAACTTAGATCAAAAACGTAAACAAAGAACTGTCGATTTTACAGGAAAAGTAAATAAAGAGCTGTCACTTTCAAATAAATGTACCTATATGATTTTTGTTTACATTTTTGATGTAAGTTTCTGAAATAGAGATATTTAGTTGGTCGGTCTGTATGTATATAGATACTATAAAATTATGGTTGAAAAACGCCGTAAAATAGGGTAAACACAGTTATTATAGCCACATGAATAACATAATATAAGTAGTACAAAATACTACATAGGTATTTATGGAAATAAAATGAAGTCGGACTCGTAGGCCGGTGCAGCCACTAAAAATAACGGTCGAATTTTGTTCTTTGCGCGCTCATCTTTTAGATTAGCGTTCTATATCTTAGATCAGATAATCACTTACCATATTGATTAGCTGATCAGGACAAACACGCTCATTTATCATCATCATCATCATCATCATCATACTTAAAAACGCAAGTGTAACTGACTGATGGACAATGTACAGGCTAAACGGCTGAGTGTAGAGACTTGAGATTTGGAACATAGGTTCTTTAGGGGTTGAAAGTGAGCACTAAGAACGGGTTTTTGGAAATTCCACCCCTAAGGGGGTAAAAATGGGGAAAAACGTTTGTATGCAACTTCGTAATGGCTTGACCTAGAAACTTGAAATTTGACAAAGATATTGATATGGGGTAGTAAGTGAATCTCTAAATTTTTTTTAGAGGGGGTACTATCCGAAGCCCGACGGGTTTCGGGTTCCCATCTTGTCATTTATAAAAAATATTGCAGAGTAGTATCAAAGCACAGTGGCGTATTTAAAAATTTTTATCCCCGGGACAATTTGGTTTTTGCGGCCCCCTAATAAATCAGGGTCGACAAGGTTCGAAAAAGATAAATTATAGTAGAATAAAACCCACGGGAAAAGAAAGAGCATATAAAAAAAATGACAGGAAAAATAAATTACGGGCGATCTGAGGTCGGGAACCCGGTGGGTTGTTGAGAATAAAAAACGGTTTATCTTGATTTTCAGCAAAACTACAAGTCCTATGGAAAAAAGTTGAATGGCAAAGTTGTAATAAAAAGTTCTACAACTTTTGCATACACAATTTTTTCATGTATGTGAAAAATTCAAATAACTACGTTTTAGGTTTTTAATGTAGGTATAACTTAAAAAAAAAGTTATTTTTTTCACCAAATTTGGTACAAACGTACCTATTTATTTTTTGATTTAAAATATTCATTTTCCGTCAAATTTTTTAAAAATGTCGATGGGCTTTTTATTCGTTGAAATGTATACTTTCTGATTAGAGATGGGCCGACTAGGGGTTCTGCCGACTAGCAGACTAGCCGACTAGTCGGTTTCAAAATTGCCGACTAGTTGGCAATGCAGATAATTATAATTCAGAGATATTTGGGTAAATCATGATCACTCGGCGGTTGTTAGTATTTTTGGATAAATTTACACTTCGATGCTGTAGCGAAACTTCCAAAAAATGGTTGAAATAAAAATAAAAGTTGGAAAAAAAACTAAATGGAGCTGAGGCATGGTTATGTCATTTTAGATGTAAGATGTTTAGATGAAGTATGTAGGCTATGACGTGTTTGGTTTACATTTTTCTGACTACCCACCTTCTAACTGTACTACTAATTCAATAAATATTGGTTTTATTGCATAATTGTTAATAGGTAGGTAGGTGCCGACTAGTCGGCTTTCCCGACTAGTCGGCGACTTGTCTCTATTTCTGATGGTCTAAAAAATATAGGTACATTAATGGAGTAATTTTTTTCTTCACTGTAGTAAATTGGAAATTGGAGACAAAATCCGTCGACGACGAATTGGATTATAAATTGGAGTAAAAAAAATCTCGAATCCGAATTATCAGCTTTTAATTTGGCTGAGTAACAAACTGACAGCAACAAATTGGGGCAGGAAATAACATTAACGTGGCATTATGCCCAAAGAACATTTTAAACCCATATAATGGACCTTGGCATAGTCGACGGCAGACATCTTGATATTTTTTTATCTCTTGTCGTACGATGAAAGGTACGTATAAGTATAGAGATACCTAAATAAACAGAAAATATTCCATCACATGTTGTCCTAAAGTGACACGTTTCGGAGATATGGGCCAATGAAGAAGTGGAATGTAAAAATCTTTATTTTTCTTCGAAATATGTGTAATGAGCTTTAAGAATATAAGTACAGAAACCAATAATTATCAAACCTTAGAAAAAAATAACAAAGCAGAAAACACTTGCCAAAACTTAGGTATTTGCTCTTTGATGCACCCAATGCATTTTCAAAGATGCAAACTTTGATACAAAAGAAAAACATAAAATATATTAAGTCCTAACTTATAATATTTTATTTATGTTTTTTATAATAGGTATGTAATTTTTTTTTGGGAAATTTCAACAAAAAAAAAAGTTGTTTATTCCATGTTTTGTGAACCATTTCCATTAAAATAAACTGGTTACCGGTAGGTACGTCTGGACAATATCGGGCGATAAAAAATATGGCGACAAATGTCGTACAAAATACAACAACAGATGTACCTACGTAAAGGTTTTTTTTTAAAGTTTGCAGTGCTCGAACGACGAAAGAAAGCAAATAGGACAAAGGACAAATTTGAAAAATAGATTGAAGTGAATGGTTAGAACTTCGACGAAAACTTCTTAAAGCATCTTATTTTGGGAAAGTGATTAATAGGCGACCAACTACAAGGTGTGCGTGTGAATTTGTTATGAAATCTTATTTTTCTGAGCCAAAACATGTTTTTTTAAAGTGAGATTACTGTTTTAAAGCAGTTAGAAACGCAACTACATATAAAAATTGAGGCTTGCGGTATTTTTATTGATAGAGGTTTGCTGTTTTTAGGTGGAACACTCGACGCAATTGTTAGGGTTCCTATGTTAACTACGCCACTGATAATCAGGGCACCTATCACACTGCTGCATCTATCCTGGACTTACCCTACTTACGAAACCTAATCGATTATCTGTAATCGGGCCGCCTATCCCACTGTCGCATCTATCCTGGACTTACCCTACATAAGAAACGTAAATATAAAACGGAGTTACGGGCACGGATCCAAATCCAGTACATTTTCTTTATACGAGTCAGTTTTGACCAACATTTTTTTATTTCTGAAAATGAAAAATGCAGGTAGTAGTTATGTAGACAGTAATATGCTCAGGTGCGTAGTAACATGGTCACCTACTTTACTTACGTACCTATTAGGTAGGTTCCTACTCATGATGCTGCACTGCACACCTACCACCGAGTATCTAATTCAGAGCAGCTACATACAAAGCAGCAGCTTCATGCAAGCGCGCGGCAGTAGGTAGGTACGGCAGTTATGTGTGCACAGTGCACGCACACACATTATCACTGGTATAATAAATAACAGTATGATAGGATAATAAAACCACTAATTATACTCAAAATAGACAGGGTGAGTAGATAGGTTTTTTGTTTGATAAATCCTTACTAATCCTTACTCCTTACTATATATCTTACTAATATTATAAATGCGAAAGTAACTCTGTCTGTCTGTCTGTTACGCTTTCACGCCTAAACCGCTGAACCGATTTTGATAAATTTGGTATAGAGATAGATGGGACCTCGGAGAAGGCCATAGGCTACTTTTGATCCCGTAAATCCCGCGGGATCGGGACTTAGGTCGTATACCTAAACCGATTTTGATAAATTTTGGTATAGAGATAGATGGGACCTCGGAGAAGGACATAGGCTACTTTTGATCCCGTAAATCCCGCAGGATCGGGACTTAGGTAACAGCGCTTTCACGCCTAAACCGCTGAACCGATTTTGATAAATTTTGGTATAGAGATAGATGGGACCTCGGAGAAGGACATAGGCTACTTTTGATTTCGTAAATACCGCGGGATCGGGACTTAGGTCGTATACCTGAACCGATTTTGATAAATTTTGGTATAGAGATAGATGGGACCTCGGAGAAGGACATAGGCTACTTTTGATCTCGTAAATACCGCGGGATCGGGACTTAGGTGTATACCTGAACCGATTTTGATAAATTTTGGTATAGAGATAGATGGGACCTCGGAGAAGGACATAGGCTACTTTTGATCCCGTAAATCCCGCGGGATCGGGACTTAGGTAACAGCGCTTTCACGCCTAAACCGCTGAACCGATCTCATAAAAAACGTTTGCCGGGTCAGCTAGTAAACATATATAGGTAAGACTAATAAGTAACGTGGATTAGCATTTTTTCAGATATTGACGACTTCTGTGGCGCGTCGTACGAAAGCGCGACTGCAATGCAGAAGGTTGCGGCTTCAATTCCCGCCGGGTGCAAATATTTATGCTTAAAAAAAAATGTGTCTGGTCTGGGTGTTCCTCTATGTACAATATGTATGTATTTACAAAAGAAAAATAAATAAATATAAGTAAGTATAAGTATATAAGTATATCCGTTGTTTAGTCACCGTAACACAAGCTTAGTCGCTTACCACGGGGTTAGAAGGCGCTGTGTGTTGTTCAGATTATTTATTTATTTACTAGCTGACCCGGCAAACGTTGTTTTGCCTTATAAATTATAGATAGTAGCCGATTCTCAGACCTACTGAATACGAAAATAATATTTCATAAAAATCGGTCAAGCCGTTTCGGAGGAGTACGGTAACTAACACTCCTCCGAAACGGCTTGACCGATTTTTATGAGATCGGTTTAGCGGTTTAGGCGTGAAAGCGCTGTTACCTAAGTCCCAATCCCGCGGGATTTACGGGATCAAAAGTAGCCTATGTCCTTCTCCGAGGTCCCATCTATCTCTATACCAAAATTTATCAAAATCGGTTCAGGTATACGACCTAAGTCCCGATCCCGCGGGATTTACGAGATCAAAAGTAGCCTATGTCCTTCTCCGAGGTCCCATCTATCTCTATACCAAAATTTATCAAAATCGGTTCAGGTATACGACCTAAAAGCGTAAAAGCGTGAAAGCGTAACAGACAGACAGACAGAGTTACTTTCGCATTTATAATATTAGTAAGGATAGTAAGGATTATTTCCCATTTCGAAGACAAACGTGCACTACTTATAAACAAACTAGCAGCTCCTCGCGGTTTCACCCGCATAAGTCCCGATCCCGTTGGAATATCGGGATCAAAAATAGCCTATAGCCTTCCTCAATAAATAGACTATCCAACACCGAAAGAATTTTTCAAATCGGACCAGTGGTTCCTGAGATTAGCGCGTTCAAACAAACAAACTCTTCCGCTTTATAATATTGGTATATAGAGTATAGATAGAAATAGATGTAGGTAGGCGCGAGAGCTAGCGACGCGGGTACTCCGCTTGAATGTCACGGCGCGACTGAATCTGTTCGGCGAATGTGGCGGCCGCGAGGCCACTGGACCTCATTACTTTATATTTCAGAACTAACGAAATTAAAAACTGTATTTTGAAATTCAAATCATGACTGCACTGTATTGAGCTAAGTTCAGTTCTTATACAAAGTTTTATTACTTTACGTAAAATATTGACTGAGTACAATCACTTATTTGTACAATTTAGAGGGAAGTTTGGGATTTTTTTGTATCGAGAAAATTTTCAGGAATCGTGTTTTCACGTCATGACTGCATTAGCAAGCATACTCGACTTTAATAAATATGGTTTCAAAAACTTTCGTTTCTAATAACTTTTGTTGTAGTCATCCTAGAAACATCAGTTCTGACCTACTACGAAGCCTTAAAGAAAAAGACATTGGTGCGTGGTCGGCCAGGATTCGAACGCACGACCTTCGGAATGAAAGTTGAGGTATCTACCAATAGACCAACACCGCTCTGGTTTATACAATATAATAAATATTCTTTATTTTCCAACATTTTTCCTTACAGACATTGGTATCCTATTAGTATTAGTATATAATATTGTATATTGTTTTATAGTTTATGTATTTATTTCATCTTCTACTCAAGTATTTATCATGCAAAACCTACCGTTTCAAGCTAAACAGTTCAACTCCATCCTAAGGTTGCCTGGAAGAAATCGCTTTTAGCAATAAGGCCGCCCATTTGTGCAATTTTCTATTTTTAATATTAATGATTCTGTACTTAAGTTGTGCAAATAAAGCGTTCATCTATCTATCTATCTACCCTGACACTTAAACTAAGATTATCCTGTGCTATAAGTGCCAGGAAGATATGTGTAGATATATGTAGGTGATAAATAATACACACGAAGCCAGGGCGGGCCACAAATTGCACTATAAACAGAACTCGTTATTTTGTACTCGTAACTATGTTAATTTCATTTTATTCTGAACATGAGCGACTCTTATTAAACATATTTCAGCTATTAAATCATATGCTCCGCCATGCCACAACATCCCAGAGCCTTTCACAAGGGAAAATTGCCAATCACGACTGATTCATCATTCCTTTTTTAACATTTGATCGATTTTAATTAAAAACATAATCGAATTACCGGCTTTTCAGTCTGAAAAACAATAGACATTTTAATTATTTTCTCATTAACTTGAAATAGTATTTTCATAAAGTGATGTTAAATTTTCAGTTTGAAGAACGGAAATTAAACTATTTTGGGGTTCGATAGAAATAAACGTGTTTTTGTACGAATCTTACCTACTTTAACTTCGAAAAATTGAAATCTTCATTCCGTGAGAACCTAATAGTTGATTCGTAGGCACCATAGATTAAAGATAGAGTAGTATACCTACTATAGTATCATTTGTCTATGGTGCGTATACATTGAATACAAAAAATTTGAATCTACTTCATTCATATCTTACACTTATCTTACTAATTATTATAAATGCGAATGTAACTCTTTCTGTCTGTTACGCTTTCACGACTAAACCAGTGAACCGATATTGATGAATTTTGGTATAGAGATCGATAGAACCATGGAGAAGGATATAGGCTACTTTTGATTCCGTAAATCCTACAAGGTCGGGACTTACATGGGAAAAAGCGTTCCGATACGTAGACCGGTGCAGCCACTCAGGAAGATGGTCCGTCACGCATGTCTCAACTTGAGGCAAGCGTGATTACTATGCATTTATCTCATATGATACACTAAGAAAGGCATTTTAGAAAATCTCGAGAGATAGGGACTTACGCGGTTGAAACCGCAGGACGCAGCTAGTTCAATATAAACTCACTGCCGTGATAACTTTCATAAAGCACTATCTATATCTATAAAATGCTTTGCCCTGAGTGACTGACTGACTGATTAATCTATCAACGCACAGCCTAAAGCGCTGATAGTAGAGAGAGCTGAAATTTGGAGAGAGTGTTCTTTATATGATTGAGGCATCCGATAAGAAAGGGTGGACTCGGGATTTATGCGGGAAAAACCGCGAGACACAGCTAGTAGATTATAACATAGCTAGATCTAGAAATATTTTAAAGGAACATTAATAATACTCGTAATAATAATAATTGACCTTTGCATCTATTTTTAGATGATTTATACAGCGCAAACAACTTTTTAATCAATGCTAATTATGCCGCTGTATTGCCCGGGTTATTGTTAGGTGGAGTAGGCTTGCCCAGCACCTGTACCACCCTCCCAGCCTAGTCAGCCATGCCCAGAGGAAAGAACAGGTCAATACGTCTGGGGCTAACTACGCCGTGGGTTTCCTTACGGTGTTTTCCTTCACCGTAAGAGCGATGTTTTTAACGCACATAACTTTTTCTTAAAGAAAAAGACATTGGTGCGTGGTCAGCCAGGATTCGAACCCATGACCTTCAGAATCAAAAGTCGAGGTATCTACCACTAGACCAACACCGCTTAAAGAAACATTACTTCTGCAAAAACACAACGCAAGATCGACGGAGAGCGGGATTCGAACCAACAACACATTTTTACCGGGGTGCCGCAAACATGCCTAAGTTGTGTTATATCGAACGATACGGAAATATGAATTCAGCGTATGAGTCACCGACGCAGGTAGACTAATTGGTCAAGTCAGTGCTCCCGGATTGAGTAAAGATGCGTTGTTGGTTCGAATCCCCCTCTCCGTCGATCATGCGTTGTGTTTTTGCAGAAGTATTGTTCCTTTAGTATATTTCCAAGAAAGCCCAGTGCAGGCTTAAGCACTTAAAAATAAAATATATAATATTATAGCTTGACCTAAAAACTATATAATCGTTAGTGCTCACAAACTGAATTAAAGTGAGTTTGAAGCAAACAACTATTAATATCCCATCGGAGTAGGGGATTGCATACTAACTTCTGACGTGTACCAACCCCGCTTGAAACTTTTGATATATTAGTACGGCAACTGATTTAATTCCCCACTAAATTTTACAGGAAAATTTGCTTTAAAATTTTCAACTTTGCTCGCGGTTCTTTAGGTGTTAGTTGGACAAGACAAACCTTCGGGAATGAACTTGATAAATTACGAGGGGAACATTTTTAAATCGCTTCCGTCTGGTGATTCTTTTTTTTTAGAATGGAGAGGGTTAATATTTGGAAAAAACTCTTCATATTTGAAAAAATAATAAACATATAGGTATACTAGCTGCACCCTGCAGTTTCACCCGCGTAAGTCCTGATCCCGCGGGACTATCGGGATAAAAGTGTTATTCTAGCTATGTATATTCCAAGTTTCATCGCAATCGGTTTAGTAGTTTTTGAGTGAAAGAGTAACACATACACACATACAAACTTTGCGTTTATAATATTAGCAGGATTGCATGATGTTACACACAGCGCATCTTTTTAAATTCACACGATTTGTAAACATAGTTACATTTTCTCCGGTCTTACTTGTGTAAGTATGGAGGAACTATCTTCAGACAGTTTGCAAGAGCAAAGTAATTCTTTCTTGACATAACAGAATCTTACAAATCATCTGCTTACCTATAGTAGAAAATACTGATTGCAGATTAGCACAGAAAAACAAGTTTACAACAGCAATAATACTCATACAGAAAAATGTAAACTAAAATATCCAGAAGAGTACCAACTCGAAAATGAAATCACAGAATGTTACATTACGCAATACGATACGAATCTCGAGTCGAATTTTCGTAGATGTTGTTACGTTATATAAATCATATCAAATAAACCGTTAGTGTAATATATATTACGGTGGGAACGTTCCTTCGTTGAAGCTAATGCTGTTTTTGGTAGGGTCAGATGGGGCATTTGCAATACTGGGGCAAAAGCAATAACGGTAATTTCCAATAATGTCATTAAAGAAACCTCTACAAAGGCACTACGATAGTTAATTCAGGATAAAGTGGGGCATTTGCAATACCGGGGCAAAAGCAATAACGGTAATTTCTAATAATGTAATTAAAGAAACCGGTAACCTTCGACTCTACCCAGGTACTATGATAGTTCAGGATAAGGAAGGACATTTTTAGAAATTAACGACTGCTTTTGTCCCCCGATATTGAAATGCCCCATCTGACCCTACCTCTAACAGATGTAATGAAAAAATATGCCTGTATTTAAATCGTCTGCCACCGAGCCTAGAATAAAAACCACTGCTATTTTGTAATTGAAAATTATATTGAAAATGTACCTTTTTAGGGTTCCGTACCCAAAGGGTAAAGACGGAACTATATTACTGAGACTCCGATATCTGTCCGTCTGTCATCAGGCTGTTTCTCATGAACCGTAATAGTTAGACGGTTGAAACTTATAGACGATGTATTTCTGTAGCTGTTATTACAACGAATACTAAAAACAAACCAAACCAAAACAAATATTTAAGGGGGCCCCCTATACAACAAACGTGATTTACTGGCGCCATCTAGTGATGGTGTGATATACTGGCGCCAGGTGGTTAAATACATTTTAACGTTCGCATTGCGATCACGGATTGGTTGGTTCAGTGGGTTCCGTACCCAATTGTGATAGAGGTACGGAACCCGTTGTGGGCGAGTCCAATTCGCACTTGGCCGGTTTTTGCTTCAAATATTAGCGTCGAGTATAGAAATGGATGATCATTTTCTTTTAAGAAAAGATTTTCATTCAATTTCTTTATGACACAGACGCTTTTGATCGCTAGACAAGACAGACAGATAATATATATTTCTTTTCAAATGTTTGTTTGTAAAACGACCCACACAACTTAATGTAAGTGCCTACAATAGAAAATTCATCACGTAACGAATGAAAACACTTACTACGAATTCTATGATCACACGATCCTGAAGGGGGTACTTTAATTCTACGAACGAAAGAACGAAAGAAAGAAAATCCGTCATCCGTCCTTAAAAACGGTCTGAAAATATTTTTTTCGTACGGATGGATGACAGATTTTCTTCTGGAATTATCGTTTGTTTTATCGTTCGTAGAATTAAATTAGAGGGTGATATTTTTGAAACATCAGAAAACTTATTCGTATGCGAAATTCTGATGAATGAGTGTGCTGTCTCGCTTACGAATATACACAACGAGCAAGACCAAGCATGCGGAACGCAAACTTTCGAACATTAATTTAATTCCAGTTGTTCAAATTTTTTGCACCATCGTAAAACTCATTCGTATGCGAAATTCTAATGAATAAGTGTGCTGTCTCGCTTACGCATATACCAAACGAGCGAGAACAAGCATGCAAACTTTCGTACACGAATTCAATTCCAGTGGTTCAAAAACACCACTCCTGGGTCGGTATTACGCTCCGCAATCGTGTTTCAATAGTGTGTCGATAGAATATTTATAATCGTCATATTTGACGTGTATTTGACACATTAATGGCAGTTTCCTATGTTAACTATTCTATCGACATACCATTGCGACACCACTGAGACACCACTGAGATGCCACTGACGGAGTCTCGATAGTTGTGAAAACTCTAATGACAGGATGGATTTTTAACAGACTTGACAGACAGACAGACAGAGAAAGTTGGTTACCATGGTTACTATTGCAATTCCACTGAGACACCATTACGATACTATTGAAGTCTAACAAATTTGTCAGAGTCTCGATATAATGGATATAGTGTTGAGGTAGGGTTGAGGAGTTTAACGAAGCTCTTAAAGTAAGTTTGGAAGAGATTTTAAATATTAGTCTCGACGAGGCTCAATGGGTTCAAGCGTCGCTCCCTATTTGATTCGGAGGCGTGGGAGTTAGGCGCGCTCGGGATGTGGGCTTGGTCACTGATATTTTGTGATCTGGATGGTGATCGAGTTTGTATACCTCATGTAGACGAGGCCATTGACGCTTGGCGGGCTCTCAACCCGGAAGTTGACCTTCCGTCCTTGCCGGATGTGCAGCGATCGTGAGATGAGATTGGGGCAAAGAGGGTGTATGATGGGCTTTTGGGGGAGGCTCGGGGGGTGGATTTGGCAAGACTCAGGGGCGTGTCAAGGCCGGAGTCGGGAGCGTGGTTGCAAGCATTACCATCCCCGGACTTGGGCACCTTCCTCGATGGCGATTCTCTGCGGGTCGCAGTTGCTCTTCGGCTGGGCTGCAATGTGTTTGAACCTCATACTTGCATTTGCGGTTCCTGGGTGGAGGCCAACGGTCACCATGCTTTGAGTTGTGGTCGGTGCCTTGGGAGGCTTCCCCGTCACCACGCTCTCAACGATATTGTCCGTCGGGCCTTGGTGTCTGCCAATATTCCATCAGTTTTGGAGCCCCCTGGGCTTAGTCGCACTGACGGCAAAAGGCCTGACGGTCTAACCCTCGTACCTTGGCATAGGGGCAAGTGTCTGATCTGGGACGCAACCTGCGTGAATACCTTTGCTGTAAGTCACTTGCCTCACACGTCGAGGGTTGCTGGGGCGGGGGCGGAGGCGGCTGCTGGGGGAAAGCATGTTAAGTATGCTCCTTTTTCCCCGAGCTATATTTTTGTTCCTCTGGCGGTTGAGACAGTGGGGGGTTGGGGTTGTGAGGGTATTTCTTTCGTGCGGGAAATCGGTCGCCGTTTGCGGGATAGGGGTTTGGATAGTCGCTCCGGGGCGTTCCTGGTGCAGAGACTGTCTGTTGCCATCCAGCGTGGCAACGTGGCTAGTTTGCTTGGCAGCTTTGTATCGGGAACGTTGGGGGACGGCTTGTTTGGCTGAGGTGTTCTTGTTTTATTTTTTATTGTTTAGTTTTAGTTAGTTTAAGTATTTTTAATTTTAGCATTGTTTTATTTGTATTGTAATTGTGTATGATTGAATTTGAATAAAATTATTAATATTATATAGTGTGTCGATATAATCGTAATAGTATTGTCATCTTGTGTCATTTAGTGTAATACCGGTCCTGTTGGCCAAGAACAAAGTTTTTTTAAAACAAACGTCAAATTGTGAGATAAAACGGTGTGCTTGTAGCATTCTGACATTTTCATTTTGGCCCGACACGACATGGTGTATGACGGATCGCAGGTGCATCGATGTTGCACTACAACGTAGGTACATTCCACGTCACAGCGCACCCTCACTGTACAAGGATACATAGTATGCCGACTCCTTCCTTTGTCCTCACTACGAGGCCTTACTCGCAAGAACACACGAGGAGGTTCCTTCTTAATTTCGACCTGGCGGGAGAGCTACCCGTGGCGAAGCGGTCAAACGCGTTGGTTCGGATTACCAAATCCCGCCGGGTACTAAAGTTTTTGAAAGCATTTTTTCAAAAAAGCAGTCTTTTGTATTACTTTACTTTTTACTGCGTGTTTCCATAACTAGCCCTATAACTGGGCCTTTTTGCGGGACTTTAAGCTGTAGGTTTCCTCATCCTTCACCGTAAGAGCGATGTTAATAACGGACTTAAATTTTTCTTAAAGAAAAAGACATTGGTGTGCGGTCGACCAGGATTCGAAACCACGACCACGTTTCGTATTATTGTCATAAAAAAACACATTTGACATGTGGTAGTCCTACTTAAATATATTTATTTTACTTTAGTTTTTAGTACATATTATTATCTGTATAGCGGCAATAGAAATACATCATCTGTGAAAATTTCAATCTGTGATAGCTATCACGGTTCATGAGACACAGAGAGTAGATAGTATTAGATAGATATGACAGTAGAGCCATAGTAAAAGGGTTTTTTAACTTTGGGTACGGAACCCTAAAAACAACAGAGACGCTATTGCCGCGTACGCGCAAGCGACTATTACTTACACTATTCAATGTGCTCCTTGTAATTATTGAGTGTGCTGAGATTTCGAGGGGCAAGGTTTCTATATGAAGTCAGCCTACTGTAGGTCACCCCGCCGATGTTTGTGCTGTGTGCCAGCAAACCGTGCTCGACACAAATGACGTTTCGTATATCACGGCATTGGAGTTTTCGACACAAAAGGTTACGAAATTTCCTTTGAACAAGATGTAATACAACAGTGTAGTTCGTTGGGAAAAATTCGGAAGTCACAAGTGTGTGCAAACTTTCGATGAGTTTTGGATCTGCCGATAACTCTTTGATTACAGAGACGATCCGTATACGTATCCGTATATCCAGGGTATATCTACGGATTGTTTATGAAATCGAAGAACTCGAAATCATGTGAATGATTGCGTCGCAGAAGATCAACTTTGATTATTATCATTATCACAGTGAAACAAAACCGATAGAGATTAAATAAGCGGGGTCAATATAAACGCAAAGATACCGCGATGTATTTTTACCACTAGCGCCATATAATGATGGAGTGATAGACTGGCGCCAGTGGTGAAATTTTTTTACGTTCGCGTTGGCGTTCACGGATTGGTTGGTCCAGTGTTCATTTTAGGGTTCCGTACTCAATTTGTGATAGTGTTACGGAGCCCATCGTGCGTGAGTCCGACTAGCACTTGGCCGGTTTTTTAATCGTATAAAAACCCACGCTCTCCGTCGCAACACCGTTGTTTTTATAAGACTGGAAAATCTGTAGTAGGTTTGGGTTCGCTCGCTTTAAATGAGGGAAAAGCACTGACCTCTATGGTACAAGTCGCTGGACAGGTCATAGCGCACTGAATTTTGTGCCTATTTGATCTGCGCCATGTTGCGCTGTTGTCGTGCATTTTCTATTGAAAGTGATGTTGACCGTCTACTTTACTATTAGTTCCACGGACGGCCACCATCACTTTTAATAAATAAATAAATCTTTATTTTCAATAATTTACAGTCAAATATTATAAGTTAATAACTAGTACCAGTAATAAAAAGTAGTTGTTATTTACCTGACTCAATAGAAAACGCGCGACAACAGCGCAACATGGCGCTAATTAAATCGGCACAAAGATTTAATGTCATTTTGAATGATATACCAACTCCAGCGTACTAGAATAATTTCATTTCAGTGGGGAAAAGTGAGGAAAATGGACTTTGGACACCGGACTGACGTTGACATTGAGCCTCAAATATTGCCCGGACCGGTTGACGTTTCAGCGCTGAAAAACGTAATATTTTCCCGTTGGATGGTAAAATTTAAATAGCTTTTGAAGACCGAAATGTGCAGTAATTTTCCCAGAATGGTTTTTAATGATCAAAGTAGGTTAAAGGGTGAAATGTTTTATTAAATTATACTTCTTTTAGATAATTTTGCTTTTTGGCCAAATTATGAATATAACAATAATAACGCGATCAAAACCGAGAAATCAGTTTAACTTCATATTATCAATATAGCGAAATCCGAAGACAAATCTAACCCCTTAGAACTATATTTCGTAGAAAATATTTTTTACAAGGAGAAATACATCATCAAAAAAAAAAAAATCCTCCCATGACAGGATTCGAACCTGTGCCCTCGCTTGCCGGGCGAGTGCGCTACCGCTGCGCTACACGGGAACCCACGTGTCATGGTGAATTTTTGATTATGATCTCTCACTGTTTACCGACTAAGGCTCGGTTTGTATTTCTCCTTGTAAAAAATATTTTCTAGTAAAATGCCTTGAGCAATAAAAACATAAGAAATACTTGAAGGAATGGCACGAATGGGAATAAGCCTATATTTCGTGTTCTAAACGGAAGAAAATTACACAGCTTAGTTTTGGGATTAGATTTACTTAGACTCCCAAACTTTAAGGTTAAAATTATTTTTCATTGAAGTTGGAATATCTGAAATAAATGATTTATTATATACATAGTTGGAGACCTAGAATAACACATAGGCTACTTTTTATCCTGAAATGCCCACGGGATCGGGATTGCGCGGGTGAAACCGCTGGGCACACCTAGTATTATTATTTCGCCTAAATATAGTCAGATAATTAGGTAGATACTTACCAAAAACTCTTTTTCAATATTAAAGGTACATTTTTAGTTATTTATAAAACCCACTCGAGGAAAAGTACCTGAATTTTCCTTGTAATCTTGGTTAAGATTGATGGCTGCAGAAATGAGACTATAAAATTAAAAGTATTCCCTGTTTATTTCCTCTCTTTGGTTTATTTTAGCTGTAGTATAGTTATATAAGTACCTAATAATAAAGTTGTAGGTCTGTGCGTTTTACGATTGAGTAATATCACATACGTTTTATAGATAAATGAATTTGTTTATGGCTAAGGGATTACACATGTTTGTACGTACAGTTAGATAATACTTATACAGGGTTATTGGTAGCGGTCTGGGGCTACTTTCTGACATCCTAAGGAACCACTTTTGTTCTACGACTTTTGTAAATTTCGCAAAAAAAAACGGAAACTTTGAGGTCTAAAAAATAAAATCTAAAATCATCTGTTATTGTACCCACTGTACAAAGGTCAAACCTTGGTTTCAGTAGTTTCTGAAGAATAATATTGAAATCTTAGGGTTCTGTTCTGCCCTCTGCGCCCCGCTAACAGCTGATTTTAGAAGTTTTTTCACCTTAAAATTTTTGAAACATAAATCGAATTTCCAAAAGTAGAACAAAAGTGATTCCGTAGGATGGCAGAAAGCAGTCCCCGACCAAATCAAATCAAATATCAAGAACGATGTATAAGTTACATGAACGTTTAGAAATGTTGAGATTTTACTGTGGTTTCGGAACGCGCCCTCCGACTAGAAGAAACCACAAGAAAGTCATGGGGTTTTTTTCCGCTTTCATAATTCGTTACCAATAACCCTGTATAGACATTATTCTAGTTCTGTAATCGAATTCAGTGCTTCTAGACCATTCCATTCCAGCGCTACTGGATTTAATACAATTGAATGTATTAATTTGCTTTCATTGGTCTAATATAATAAAATAACATTATCATTTTGACTATTTCAAAACCATTCAGTTTGAATTTTTAAATCTAGCATTAATAGCAGCGTTCCACGGTTTCACCCGCGTAACTCCCGATCCCGCGGGGTTTTCTAAAAACCCTTTCTTTGTAGATGCCTACACATCACAAAGAACACACTCTCCAAATTTCATGTCTCTCTCTAGGTCCAGCGGTTTGGGTTCTGCGTTGATATATAGTCGAGTCGTCAGAGCTCGTTCCCACTTGTCGGGTGTCGGATCCGTATATTAATCGGATGTCGGCGCCTTTGTTCACACACACGATTAATAATCGGTTGTCGGCCACGGTCGAGCTAGTGTCAATTTTAAGCATTCTACGCGAAGCGATTGTGCACGATGGACGACGACGAATTTATTGTTGTGATGTATTATTATTTAAGAAGAAAAAGAAGAAAGACAGTCAAGGAAAGAAAATATTGGGTGCACCCAATCCTGAGAGAAAGATTTAGTTTGGGAACATTTCAGAATTTAATAACAGAATTGAGGAGTGACGAAATTAAGTTTTTCGCGAACGCAGCGATAACGACGTCCGCACGCAGCGGGCAGCGGGGAGAGGGCTATCGGCCCCGACATCAGACGAATGTGAACAGCGCCATTCTTTATCATAGGCGAGCGAGATCCGACACGATTTTTTTCCGGGCGTAGAGGGCTGGCAAAACACCCGACATTTCTTGTCGGAACCGACACAAAATCGGTTTCCGATAAGTGTGAATAGCTTCATATGTAATGTTC
This sequence comes from Idaea biselata, assembly GCA_958496205.1. Taxonomy (NCBI): domain Eukaryota; kingdom Metazoa; phylum Arthropoda; class Insecta; order Lepidoptera; family Geometridae; genus Idaea; species Idaea biselata. The sequence continues at coordinate 4,759,971 of OY292403.1, read as the reverse complement.
TGCCACTATAACCTCCGTTTAATATACGGATCCGACACCCGACAAGTGGGAACGAGCTGTCAGGCCATTGAATTTTATATGTATAGATGTGTCCATGTGTCAATTTATCTATATGTCAGACATTTTATTACAAGAAAAACCTAACAATGCTGAGGCGATGTTAAGACGTTATAGTCATAGAATAGGTGCCCCTGGTAGTCTGCCTATTTATCCCCTATCCTGTTTTCACTAATTCCCTAAAAAATAAATCCAAAAATCATAATTGATCGTTAAATACCTACTATTCGTGCCATTCCTTCAAGTTTTATCGTTGTCGGATTTATTTTTTACCGGTTACTTTTCCGAATCCCTGGAGTTCTTTGATGTACTGCTCATCTAATCTCTAAAGGGGATGAACGGATTATTTTAACAACTTTTTTTATGTAACCGTTTATTCTGTTGTAATACCTACATATACTTAGTTTTTAGGGTTTCGTAGTCAACGAGAAACCCTAATAGCCTTATTAATAAACGTGGAGTAAGGTAGGAGTAGTGAGAACATGCTTTGTCTTTTTCCGTGACAAGAACTTTCAAAGTTGACAGACAGAAACAAAAAATGCAAAAAATATTCCAACCTTACTCCTCGTTTATTAAGGCTATTATAGTTTCGGCATGTCCGTCTGTCTGTCCGCTGCTTAGATCAGAGACGCTTAGTACTAAGAAGCTGTAACTTTGCATGAGTTATACATATTGATCACCCCGACAAAGTGCTACAATAAAAAAAACGTGTGGCACTCGGGGACTGCCCGTGGGAGGTATTGAATTGACCGCGAGGGAATTGGAGTGGGGGGTGGTGAGTGTTAGGTTTTATTTTCATTACGGAATTTCTTGATTTGGTCGCGCTCAAAGCCCGCGATAAAAGCTATGCAATAGCTTAAAACATAATAAAAAACATAACCACAACCGAATGTCCATTTTTCTTCCCGTTTTTTTGTAGTCGTTTAAAACATTCTTAAAACTATACCTACTTCGTTATTTAATTGTAGAATACCTACGATTCGACACATCGTCCTAAAGAAAAAATGACAAATATAGAGAACCAAAACGCCATATTATAGTCTGAAGTTTAAAAAAACGTAACATACTTATATTAATTCGCTTCAATAATATCAACTTGCAAGTCTTTGTCTGAACATGAAATAAGTAGTTAAGTTATATAGGTCTCGCTTGAGTTTCTTCGTAATTCACCGTAATTCCGTGGTAAGCATGCCTGCCTAAACCAAACATGCAAACGCTCGAAGCGTTGTTAAGGGGTGTTCTATCGGCTTCAGATACAGGGTGGCAACTGTTTTGCATAAAGCAGACCGGACAACGTTCTGGCGTCACTTCACCCTGTACCTGATTAACATAACTGCTTCATTATGTCGTTCGGATAATACTTTAGAGGCAAGTTTTGGTTAACATATTAAAATACTTGACCGTTTAAGTATGATTTAAATTTTACAGTTCAACTTTAACTTTTTTTATTTATTAAACACATGACGCCTGGCAGATGTGAAACATCGACTCACTACATATAGTACCTACATTTTATTTTCCATTTTATATACCTATATAGCATGGCGAAGCGTCGCCACGGCCTGTATCGCCACGCAAACTTTTAGGTTTGCCCTCGCCTATAAGATGTTTCACATCAAAAATAAATATATGCTTAAAATTATAAAATTATAAAAAAACAAAGTGCAGGCCAAAATTCACCAAAATTGGTACTAAAATTTGAATAGTATCAATGACTGCTCTCAGATTTCAAATTACATACCTACCTATGTTTTTTGTAGACCTAGGTACATACATTATTTTAATATATTTTTTTAATATTAAAAACAGCCTAAACTGTGATTTGTACAGAAAATATGATTTCTATTCTTATCTAGGTACCTATCTACTTCATAAAGCCGTCTCTTGTATTTATTTATACCTACTAACTCGAAAAATGAAATAACAAATAGGTAACTCTTGAATGGGAGTTATAAAATGTAAGCGATTCGGAGTGGAAACTTTGGGACCATTGAGTCTAGGAGTTCAGACAATATACATATTTTTCTCTAACCGTCTATCCGGTGGAGGCAAAGTGAGACCTAAATGCTGAGAGTATAGCGTATATGCCATATATCGTGGTTATCTTTTTTACTTCTTTTTATCAATTGAACGATGCACAGTTTGGCTTTAGACCGGGCCTTTCTACGGAAACAGCTGTCTTGTCCTTGAAGCAGGTTGTCCATTACTACACGCAGAGACTAACACCAGTGTATGCCTGTTTCTTGGATTTATCGAAAGCTTTCGATTTGGTTCCGTATGACGTATTGTGGCGTAAGTTGCACTCTCGGACGAATCTTCCCCATGAAGTAATAAAAATGTTCAAATATTGGTATGGAAACCAAACAAATTTTGTTAGGTGGGCTGGCTGCTATTCGGATGCATACGGGTTGAGTTGTGGGGTAAGACAAGGAGGACTGTCTTCGCCTAAGCTCTTTAATCTTTATGTTAATGAGTTAATTGAGAGGCTCAGTAATGCTGAACTTGGTTGTTACGCAGATGATATGGCGTTACTGAGCCCCTCAATAAATGCAGTCAGGAAGCTACTGGAAATATGTGAACAATATACTGTGACACACGGGCTCAGGTATAATACGAAAAAGACCGAATTATTAGTATTTCAGCCAAAGGGTCCACATAAAATAACTAACATTCCTCCTGTTAAATTGAACGATACAGAGTTGAACGTTGTCTCTAAGTTTAAATACCTGGGTCATTGGGTCACGGATAATATATCAGACGTAGAAGATATTGAAAGGGAGAGGAGAGCTCTGTCTGTAAGGGCAAACATGCTGGTCAGCAGGTTTGCAAGGTGTAATAGGCAAGTAAAGCTAAGTTTGTTTAAAGCCTACTGCCAAACATTCTACACCTGCAGTCTGTGGACCGATTACACCAAGGCTTCGTTAAATAAAATACGAGTGCAATATAATAATGCATTTAGGGTGCTGATGGGGCTTCCGCGCTCATGCAGTGCTTCAGGTATGCTGGCGGAAGCCACAGTAAACGGTTTCCATGCTATCGTGCGCTTGAGGATTGCCTCACTTATGAGGCGGGTACGTGGCAGCTCTAGCGGCATCCTAAATGTATTAGTGGATAGACCTGACTGCCGCATATGGAAGCATTGGATCGGTGTGCATATGGGACAGGCAGGCAATGCATGATTTTATGGACCTATTTTATTTATTTATTTATTTTTTACTCATATTTACTAACATTAGTTTCATAAGTGTGATCTAACAAAAAATGGATTTTAAATTATCTGAATAAATGAATTTTATTATTATTATTTTTATTATTATCTATTTCTAACACAAAAGTAGATGAAAAGAAAAAAAGATGAGCGTTTGAAGTTTGACCACTAAACTCACCTGATGGTCCGTGGTTGTTAATTTATTGTTGTGTACAAATTGTGTAGTACTGTGTAAGTTGTGTGACACTGTCTGAATAAACGTTTTTTCTTTCTTTCTTTGATGATATGGTCTACTATGAAGCGCACTAGAAGAAGGAAGACGACAATAGAACAAGATTCGTCCCATAATTTGTAGGACGAACCCGCTTGGCGCTACGACTAAGACCGGTGGGTGGTAACAAGTGGCGACCGAAGCCTTTCACCCAGAAAATACTTTTGGTCGCCTTTTAAGACGGACAGCCGGATACAGGCCCAAAAGTTTTTTTTTTTAAACTTTTTTAATATTATAAAGAGGAAAGATTTGTATTTTTGCGTGTATATGTGTGTCGTATGTTTGTAATGAATAAACTACTGGCCCGATTTCAAAAATTCTTTCACGATTAGAAAGCTACATTCACCCTGAGTAACATATGAAACCTCGGGACGCAGCTAGTTCCCAATAAAGTTATACCTATTTACAACGAAAAAAAAACAATATGAAACAACAAAGTTATGCAGTTAAAGGGCTACACGCTAAATACTTTTTACGTTAAACGTATAAAAAATACTTTGTCCTAAATCATGTTAAATCCAATTTATTACCCTTTAAATTTAGGCTTATGGTCCATAGATAAAAGAGCTCATTTCTGAAATCCAAAACAATTTCATTGGAAAATTTATTTCTGTTTTATAACAAGAGATACGTATCTCGAATTGGCGTTCAATCAAATTAAACGAAGGCCTGTGTCCATTAATATTCTGCTTCGATACGGATTAAGGCACGTGTAGTTTTCCAATTAAGTTTTACTTAATTGTATTCCGATGTCTTGAAACCCCTTAAGGTAGCCCTTTCAAGAGGTATATACGACTTCAAATTCAACTGTTGAATCGAAAATTGTTGATTATTTCATGACAGAATGTCGTTAATGTTTTTTGTGTTCAAGGATTGTTTTCTACATTTTGGTGTAGTTTCAAGACATTGTCAGCGTGAATGTCACAAAGCAAGACATAGCATTAAGAGGATATTCTTCCTACTCATTCTCCATACAAACGTAGCAAATATGTTGATGTCATAAAACATCTGCCATGACCATTGACCATCCTCCTACGTTTTATGTTTTTTTCATTTTCTAATTAAAATAAAAATTAAATTCAGTATAATGGGGTCGTTTGTGAATTACGACTGAAACTTTAGTCTGCTTACATTAATCACAACAAAAAGAAAACTATATCAAAATCCCTTCGTCCGGTTTGAAGCTACGATGCCACAGACACCTCAAACTTTTAACACCCCTTTCTTTTTTATTGGGAGTTAATTAATCACTAAAATCGGCGAGGACCTATTAACGAGTTTTCTTTTCCTGTATCAAGAAAACACGTCTTAAATTGCAAGTGTCTGAAATTATATTCCGATGCTAAACCTCCATTTTCTAATTAACCGACTGCCGATTAAGGGATATATTATAATACATAATACTAGCTGACCCGGCAAACGTTGTTTTGCCTTATAAATTATAGATAGTAGCCAATTCTCAGACCTACTGAATACGCATATAAAATTTGGTAAAAATCGGTCGCGCCGTTTCGGAGGAGTACGGTAACTATCATTGTGACATGGAAATTTTATATATAAGAAGAAGATAATATTATAATAATTAACATTCTGTTTAATATTTCTTTTTTTTTTATTGCTTTCGGCATTTTTACTCAAAATATTTTACAAGGACAAATACAACATCAAAAAATCTCCCATGACAGGATTCGAACCTATTATGGCGTAAACTTGCCGGGCGATGAACCCACGTGACATGGTCAATTTATAATTATGATTTCTTCTTGTTTTGTTTACAGACTAAGGCTCGGTTTGAAGTCCATCTGCCAGAACAGTTTTTCAACTATTGACTGGCTCGGGTAATTAACTTTACAGTTAACGCCTTCAACACGTCGTTCTTTCTTTTTAATGATGTATTTCTCCTTGTAAAATATTTCTAACATTCTGTTTGTAAAGGAAACATGGGACAATAACTATTACGCCAAGAAGGCGTAATTTAAGCCGCACAAGGGGATGTTTTACACAACGACCCTCTACGCCATTTTCACAGTTTGGAAAATGTGAATTGATGGGCTTAGATGCATAAATATTTCGGGAACGACTCTGTTTAGATACTGAGTGTGGTAATGGCTTTGCAAAGTGCGTCCTTTATTTAATAAGTACTCTTGGCCCTACAACGTTATAAAGCTTGGGACTTCACTTGTTACTTTGTGGTTTATCTACATCTACACTAATATTATAAAGAGGAAATATTTGTATTTGTATGTTTGTAATGAATAAACTCATTAACTACCTACTGTGCCGCTTTCAAAAATTCTTTCATAATTAGGTACAAAGCTACACCCTGAGTAACATAGGCTACTTTTGATCCCGATATTCCCACGGGATCGGGACCTACGCGGGTATAACCGCGGGACCATATTTTGATATGTAACGCATTTTAATTCAGTTAAAAAATATTCTTACGCTTTGCTTACTTTACAACCTCGTTTTGAATAAAGTTAAGACCAGACGAGCGTAAAATTTAGAGTTGTGTGTCGCGTAATTTCCGCTACATTCGGTTTCATACAAAAACCCTGTTTAATCACACACAGATGAAATCTATTTTCTACGAACCCGTATTACGCAAACAACATTACGCGACTCACTACTTAAAAATTTACGCTCGTCAAGCCTTATCCTAAGATAAATCACTCACTCATTTTGTGTACATAAAGTTTTGAATAACACAAGACGTGAAGTTTCAAACTCATAACGAAGCATACCTACACTCACCGGCACGGAAACTGGCCCAAAGTTGAAAATTTGGGTCTTTGGCCATATTATCGTTTTTTTTCGGGAGCTGATCGTGTTAATGTTTGGGACATTTGTAAATTAATATACTGGCTACGTTTGCGACATTAATGGTTTTCAAATATATTTTTTTAGAGAGTAGGTTAGAAACAAAGTCTGTTAGTAAAATTTTCGTATGAACTCAAAAACGCATGAGTTAAAAAGCCGATACCTATTCTAATTGCCATGCAGCTAATCGTTATTTCTTTGTTATTCATTTTTGGTTCCCAAAAACGAAACATAGTGCCCTAACTGCAGTTTAAGTTGCTCAAGTCGTGGTTCTTCAACTCAAAGGCGAAACATTCACCCGAACCTTTCTCGAAAAAAAACGATAATATGGCCAAAGTCCCGAATTCTCATCTTGGGCCACTTTCCGTGCCGGTGAGTGTATTTAGTGCAGAAAGATAAACAGTTTACAGAAGAACACAGAACAACGGATGCAACTGCTAACAAGGAACGAGTAGGTACTACTTGTTAATTACTTTTTATTAACTTTACGTGAACATGAGTACAATATAGCTTGTAAATGTTCACAAAGGTAAGTACATACGACAAAATTAACTGTAAAAGCTACTCCTGGAATTCATAATTCAACAGGGAACTGAGTTTAAAGTTGAAATTAAAACAGGATTAAGCTCTCGTCAGACTAGATGCTGCATTTTGTTGCGCTTCGAAATCTCTATGGCACTTGGGGATGAATTTACATAAAACACCAGGGAAATGGAATGCAGCTGAGATTTCCATAACCGCTTAATTATTTTGTTTATCTGACCGCTAAACTGCTACGACTTGGCTTTGGAACGGAGTCAGTCGATTTATGAAGCCATAGAGTAAGTAGTTCTAAATTTAATACTTACCGAGTTCTTAAATCCATTACGGGTCTGAAAATGCTGTGAATTTAAGAGCAATTTAGGAGCGGCGTTGGTCCTAGTGGTAGATACCCTGACTTTTATTCCGAGAGTCGTGGGTTCGAATCCAGACTAACGCACCAATGTCTTTTTAACCGACTTCTAAAAAGGAGGAGGTCCTCAATTCATCGGGTTTTTTGGATGAATTTACATAAAACACCAGGGAAATGGAATGCAGCTGAGATTTCCATAACCGCTTAATTATTTTGTTTATCTGACCGCTAAACTGCTACGACTTGGCTTTGGAACGGAGTCAGTCGATTTATGAAGCCATAGAGTAAGTTTAAATTTAATACTTACTGAGTTCTTAAATCCATTACGGGTCTGATAATGCTGTAAATATAAGAGCAATTTGACATTAAGATGATATGTACTACTAGAAGTGAATGTCTCAAACACTTATTACGCGAAAGTCGCTGCAGCGTTGCAATATAGTTACGTCTATCGTCAAAATAAAATTAGCATCGCTAAGGGCGCTTAGATGGAGTCGATGAATGACGATTAGCGTAGCGGTAGCGTTACCGCAGTGACTGGTGAAGGTTAGGATGTAAGTTAAGCGCCACGGTTTTACCAAATGGAAGTTTCCCCTGAACCTTTTCTGTTTTTTAAGAGGATAGTCTCCATTCTCTTTCTCCATACAAACGTAGTTTACATTTTCCTCCCTGGATAAAGACATTAGAGCAAATATGTTTATGCCATAAAACCTATATCTGCCATGACAATGCATCTACCTTTTTATTTTTTTATTTTCTAAATAAAATAATAATAAAAATAAATAAATAATAAGATGAAAAAAATAAAAAGGTAGATGCATAGTCATGACAGATATAAGTTTTATAGCATAAACACATTTTGCTCTAATGTCTTTATCCAGGGAGGAAAATGTAAACTACGTTTGTATGGAGAAAGAGAATGGAGACTATCCTCTATGCAAACACGCACCATCACATGTGTTATTTCGTGGACGACGTCTTCTATCCCATGTTCTAGTGTAGGTTAGGTACCTATAAAGTTGAATCCGTAAATGAGTGGGCGGTCAGAAATATACGAAGCGCTTACAAACTAATTCAATTTAAGTAAAGAAAGTAAATAAGTGAGTCAAAGTTAGATTAATTTAAGTTCAAAGTAGGCTACTTTTATGAAACCTATGAATAAATCAATCTGGGTGAATCAATCAGGTCTTATTATTGTAAAACCGATTAACTTTATGTTGTTGTATGGGATTCCCACTTAAATATTTGTTTTTAGTATTTGTTGTTAAAACGGCAACATAAATACATCATCCGTGAAAATTTCAACTGTCTAGCTATCACGCTTCATGAGAGATGAGATAGCCTGGCGATAGACAGACGGACGGACAGTGGAGTCATAGTAAAAGGGTCTCGTTTTACCATTCTGGTACGCAACCCTAAAAATAAATTTAGGTATTTGAACAAGCACAAGCATTTGATACCTTTTTAGTTGTATTCTACTAATACTATAAAGGTGAAAGTTTGCATCGACCGATTTCAATGAAACTTCGTAAGTATAACTTTGGAGATCTGGATTAGTACAAAGGCTATATTTTATCTCAATATTCCGATCGGAGTTACGCAGGTGAAACCGCGGGGTGGAGCTATTAGAAAGATAATTTTATTGGGGATTTCCGAATTGGTAATATAATAAACAGCTTCGTAATACTTAATATGTAGTAGGTATCTACTTTCAAAGTTTAAATTGAAAAACTTTCAGGGTCTTCATTTTAATACTAAAAATCAGCAGACACGGTGTAAACATAGTTTTTTTTTCAAGATTCTACTTCAAAGGATTCGCAAACTAAATAAATCTTCAAAGTTAATACTTATTAGGTAAACTAATTTTATTTAAGTACCTATTAAGTACAATAATACGTTACTAAGAAGACTATTTGAGTGAATCAATACAATGTACATTGTACATACAAGTAGGGTAAAAAGAAATACCTCTTTTCCGATGTTGTGTATGAAATTATATTATACTAGCAGAGTCCTGCAGTTTAACAGTTTAAGTCCCGATCCCGTGAGCATATCAGGACCAAAAGTAGCCCATGTTACTCCTTGATAATGTAGCTTTCTATTGGTGAAAGAATTTTTGAAATCGGTCCATTGGTTTCAGAGGTTACCCGGAAAATACATACATAAGTATGTTACCAACGTTACGTTTTTATAATATTTGTATAGATAATAATATTAAAAAATCTGTGCAGTACTTTACTAACAATAAATGCCATAATAAAAAAAACTGAATACACTATTAACGTTTCGTCAATTGTATTTTACAATTTACACTGCTTTAATTTTATATGCAAAATTCTAGTATACATATTTTGAATATTCACAACCTGAATATTTGATTATTTCAAAATGAATATTTAGTTCACCTTTACACTAGGTAGGTAGGTATTGTACCAACTTCAAGCAAAAACTAAAATAGTAAACAAGAATTGATAATAGTAAATCCATACTGACGACCTCTGTGGCGCGTCGTGCGAAAGCGCGACTGCAATGCAGGAGGTTGCGGGTTCGATTCCCGCCGGGTGCAAGTATTTATGCTTATAAAATAAATATTTGTGATCTGGTCTGGGTGTCCCTCTATGTATAATATGTATGTATTTACAAAAGAAAAATAAATATAAGTATTATATCCGTTGTCTAGTCACCGTAACACAAGCTTAGTCGCTTACCACGGGGCTAGATGGCGCTGTGTGTTGTTCACAGAATTTATTTATTTATTATTTATTTATTATACAAGCCAACACTTTTCTTAGCGGCTCTCCACAAATACAGGGATAAGAGGGGCTTTGCGTTCTTCAAATAACTGTAGTCGACTAAGTTAAGTGTGAAATAGTAAAAAACACAGCCATTTTTTCGTAAAAGTTTTGGCTTGAAAAACAGACTCTCCACTATTTAGTAACTACTATAGTATGTTGGGAATATCGCCCGGAGACAGTGACCGGAGACATTTTTCTACAACCAACTTAGACAAGTTGGTTTGGTTAGACAAGAAAAATGGAGTGTAAAATGCCAGAGTGCCATTCACTTATTTATAACAAAAACATCGGGCTCCCTAAACCGACTGGTTTGTTGCAAGCCGAGGATGGAATAGTATGGAAGCAGTTGGTAAGTCTCCGTTGAAGCCTTTAAAGGAAGGCACGACCTCTAGGAATTAGGAATGCGATCGAGAAGAAGAGTGAACGAGAAGTAGCTAACTTTAAAAAGAAAGGAAGGAAGATATAATTATTAATATGAAGTTACTGTAAACCTACCTTGAAAAACCTTACGTACCTCACCCGGTACCTTGAGTCTACCTTGAGGAAGAAATCGAAACATATACGCAGCTGAAACCACGGGGTTCAGTTAGTCCTCACTAACATGTTAAATGCGAAAGTAACTCTGTCTCTCTGTTTATTACTCTTTCACGCCTGAACCGCTAAACCGATATTGCTAAATTTCAGTTTAGAGACAGATACGACTTTGGAAAGGGACATAGGTTACTTTTGATCAAGTAAATTCCAAGGGATCGAAATATACGCGGCAGAAACCGCTGGGTTCAGCTAGTCCTTACTTAATATTATAAATGCAAAACTAACTTAGTTTGGCTGTCTGTTACGCTTAAACCGCTGAACCGATTTTTATAGAGAGAAATACTACTTTGGAGAAAGACATAAGTAGGCTACTTTTAATCCAGTAAATCCCGAAGGGATCGAAACATACGTGGGTGAAACCGCGGTGTTCAGCTAGTTCAGTTTATAAAGTCTCCTCTATGTGAACTAGGGTTCTACTCGGGGCATACAAAGGTGACAATAGAATCAATTTACGACTGTTTCGAAAGCCTTAATTGTGTTTATGATCACGTAGGATTATAACAGCCGAGAGAATGATTTAAGCATAACAATTTAGAAACAGTATGAATCTTTGATTATACCTATTGTTGTTTAGGCATAGACTTTGCCAAAAGTACGTGTTATGACTTTAATAAACAATTAATTTAGATAATGAGGTTTACCGTGAGTTTCTTCAATCGATGGTAAAAGTCAAGGTTACAGGTCAAGCTAAATTTCCGAAAACTTCCTGTATGACGTCAGTTTTGACTGTCGCTTTGACTTTTACTATTTTTGAAGGAACTCGGCTTTAAGATCAGAGAACAAAGGTTTTTCTTTCAAAAAGTTTGACAGCGGATTCATAGTTCGAGGGTTCATCGTGAAACAATAAATATTACAAATTTTAATGTCTTATACTACAACGATTTTATCAAACCCAAACACGACAAGTAAAGATAAGCTATATAGTTAGAAGTTATTGAATATCACTGCCTCTATTATAATATATTTTTGGAACGAAGTTCCTTATCGCGCGTTGCGAAAGGGGGCTAGACGGAAAAATTAAGACCAAAAGTTGTAACGACACATTTTGGTATAGTTGTAAGCCGTGCGGCGTGTGAGTGTTTCTAATAATTTCAGGTACTCCCTAAATGTAGGTAACTACTTAAAAACTTAACTTTATTGAACCTGTATGTGAAGGTTACATAATTGCATACCCACCTTAAGGTCCAAAGTAGATAAAGCAGATAGCTGGAGATCTCGATTAACACGTAGGTCACTTTTAATCCCGATATTCCCGAGGGCGATATATTACGAAACTTACGCGGGTAAAGTTTTTATACAATGTGAGTATGCAATTCTGGAGTCTTATTTTAACATACAAAATGTAGGTACCAAAAATTATGCACTAAATTCCACTAGCCACATCTGTTGAATTGGAAAATCATAATTTTAGAATATTCCCATCTATCGATATTTCAAAATGAATCACGATTTACGTAAAACCCAACTACTATATTCTGCGAACCTGATTTCAATTTACTTTTTAATTGACGAGCTGAATTCTGCGTGGTTCAAATTCTATCCTGTTAATATTATAAACGCTAAAGTTTGTAGGTATGTATGTGACTTTGTTACTCTTTCACGCAAAAACTACTGAACCGATTGCGATGAATCTTGGAATATAGATAGCTAGAGACCTAGAATAATACATAGGCTACTTTTTATTTCGATATTTCCACGGGATCGGGAGTTACGTGAAGTTTCACAAGACATATTCTATTGCTCTCTATATTTTGACTTAACAACTTATGTTTGTGAAGCTCGATATTTCGGTACCTATGTACCTCTATAATGTTGATGATACTGACCATAGCACTTGTAATAGTTCTCAGAAATATAGTGAATATTGCTAGTGCATTATGAAATTGTATTTTATTTGATTTTGATTATCTAGTTGTAGTAAGTCGATTTAGTAAATTTTAAAACCTTATTCAAATAATTAATTTCTAAATTTATAATCGAGTTAATTTAACTGCCCATTTAGAATTCAAGAAGTTTCTAAGCACATTTTGTAGAGAGATCATTTACAGCTTCCACTAAGTACCTTTTCATTGCCCAAGATTTATTTTAGTTTTAACGCACAATAAAGATAAGTTATCCAGATACTTAACAGCTCTACTTAAAAGATTAGTAAAAGTCTTAATTAAGATTTCAGAAGTTTAATTTCTACAAGTGTTCAGCTCAAAAGATTATGGTTTCTCTAAAGTTAGTATACTGATAATCCCGATTCATTGTTATATGTGTGTGGCTTAATTTTATTACAACATTTTCGATGGTAGAGTAAAGGCCTAGGCTAACTTGCCTCTAATGAACGATAAATATGAGAAATTACAACTCAGTCTACCCGTGAACAAAAGGTCTCGAAGGACCTCAAAACGTAAGGGGTTGATAAAATCCTTAATAAGCAACGGGACTCAAACCGAAAAAATGAGTTTAAAATTCTCACTCTCATTATGTTGGTTGAGATTTAGAGACATTTCTGGTGTTCAAATAGCTTTAAATCCTAGAGAAGTTCAAGAAGATTTATCGACTCTATTGTGGTCTACCACTACAGCCTGTGAACTAGCGTTAGTCAGATCTCCTGCTCATCCTCTAGGTGAAAAAACCGAGTAGGAAGAGCCATCATTTCAGAGCCAGTGGAGCCAAACGCAGCACTCAACCCCACCCTGACAATGAGGAGAGACATAAAGCGTAAAAGCAGGGTTGCCAACTCATTATCTTAGGTTGGTGCTAAATGACATCTCAAATAGTGCTAGATTGATAAAAAAAATTAAAAAATAGTGCTATTATTTAGACATCAACTTTTTCTATGTGTTTTTTTGATTCGGAATGCCGCTTAATTTCAAATATTGTTTTGCAAAATACACACATTGCTTTCAAACTATCTTTTTGTATTTTGGATCATTCTCCCACTCCTTTCTGTAATTTTGAACTTAACTCACTTTTTTACTTAAAGGAATGTCCATTTTTGTAGGTTTTATAGTTCACGAAACACTAAATTGACAAATTCACAACTAAAAACATTCGCAGTTCGCTTCTACAGTGACCAGAAAAAAATTAAAATGCTGGCTGTTTAGTGCTAAATTAAGTGCTAGGTGCTGAATGTTTAATTACAGTGCTGGTATTGCGAAAATAGTGCCAAATCTAGCAACGAAAGTGCTAAGTTGGGAACCCTGCGTAAAAGTAGAGTAAGGTCAGTCAGTGGTAAGCCCACATTCACACCTGATTCCTTCCCCGCGACGCAGCGGTGATGCGGTGATCTCACTTTGCCTAAAATTAAAAAAGATTCTCGATTTTCAGATGGGCTTCTGGCTTCATAGGTAGGTACTTTTTTAAAGACGTCATGAATTCCCTATGTATAGCTAAAATAAGTGGGTTTACCGTTGACACGCATTTGATCGCCGTTATCTCGAACAACTTAACTAAAAATTCTGCTCAGAAATTTAATTTTCCATTCCAAAATCGAGTTTTAAATCTCGTTAGCAGTTCGAACGTCCGTCCATACAAATGGATGCAAGCAGCCACGTCTTCGATAAATGACCTAACACCGTTCCGTAAAATGAGAAAAGAATTTATGGGTTACTTACGAAGAAAATGCATGTAAGCTGAACTTTGTGCGAGGCGAACAAATCGCAGTAATACCTACTTTACTTGTATGAAGCGATCTAATATTTCTTACGGGTATTTATTGGGCGATTGAGATTCAATTCAGCTAAGGCGTCTCTCAAAAAATGTCCGAATAAAGTACCTCAGTTTATAACAATTGTTACAAAAGTTTATTGAATCGTTATTTAATTCAAACAACAGTTATTCAAACACAGGAGGGTTACTTCGCTTCGGTTCGTTTCGATACGACAACGATACTGTCATAACGATGATTCTACTGTCACCCTACTATCAGAATGTGACAGTAGAATCATCGTATTACAGTATCGATGTCGTATCGAAACGAACCGCAGTAACCCTCCTGGAGTCTGTATCAACAGACTCCTGTGTCTTTTGTTTGAATACCTGTGTCTGTTATGTGTCTGTTGTTTGAATAACTATCCTATCGATTAAGTATCCTGATGAATACACAATTTAGACAATTTAGCGTTAGTGTAGCCCCGGAATAGAATAGGTTTACCCCGTCTCTTCCCGTGAGTGTTGTAAAAGGGGGCCTTAATCGATCTGAGGGAGATCTGAGGTCACTAGGAGGGTTGGTGTCATGACGGCTGCAAAAAGATTGCGCAAATCAAATCCATTGACGTTTCCCGTTATTGTTGCCAAGACATAATAAAATAAGATACGGTTTTTTTTTTAAACCTACATACTATACCTTCTGCTACATTTTATATTTCTGTAACAAGAACTGAAATTCGTCTAATTTAAAGTTTTCTTTTCCCCCTTTTTATTCTTGTCGCGTCTAATCTTATTTTCTCGCCGAACCGTTTCCTTTTATGAGAACTTTTTTATTTTTAAAGTAAAAAGCTATCGAAGAAAGTCATCTAAAGATATCACTAATTTATTTTAGAACCGAAACCAATCCCATCGGGTGGAATGTTTAGCAAATTAGTTTCTGTATGGAATATTTGTAAATTTTCTCATTATAAACTAATGCGCCCTGCGGTTTCACCCGCGTAAGTCCTGATCCTGTGGGAATATCGGGATAAAAAGTAGCCTACGTGTTATTCTAGGTCTCCAGCTATGTATATTGCAAATTTCATCGCAATCGGTTTAGTAGTTTTTGCGTGAAAGAGGAACAAAGTCACATACATACATACATACAAACTTTCGCGTTTATAATATTAGTAGGATAGGATAGGATGTTACAGAATGAAATAAGAAAATGATAAAGCTTCCGAAAAACAAATTGAGTTCCAGCGATCTGTGTTTGCCGCTAGACCAAACACTGCTCTTAGGAGTCCATTTTTTTTAGCTAGATTAATTTTGCTGGAATAAAGACCAGTCAGCCTTGAAGGTACCTCATTACCTCGGCAACAACAACAACAGATGCTAGTGTATTACATTAGTAATGTTACACTGTTTCCGACCTAAGAGGACCTCAGTGGCGCGTTGGTGGAAGGCCCGACTGCATTCAAGGAGGTTGCGGATTCTTTATGCTTAAAAATAAATATTTGTTTCCAGTCTGGTTGTTTTCAATGTATTATATGTATGTATTTACAAAAAAAAAGGTATAATGTATAGAATTTACGTTGTCTAGTACCCATAGTACAAGCCTAGTGTCACGGGTTCAGGACTTTTGCAAGGTGCTTAGTTTAAGAACGTGGCGACTGTTACCATTTCCATACAAACTTAATACCAAAATAAATTATGAAAAATTTAGTTTTCTACCTTAATATCGATATTATTCGGATTAAGATTTTACTTTTAAAGGGTCCCCACCGCAAGGTTTTCCAAAATATTCATTCACATTCAAATAAAACGGAGAAACATTTTTCAATGAAAAAAATGTTTCTCCGTTTTATTTCACTTCGCGTTCATTTCGCGCCACGTTCTTAAGTACTAATTGAAACAAAAATTCAGCCAAATTTAACTTCACCATTAACAAAATATACTCTTTAAACAAAAACACAGATTAAACTCAAGAAGTCGTCAGGTAAGAAACTGCACAAAAATCATCATCAAAATCAGAATCGTGGCAAACAGTTCAGAAAATATGAAAGACATTTTCATAAATTAGGAAAGGACAGCTGCCATGACAAATTACAACAAATAACTCACTTTTGAGACGAGAATCGAGAGAAGCTCTCCACTGTGCAGTTTCAAAACCAAGTAACAAACAGTTGTATAACAGTTTGGAATTCGTTTCGCCGTTTTTTAGGGTTCCGTACCCAAAGGGTGAAAACGGGACCCTATTACTGAGACTTCGCTGTCTGTTCGTCTGTCCGTCTGTCACCAGGCCGTATCTCATGACAAAAATAAATATTTAAGGGGGTCCAGTGTTCATTTTAGAGTTCCGTACCCAATTGTGATAGTGGTACGGATCCCTTCGTGCGCGAGTCATACACACATAGGGTTGCCAACCGTACTATAATATATAGTATTGTACTATATTTCACCTCAGCGTACTATATATTTTTGAAAACACATATAGTACGCAAAAATACTATATTTCTGGCATAATTTGTAAAAAGTTGTTTCTTTTATAAATTCCTCCTCTCTGCATTTACAGAGGACTGTTTTCTACGAGTAGGTATGTAGAGGGAAAAAAAGAAAAGCCATAAAAAAGGTGCTCATAATTTAAAGATTGAATGTCGGGAACATTTTTTTTATATTCAAAAAAAGAAAGAGTATTTATTGAAAGTGTGAAAAAAAGGTTAAGTGCAAAAAATACGTATTTTTTCGAAATATTCTACAAAACACCGCTCTAATTATTGTACTATATTTTTTTGGGTCGTACTATATTTTTTAGCCACAAATAGGTACTATATTTTTCGAAAAAACTGTTGGCAACCCTACACACACACTTGGTCGGTTTTTAGGGTTCCGTACCCAAAGGGTAAAAACGGGACCCTATTACTGAGACTTCGCTGTCTGTCCGTCCGTCTGTCCGTCTGTCACCAGGCTGTATCTCATGAACCGTAATAGCTAGAAGGTTGAAATTTTCACAGAAGATGTATTTCGATTGCCGCTACAACAACAAATACTAAAAACAAAATAAAACAATTATTTAAAAGGGGCTCCCATACAACAAACGTGTTTCAAAAACTACAAGGGAATTCTAGTACGATGTGAGGTCGCTTCTGATTGGTCGAGTCAAATCGAGTTGGTCATGGAATTCAAAATGGCTGCCCTATCTGTCAAATATACTAGTCTGCCTAAACTGACCAAAGAGTTTCTTATAAGTTTCAGATTTTCTTTGAATCAAAGTTTTTAGGGTTCCGTCCCCAATTGCGATAGTGGTACGGAACCCTTCGTGCGCGAGTTTCGCACTTGGCCGGGTTTTTTTACTCTTTTAGGTTAGCGTCTTGCATCTTAGACCGATATTTTAAACGTCTGGTAAGAGTGTGATCCAAACTGTCCTATACTATACTGTACAAAATAGTTTGTATATATTCTGCCTACTAGGTGATTTACCAAACACACATAGTTTTCAGTCAACACACATTTGAACTTACTTAACTCTCAACTAGTAACCATTAATATCAGTAGGTACGTTCTTAAATTAGTTGTTTCAAATTCGTGATTTTAGGCGCTTGAAATTAAGTTTAAACACATCTTTCTCATCTCTTTCCTTATCTATATTATCTTATCTATCTTATCGATATTCAGTGTTTTATATGTATCATATGTAAGTATTTCCGTAAGTATATCCGTTGTCCAGTACCCATGGTACAAGCCTAGTGCTTAGTTTGGGGCTAGATTGGGCTGTGTGTAACGTCGTGCAATATTTATTTATTTATTTTATTTTTATTTATTTATCTTTTAGGCGCTTGCTAGGTTTTATAATTGCACTGCCGCACTACACACAGAATGACATTGAAACTAGAATAAATTTATTTAATTTGCTTTGAAAACAACAGATACATACAGGTATAAGATATACTTTATATATATAAAGGTACCGATTGGAACAAATAGCAATATAGGTGGGTACGTATCTGCGTACGTCCCGAAATCAATGCCCGAGTTTGAATGCGAAAGAAGTGTAAAGCAGAAATGTAAACACAGGCCGCTTTCGATGCTGCCGCAGAAGTATTTAGGGAAATTTCCCGAGAGATGTGGCATAATGTTAGTGGGGTATATGTTTTTACGTGCGTAAAAAGCCGTTCTGGGGATGCGGTCCTACGCTGAGAGCGTATCTTTCTTTGCATTAGAATTCCTTAGTTTGTAAATTAAGCGCCTATACGTTCAATTCATGTTTAATAAGTAGCACGTAGGCATTAGAAAATTTACTTTCCAGAATAACAAAGTTAAGTACTTTCATTCAATGCGAAACATTCGAACACATTCTGTTTTTTATTGTTTATTGGTAGATGACGCTAGATGGCGCTTATTTTTGTAATTTTTTATTTAGTTTCATAATTAAGTAAGTATTTTAGTTTATGTTATGTTTTGAGTTAAATATCCATAGTAGAGAGCTCCGAGCATTAGGTAAACTGGAAGCTAAACCTTAGAATTAAAGTTATATGCATATATATATATATATATATATATATATATATATATATATATTTGCGATTCAGAGGGGTAACGCCGCGAGCTTGCTTGGGACTTTGGGTCAGGACGCTTTGGGTGATGGTTTGTTTTGTGTGTGATTTTATTTATTTCTTTTTGTGTTTTGTTTTGTTTTTCTTTTATTATTGTTTTATTTAATTTCTTTTACCATGCATATATTTAGTATATAATAATGTATACCTAAATAAAAATCTAGTCACTCGTTATTACTTGGCCAACTCAGTTTTCTAAAGTCAGAATCAAATTCATTCATACGGAAAAAATATCAACAATGAAAATAAAATTTTAATAATTTAGAAACTATAGCAGTAGAAACTATTTAACACAAATGCCATTTTACTGGGTCATAGACACAATTAACTTTATGAATGTTTTAAAAACGTGCTGACATCTATCGATAAATAATTGAACTAGAATTTCCGCCTTTTCCTCATTGTTAAATCAACCTATGCAAATTCAATCTCGTTTTCCTATAAAATTTGTTAGGGAGCAACTGAAGAGCGTCGCAAGATAATCTCAAATTGTTCTCCGCTGTTTAACCAATATCAAAGAGAACACGAAATCAATTCAGTAGATACCGATCGCTCTTAAATAAAAACCTTATCTGGATCTGTACGCGATGACTGAAACAAATCTGAGGGTTCCGTCGCATACAAATAACCTAAAACTTCGCGTCCGCTCTGTCATAAAAGTCACATCTTTCTGAATAACGAGATAAGTTAGAAAAAATAAGTCCGTCCGTTTTTATGCTCGGCTACACTTTTCCATAATGTTTTATGATGATTTTATTTCAACTTACATGCACATGAGCGCTCGGAGTTTACACACAAAATACTGCCTTATTTGATTATCCATGGTTTATATCCTCTTAGTAAATAAAAAACTGAACACAAATACAAGTTTTCGTTTACGAGCACATGGTGCCCTGATTCGAAACAGTGTAAAAGATGGCTTATTGTCATAATAATACGCATAATAATATTCTCAAAATATTAGAAGCACAATCAAACACAGTGGAAAATAAAAATATTTAAAAATTAGATTTTTCTTTTGGTTTCGCGATGTTGTATGTATTGTTTCAACGCTCAACGTTTCGAGACCTTTACAGGTTCCTTCTTTTCTTCTATCCTAAAGAAGGGACCTGTTAAGGTCTCGATACGTTGAGCGTTGAAACAATGCTAAAAGTAATAAACACCACGCGATTAAAACCGAAAAATGTCTTAAATTTCAATATGTTAATTATAATTGAAAATGAAAAAAAGACTTTATTTAAAATTCTTTACAAAAGTCGATCGAAAAAGAAACAAAAGACGATCGATGTAACAAATAGGCAAAATTACCTTGGGTGGTGCTAAACTGGCAATAACTTGATGGAAGACTCCGGTCCGTTTGTCCCCACGTGTCACGTGTTATTAGATTACTATAGTCTGCGTAGGTACGTAATCCATCATGACGGAAAATTCCAACCAAATAGCGAATTTAATTCGGTAATCCTAATTACTTAGGACAGGTTTCCATTCTATTGTTGAATTCTACGTTTAAGTTTAGGTACTCGTATTGACAGACCATACACATATCAGTCAACCTAGATGAAAACAAAAATAGTAGATACGGTATATTCTAACATTTCGTATTCGAAAAATGAGCTAGAAACACCTACACGCATTTTCATAAAATTATTGTATTTAAAAACATTTATCTTTAAGAATGATTCAGGCAATTGTAAATAAGCAAAAAGGCATTCTTATGGATTTCAAAAAGACAATCGCAGTGTGACAGTTCGTCATACGTACGACTGAGGCTAGTGCGTCAGCTAGACGCAGTTTTATCGTCTCATTTTCCGAGACTAGGTAACGTATCTGCTGTTTTTTGTTTTCATCTAAGTCAGTCAATCACAATAGCTTCGAATCAAGACGTTGCTGAGTAAACAATCGATTGTCAGGATACTCTCAGTCCGGATAGTAAACAACCGTTTTCGAAACAAGCAATATAAAGATGTAACAACGAGGGTGATATAAGTGACTTCTTTCTTTACGAACGGCCATTACTGTGCAAGCTTCTGAAGTTAAACATGTAAAATAAATTGAAAAATAAAAGTTAAAAGTATACATTGAAACCTCGAAGCGAACGTAAGTTAAGTGTATTTTGATACAAAGCTTCTTGCCGATGCACATATTCTATGAACTCTTTTGTTATTCATACATATTTTTACACATATACTCAATTTATCATTTGTGATCGAACCACATCCCGTTGAATATTAAAATAAAACTGTTCTACAAATAAAAACGGGATATTCTTCTGAATAACAATCGCTTTAAAGTCCATGAGCTTTGCGGTACTAGAAGCGTTAACATTTTATTCTAACAAACTTTTTAAATTCATACCATTTGTAAACATAGTTAGGTACATTTCCCCGGTCTTAATCGCGTTTTATTATTTATTTCCTAACCTCGACGTTTCAACCATGTTACAATGATCACAGTCGCGAGAGGACTACGCCGAGGTAAGAAAATAAATAATAATACGCGAATAAGACCCGGGAAATGTAATTAACATTAGCGGTACTAGTAGCGTTAACATTTTATTTTAACAAACTTTTTAAATTCACACGATTTGTTAACATAGTTACATTTCCCGGGTCTTCATCGGGTATTATTATTTATTTTCTTACCTCGACGTTTCAACCATGTTACAATGGTCTCAGTCGCGAGAGGAATACGTCGAGGTAAGAAAATAAATAATAATACGCGATTAGGACCCGGGAAATGGTATTCACATTAACGGTAGGTATTAGTAGCGTTAACATTTTATTTTAACAAACTTTTTAAATTCACATGATTTGTTAACATAGTTACATTTCCCGGGTCTTCATCGGGTATTATTATTTATTTTCTTACCTCGACGTTTCAACCATGTTACAATGATCTTAGTCGATATTCAATGGTCTTACTAGTCTAACATTGTTATCTTCGATAGTATACTACCTTGTTCTATAACTATTCAGTGTGATAAACACATTCAAAGCAAAGGTTTCTGCATTTACAATTCTCAGATTTCAGGTAAACAAACAGGTTCCTTAGAAAGTGCACAGTAAGTTACTAAAAGATACACACTGGGAAACATTTAACAGGAGACTGGGAGTCGGCAAGTCGGGCTCGGAACATAGAGTCGCGTTTTGTAAAATTCGCGTCCTAACGAAGCTTGTTAGCGCACTTTAAGGAGATTGTCTGCTGCATTGAAGACACCTCCGACAGAAGCGAGCAAATGGAACTAATGAGTTCCTTGTTGTTGTGTGCTTTAGCTGCGGCGCTCCCGCAGGCTCTAGGTGAGAACATTTCACTTTGATTTATTACGAAATCTGTCCTTATTTAACGCCGAGTCTCTGCTCTAACCAGGCGTTTTCACTAATGGTTATAATTATTTGCTTTGCACTTGTCCTTTGTTACATTAATTTTACTTGTGTTATGAAATGTTGCATGTCATAATTTTGGCCAATTAATTTGAGTGGAATAAAAAACTACGTTACTGATTCGTATACTCATTTGTTATTCGTGAATTTGGTTAGTGGAATAAAGTGTTTAACATTCACAATATGACACAGTAAAGAGTATAAAACGGCGATGTTTAAAATAATAGTACTATGTTGTTATATTTAATAAAAAAATAATGTAGGTACACATCTGGTATCATAGAACAAACTGTTGCTTTTATTCAGATTAACTTAAAAAAAATGTGAGCCGTCACGGGATGCCTGGCAGATGTGAAACATCGACTCGCTACGTATATAATAGTACATATTATATTCCATCCATATAGGTAGGTATATATACTGATAGCGTGGCGAGGAGTCGCTATGGCCTGTATCGCCACGCGGATTCTTAGGTTTACCCGCCCTTATAGATGTTTCACATCAAAATGGATAAAAAACTAGATTTACTTACCTTGTGGTGGCCTCTGACGCCCTCTGCAATGCAGAAAGGGTTCGATTCCTCGAAGAATATTTTTTTGTCACCGTAACACAAGCATTGTAACGTACCATGGGGCTAGATGGCGCTGTAGCTTCAGATAATATATTTGTTTATTACTTCCAATGCAAATCACCACCACCAAAGCGCCAGTAACTAATACCTACAGTAAAAAAACTTTAAAAGCATTTAGAATTAATAATTGTTTTTTTTTTAGGATCTTCAGGTAGACGTCAAGATCTAAAAGTAAATTCATCATTGCTTTTAAACCAAAACGTAACCTCACACAAAAAGATATTACTAAACATAATGGCGCCACCCCTTGTGAATGTTGCAACAGAGTTACAATCTGTTTTTAAAGCTAAACGTTGTAGGAACTGCATAGATTGCATGGAGAAAGCTATTAAAGCCCAAAAAACACAAGAATATATGATGAATAGTAAGCCAGATTTAGAAGAACTATTTTATGACGTAATAAACGAACAGCATCCAATGTATAAAAGAGAAACTAATAACACAGAACCAGAAAAAAAGACAAGGACAAAAAATGTAAGTAAAGGAAGTAAAAGTGTGACAATCACTAAATTTTCCGATGACAATGGCAAAGTATATGCTCTTAAGGTAAAGGAATACAATAGTAATAAAAACAAAACAGATGGAAAGAATCATACGTGTAAAGTATACAGTGTGTTAAAATCTTTACCCTGTGACAGTATTGGCAGTGATGCTATTTTGGAAGTTCCTAAGAAAAAAGTGAAAAGGGAAAAGAAATCTAAACAGAGGCAATGGCATGTGACGACTGAAAAAACAAAGTTATTACCAACTACGTATAGGAAGCGTGATTCTGATAACTCTGAAATGCCTGAAAATTATATGCCTTCCATTGAGGACATGTATCAAGTCTAGGATATTATATCATTTAATAGCTTTATTAGCTTGGCCGCACACGTACGTTTTTTGAATGCGTTTTCCGTATTCGTATTCGTATTCAAATCAATATAAAATGTCTTGATTACCACCGCACGTTCGTTTTATTTTCGAACGCGGAAAATATTTCGAACAGAAAATATACTGACTGTAAATATTCCGAATGAAAAAAAAAACGAACGTCTGCGCTAGGGGTCACGGAATCCCGAGTCGATATTCCGTATACGGAAAACGTACGTGGGCAGCCAGGCAACGTAGAATAAGGTCGGAGTAAGTTTACTACTTTTGTTTCTGTCTGTCAACTTTGAAAGTTCTTGTCATGGGAAAAGACGAAGCATGTCCTCACTAGTCCGACCTTATTTCACGTTTATTAATAAGGCTATTATGTTTAACATTACAAATCGAATTAATGTTGTTTGCGTTCGTGTGTGTAGTTAACTTATGTATGTTTTAATTTATTTAAATTAAATCTGTCAGTTTAATATTAAATGAAATAATCCACCGACTCGTCGTTATCCATGACCCTGATTGCTCTGCCGACATTATATTATATGTGATGAAGGTATTTGAATAGAATATTTTAATAATTGAAAGTAGATATAATAGATATAAATTAAACTACTATCTGATTCTGTTTTGAGATTACAATAAACACAAAATTGGCTTATACCTTAAACGGGCCATTCTTTTTTCCTATTCGGGCCAAAACATATTTTCGTATACCTAATCTTTTTTCCTCAACGGTCCAAAATTTTCTTACACCTTACACCAGTTGGAGAAGCACTCTGAGAAGAAGTTAGTATGGTTATAAGTAGGGGAT
Organism: Idaea biselata; assembly: GCA_958496205.1. Lineage (NCBI taxonomy): Eukaryota > Metazoa > Arthropoda > Insecta > Lepidoptera > Geometridae > Idaea > Idaea biselata. The sequence goes on along the minus strand of OY292403.1, from coordinate 4,735,420 downwards.
TATGGAAGTATAGGAAATTATAATTACCCATAATATAACAGCCAACCCTCTTACTTATAAACGATGATTAACAGCTGCATTAACTATGCATTGTTTGTATTTTACTGTGACATGAAGTTTTAAAGTTGACAGACAGAAACGAACTTTATATAACTTAGTCATCTGTTAATCATTCTTTCATAACTTATAATTATAAGTAAGGGAGTGAATCGGCAACGTTCTTTTTATTTTGTAGGCTGATTATTAAAACATGATAAATATTTATTATAATTTAAAAAAGGTGGTCAAAGAAATGAAAAAAACAGGTGTTATTTAAGGTATCCACCTATTATATTTGTACGGATATCACAAAATGAATCACTAAGATAACATTTAATAGAAATAAACAAAGCAACCTAACTAACACTAACTTCAAACAGTCATAGATATCCGAAACGTGAAATGAAACGTTGAAATCGATAGGGATAAGAGGCCTCTACGAAAACAAACAGAAATCTAACCTTTGGTAGGTTTAGGTAAATATCAGTTAACAAGACAGCGTTTAGTTATTGCCGTGTCAAACTCAAGTTACGGCACCGCAATAAAGCCGTACACGATCCAATAGGTTCGAGAACAGCCTTACCATTCACCTAAAGACATGTTTCAAAGTACTCCACTGTTTACAGATCCTAAGGATTTGCTGATTCCACTTTCTCAATCTGAAGGTTAGATACACCAACCTACTGTAGAGTTTAACATATTACACGAGGCTATATTACCTCATTCACGACCTTAGATTAAAACAAAAATAGTAGATACGGTATATTCTAACTTTGCGTATTCGAAAAATGAGTTAGATGCATTTTTATAAAATTATTGTATTTAAAAACATTTGTCTTTAAGAATGATTCAGGCAAATAAATAAGCAAAAAGGCATTCTTATGAATGTCAAAAAGATAATCGCAGTGAGACAGCACGTGCTCACGCGGCAACGGTTCGACATACGACTGAGGCTAGTGCGTCAGCTAGACGCAGTTTTATCGTCTTATTTTCCGAGACTAGGTAACGTATCTGCTGTTTTTTGTTTAATCTAAGTTTACGACAGTAATAGTAGTTCAACAGCGTAAAATACAATCTAATTTGTAACTTACATAAATTATAACAAGATTCCAAGCGCTTTGGGAATTGAAACTACACAGAGAACTACTGAAGATTGAAGTCTGTTTGTCAGTTAAGCTCGTTTCGCAAATGAAATTGAAGGGAACTACAAAATGAAAATGGCCAGTTTGATATTAAAATTAAATGCATCCATGTTTTTGTTCTTAGAGCAAACTTAAAGGCTCTCGTCAAAGCGAAGATGCTCCGCACAGTGTGGTAAGTAAAAACATTGTAGTCTTTTTAATTTGCAACTCAGCAACCAACGTTAATTTTTGCTTAAGTCTTCAATCACTATAGAGCAAGAGCCCGTGGACGCCAGACCTTCGTTATTCCATAAAATGTTTTTTAATAATATTCTAAAGGTAATACCTAAAAATCACGCTTTTTTATTTGATAAATTTAGATCGGTATTTTGCACACCTTTAGTACCTACCTACCGTTTATCTGCCAAAGCCACTACAAGCCAAACTTCATAATAGTCCAGCCATCTTACCTGTGTAGTATATAGGAGCATGCCCTGACAAATGCTTTTATAAAATAACTGGAATTCCTGCGACTTCGTCCGCCTATTTTCTAGAAAATATAATATAGCCTAGCCTTCCTCAATAAATTGAATATCCAACACTAAACGAATTTTTCAAATCGGACCAGCGGTTTCTGAGATTAGCGCGTTCAAACAAACAAACAACCAAACAAACAAACTCTTCAGCTTTATAATAATAGATAGAAGTTAGATAGAAAAGAAGATGAAGGTCTGGCATCCACGGGCTCTTAGGCTACTATATATAGATAGCGGGACATATAATAAGATTATACCGAAGAATATTTTAATTCCATTAAGACGAAGCACAAGCAAAGTGAAGCAACAATACCAGATTGTGGCTTTTAGTTTCCGTCACAAACTGTAAGCCCCTCTCTATGAGGAGGTGTTTTCTCTGGCCGTACCGCAAAGTTCAAAGTTTAATTTATTTGCTTTGTTTTAGTTTCATGTTGTCAGAACCAGTAAATCGGTTGCTTACATTGAGCGCATGTGTAAACGTCGTCATATCAAACGGTGCTACCGTAAATGCTGAGTTCGCTTGTATTTAGTGTGTGATTGCTGAATACGATATGTAGGTAGGGTGAAGTTACCAATGCCAGTTGGCACTCCACTCAAATTTATTTGCCTTGTAATTTATTGGTATCTTTCATCATCATCCCAGCGATTTTATGGGTTGCATCCCTTTCGAAAGCCTGGGGTCCGCTTTCCTACTTTTACGTCTCCACTCTGCAATCGCATCCTCTTTACCCTATTTTAAATTAAAAGTGGAACCAGGTTTTTCAAAATATATAGGTTTTTTGTATATTTCTATACATAACAATTGTTTGTTATATACAGAGTTACGCGCTAACTGACTAGCACTTTACAGCTAATATAGATTCCTTGTTACGTGATTCCAAATGTAAATGTATTTTGTATTAATTATTGATTATAATTATAACAGAGCAACCTGCTGTGAGATCATTGACGGCCTACTTGTACTAGTTAGATGGTGAATCAGTGTTACCAATTAATATTAATCCCGGCGTCAACAAAACCTTATATTGCTGATATCTTAGCGTTAGGAATTTCAATTCGAGTAATAATTAATAAAGGAATCTTTAGTAATTTAATACTAATAATGACTTGTAATGTTAGCAGTCTCCCGCGGATTCACCCGCGTACTTACCGATCTAGGGGATTTTCTAAAAACTCTTTTTTTAGTGGATCCTCTTATACCACAAAGAACACACTCTCCAAATTTAATGTCTCTAGGACCAGCGGTTTGGGTTCTACGTTGATATATACGTCAGTCAGGACTCTGAATTTTATATGTACTTATAGATTTCGGAACTTTCAGAGCCCCAGGGTTAGTCTCATGAAGGATTGGTAGCCCACTCAGGATGGTTAGTGTCGCGTATAATGAGTTGCTATACAAAATAATGCCGCCGAATCGCTGCCGAAGTTCGGCTGTACGCTATAGCGCGACGTAATTTCGGTATGGTGTGTCATCAGTAATTTAAAATACATCACACCGAACTTCGGTCGCGTATTTTCGGCATAATGTGCTAAAACACTTTGTGTGTAAAAAGAAGTTCATTAGGTTGTAATTGAAAATAATTGCGTCCAATAATGTTCCAAGACATTGTGTAAGTCTTTGTCCGAAACTTGAATCATACATCTTTTAGTATGTCCGTTATTCCTCGCTTGGTTTGCAAAGGATCCAAATGACGCCATTACCAAATGTTTGCGGTTTGCAACTACAATACTGTCTAGGATTTGTTTGTAAGTCTAGACTAAATAGTTAGATGTGGTAAGAGTACTGAACTAAGTCCACAGAATGGCTTCTAAAGAACTTGGAAAGTAAATAGGTCACAGTGTTACACTAGAGGTTGATTTTTCAATTTTCTGATGAAAGATATCTATCGATATTTGACTACCAATTTAAAAACCTTCTAAAGTTAAGATTTTTCTTCGGTTTTCGTTATGGTGAATTTAAACTCATTTAGGAAAAATACATGTATACTAGAAATATCTTCTTTTTTGAAGATTTATTTTCCTTTAATAATATTTTTAGTAGATAAAACCTATTTTGGTGGTTTAATATAGTTTAATGTCTAAATACGATATTAATACGTAAGTATCCTGTATCACGGGGCTATGGAGCCCCGGATCTATGAAAGGCGAGCATGGAGCCGAAGCCAACACCATTTATTACGATAACAATTTTACTCGCAATCTATGAAGTGGGCACCGGTGATTATCCCTGTTTGGACTATAAAATGCAGCCAAGGATAATCACCGGACCGGATAGAACTATTGACAAATCTACGGATGAAAACAATTTGAGTTATAGTGATGTGATGGTAGTGGGTCTGTTACTGGGGGTACTGTGTTGATTATGGCGCCTGCGGTAACAATGTCCAACCAATATTACTTTCTACGTTAATAATATTATTATGAACACACCACTGTTATTCGTTTTGAATGTAATTAAAAAAGATAAAAATCACGAATGCACACAAATCCTAATTCAAGTTACCTTCGTTCACTATAAAATGGTTGGATAAACTACGGAATTAGGTACGGAAACATTTATTTTAAAACGTGAAAACTCGCTAGATCTGGCTAAGGAAGGCTTCCTCGAAATCCGTAAAGGATACGAAGAATTGAATCCTTTGGGGATGTTAGATAAACCTTTATTCCTTTGTAATTTAGACTGGGTTCAAAGATTACTTGATTCGTTTAGTCTTAAATATACAATTTCAAACACACAATAATAATTTCAGTCTTGTGAACATTGCGTTTGTCATAATTGCGATAAAAAAAACATGCTTATTTAAATGAGTTTCGTAGCAGTCTCGTAGAGCATCTACGATACTCGTAGAGCGACTACGAGACTGTACTACAATATTCCATATTTTTGGTTCCTACCTAAACTTAGTTATTGTCTAATATACAATGTAATTTAGAAATTGTTTAACACAACTCCATAATAACAATAAATAAATACAAAAATGTGTTTCAATATCAAAACATAATACTCCCAAAACTTCAACTTATTATGAAATTTTTAAAAATAAACCTTTTGAAAATAAAAAAAAATTGTCCCCAGAGTAAACGTGCGTTCATAAAATCATACGAGAACATTGCACTCGGTCCGCATTTCCCGTGTATTTCCCTGGAGTCATCGCAACATTGATTAGTTGGACATTTTACCAATACCGGGGTAAATATTAGCATTATATTCTTTATAAATATGTTATTTTTTTATTTTGGTTTGGTATCAGGAAATAATTGAACTCTCCTTCTGACCTTTTCTCTCAATTTGATGAGGTTTTGTTAGAATCTATGTTTACTGTTTAGTGTAGGTATTCTAATATAACTGAGGGTTTTTTGGTTATTAGTTTTTATTAATTAAATTAAAATAAATAAATAAATACGGGAAGTCCCGATCCCGTGCGAATTTTATGAAACCCTTTCTTATATCGGATACTAATATCATCTGTCATGACTATGCATCTACCTTTTTAATTTTTTCATTTTATTATTTTTTATAATTATTTTAATTAGAAAAAAATAAATATTAAAAGGTAGATGCATTGTCATGACAGATATAGGTTTTATGGCATAAACATATTTGCTCTAATGTCTTTATCCAGGGAGGAAAATTTAAACTACGTTTGTACGGAGAAAGAGAATGGAGACTATCCTCTTAACTGTCAGCGATTGAGGTTGTGCGTTGATATGTCAGTCAGTCTCGACAAAGCATTTTATATATACCTAGGTGTGTCAAGTGCAATGAAATCAATTAAATAGGTACTAATTGACCAAGCAAGCGAATATTTAAGGGGAGCTCCCATACAACAAACGTGATTTTCGACATAAAGCGCAATACCGCAATGTATTTTTGCCACTATAGCACCATCTAGTGACGGACTGATAGACTTAACATTCGCGTTGCGTTCATGGATTGGTTGGTCTAGTGTTCATTTTAGAGTTCCGTAGAACCCCGAACTTCCGAACCCTTAGAGCGCGAGTCCGACACGCACTTGGCCGGTTTTTTTTTATTTCTCGATACCATTTATTCAGCCATATCTGGCACAATTTCCACCATTCGAGCCCCTAGAATATCGCATGGAATACTCGTACGGGGAAACGGCATCAACCATACAAATCATACATTCTAATATTAATTCTGGGAATACATTCTAGTTACGTGCAGTTTCGAAAATCAGATTAGACGCTCGAACAAGTATTTTAGAAGACCACAACATAGGCTGGATCAAGCCGTTTGGAATGGTTTCATAGTGCGCTCTGATGAACACTGATCGGGTTTAAGACTGACCATGCACTATTGTCTATTGAGACACATTGCGACGACCAATCGAACCGTGCAAGCATCATGCGCTGGCATTCGCTGGCAAAAAGGACGAATTGCAGGACGAGGAACGACTTGCTTTGAAGCCTTTAAGGTGGGTGCTAACTGCTAACCGACGACGACGGCGCGCAATTTCGAAACCGAAATGAAAAGGTTTTTCGTCAATTACTTGGTAACGGTTTGAAAATTTTATCGGTATCCGAGCCCTGGTTACACAGCGCCTCGTTCTTGCAGTCTATTCGTGGAAAAATCAAAGCTCATCATGCTCACTACGAATCGCCATAAGTACTCACCTCACCTATACAGACATCCTACTATATCCTATCCTACTAATATTATAAACGCGAAAGTTTGTATGTATGTGACTTTGTTACTACTGAACCGATTGCGATGAAACTCGGAATATAGATAGCTGGAGACCTAGAATAACACATAGGCTTTTTATCCCGAAATTCGCGACGGATCAGGTGACACTTACGCGGGTGAAACCGCGGGGCGCAGCTAGTAACATTAGAAAGCTGAAAGTTTGTAACGATTATTAGATCTCATAACTTATTTTTTGTCCCCACTATGTTATTGAAAAGCATGTGAAACGTACCTACTATTATTTACTTTTACATTGAATAATGGTAAACCTCAAGTACCTACCTAAAACAGTTGCCTATCCTATCACGTCTTCCGTGATAGGATTGAACCCGCACCCGTCGCTTGCCGGGCGAGTGCGCCAACCACTGCCCAATACCCGCAGCCCATTTATCCTTGTATTAAGTAAAAATGCCTTGAGCAATAAACAAGGAAATATTTTGCCTTTACGTACTTGTTGAAATGAAGAGCAGAAAGCGGGCGTTGATATGGAATAATTTACGTAAACTTAACACATTTGGAGAATTCGTGCCATGAGGATTAGTGCCTTATCGATCGTCTCCCCTTTACGGGTTTTCTTGATAGCTAGTTCTACATTTGAACTTTAATCTTCGTATTCAGAAACATTTCGTTAAGTAATGCCACAGAATACTTTAATAGTAGAAGTAATGCTTTGACGGCAACTGTGTCGACTCAGGTGAACCTGCAATGCAGATGGTTTTGGCTTTGATTCCCGCCGGAAATAGGTATTTATACTGACCTTAAATGTTTGTTTTTGGTTCTGGGACTGTCTATTTGTGTCACTAGCTGTGCCCTGCGACTACGTCCGTGATGCTCGAACACCTACCTACCGCTGTGCAAAAAACCACACTTAAACGGTCGCCCATCGAAGTACAGATATTGCCAGGCGCAACCGTGCCTGGCCTAGATAGATATGTACGTATTTACAAAAAAAGTATGTTAATTTCGTGGTATATGTGTTGTCTAGTACCCATAGTACACGCCTAGTTGCTTAGTTTGAGGTTAAATGGCGATGTGTGCATCGTCCTGCAATATTTATTTTTTACTTATTTGTTACAATTCCTTTGACGTTGAATATCACTTTTTATGAGAACAGCTGTTTTATGGTTCTGTAAAAACGAAACCATTACAATATTTCTTGTTTGTTCTTACGTTTTAGGGTAAAAATAACCTCAAATTTTAAATTTCTATAGTGGCAGAAGATTAATTGCTCACCTTGACATGCATAACATCTTAATAATTTCCAATCACCCCGTATATAGGTCAAAGGTACAAGTAGGTAATATGTATATGATATGTAATAATATATGTAATAATATGTAATATGTAATAATATGCTGTTAATTTATTTGTTGAATTCCATTGAGTATGTAATCACTCCGTCCATTGTTTGGCGCTGATTGACATAATAACACAGAGACAGCCAGATTTACGCATCGCAATTTCTGTTTTATGGATTTTAATGTAATGATAATTTATGATTTTTGTGGTTATTGAACTCTTTGTCCTTCGTTAAAAGCGTAATCTAATATATAAAATTTCCATGTCACAATGTTAGTTACCGTACTCCTCCGAAACGGCTACACCGATCTTCACCAAACTTCACATACGCATTCAGTAGGTCTGAGAATCGGCTACTATCTATAATTTATAAGGCAAAACAACGTTTGCCGAGTCAGCTAGTAATAATCCTAATAAAAGTAAAAGTTTGTGTGAAAGTAACTAAGTAAGTAGGTAAGTTCAGATGAGGCATTTGCAATACCTTGCGGATTAAGCAACGCTTGGCGCGGTCATTACTTGGATGGGTGACCGATAATTTGTGTGGCAAAAAAACATTTTCTCAAGCTCCTCCGTGCTTCGGAAGGTACGTTAAGGAGTTGGTCTCGGTTGTTATCTCAGATAGCAGTGTTTAAGTCAAGTATGAGGCCTTATGGCGACTTGAAATCTCTAACACTAGGTGACCAAACCACTATACGAAACGAAGAACTAGCAATAGATCAATTTTTAGAGCAAATAAAATAACAAAGAACAATCCACCTTCAAAAAGAGCTTCGAAAAATACTACCTATTCGTGAAAATACCACAACGACCAACAAACAAAGCCAAGTTAAAACAATACAACTGCTCATTTGAGGAAACAAAGCGGAAGAAATAGTATTTTAGCAGAAACTACCCTACTCATTAATTGTCGACACTCTTTATAATTCACCGGGTGGAAAATTTCCTGTTCTGCAGACTCGAGTGGTAACATACGACTCTCCGAGGAGCTTTCCTGGATCGAATTATACCCATTTATTGTGTAGTAACGTTGTATTGAACAATAGGCTGCGTCTAATAGTTCTCTTATCTGGTGTTGATACTAAACGTTCCCCGGTTTAGTGCTGTTTTAACACATCTTATCATAACCACGGGAAAGATAAATAGAACTGGTTGCAAGCCGTGGTTTTGATCCGGTGGGAATATCGAAATAAAACGTAAATAAATAAAAATAAATAAATAAATCTTTATTTCAATAATTTACAGACAAATATTATAAGTAAATAGTACCAGTAATAAAAAGTAGTTGTTATTTACCTGACGGAGTAGGTAGTGTTGTATTTACTTATTTGGTACTACCGACTGAACTAGGCCGAGCCTGTATCTCAGTCGATAGTTCCTTCCTCTTTGACATCGAAATACGATCACATTTAGGCTTCGTATAGGTAAAATAACATAAACACTAACACAAAATGGGGGAAGTGTTACAAGTATTATTTAAGAACGGGATATTAAGCATGCTATAATTATGTGAACGAGCGTGTATAAATCTCGGTATAATAAATATAGAGCTCCATCGAATATAAAACCTAAATATAATATATAGGTATTATTTAACCAAGGTATATACATATGGTATAAGGTATATACGTATATGATCGGTGTTATATTATATATAACACCGATCATATACCTAGGTAGGTAAGGCCGATAGTAGGCATCTCGCTACTAAATCCTTATAATAGTAGAATTACTTATATTTTACACACGTCTTTTGAATTGAATGCCATTTCAACGTGCCTGTGAATTTTTTTATTAAAATTCACAAATAAAAAAATAAATAAAAAACAAGGAAATAAACATACAAGTATTTATTTTTACTTGGGCTGTCACTTAGAAAATCTTGCAGAGAGAAGCAAACCTCCGCTCTGCTTATTGTAATGTGAAATGACTTCGTTAGGTAATTTTTAACAAAACACGGATAATCTTCCTTCACTTGGAAAACCAGGAAAGGAACAATGTAAAATTAGTACTAAGGTGAAAACGTACTTAAGGCAACTCCTATTACAAATCTGTAGGTAACCTTACCCTGAAGAAAACTCGTTAAAAGCTTTAAAATACGAAACACGGAGGCCCGAGTAAAGCTGCCTAGGAAAGGTTTTAAATTACACTGGATTTAAGTAGTTCCTTAAGTTACAAACACTAATCACTGGCCTTAAGGTTAGGTAAACTTTCGAAATCTACCTTCCATGTAGTACTATTCAGTACCAAGTATTTATTCAGTGACTTTTCCAAGGTAAATAACATTTGTGCTGTGGAAGATAAGAAAAAAGTATGTAAGCCCAATGTGTGTCATATAAAAAAATAGTTTTAGTTATGCCTTATTTCATATTTAATGGTTACAAAAATTCTAATTCAAGCGAATATCCTAAATTGCCTTGAGTTTTAAGTCAGAATTAGACAGCAGGTGTCGAATTGATGTTAAATTTTTGTCACCGTTTTGGCACTATGGTTACATTTCAACCGACTTATTCTAGTGATTCCATGTTGGTCATAACAAAGTGGTAAGAATTGACAGTTTTAGCTTTTGAACTAACAGTAGGACTAGACATAAATTATGTCCCCAATTGTTGTGGACATTTTGTCCCCAATGTGTCCCTAAGTCCAAATGAGTGTCTAATCACTAATTAAGTTAATTTACAGTGTATTTTCTTGTAAAGAAACAAACAGTAATGTCTAAAAAGACAGAAAAAAAAACAATAGTTTAACCAATAATAACCAAGCTCTGGCCATGTCGTGTACACACAGCAATTACCCTCCCAGGTACACTCTGTAACTACACTACTCCAATTACCTAAATGATCTTTTCTACTGCAGGAAGGAAGTTAACAACATTTGAATAATCAAGTTACCGAACTAGACTAGTTCCGAAGCCAACTTGACTGCAGTTTTGGTACGCCAATAAAAAGCAATTGTCGAAATTAGCGATACGCCTTCAAAGTTCCGTATCGGAATTAGTTGGATGAAGGAAGCAGGTAGGTACTAGTAGTGTTCTACTGAGATTCAAGTCGAAGTTGGAAATTCATTAAAAACAATAGCCTTTCGTAGATAACTCGTTCCTTAGAGTTCGCAAGCTAATTATAATTCAACCGCAGGGGCAGAATCCTGCACTGAATCTGCAAAGTACTGCTCATGTCTGAGGGTCACGTCTGCAAGTTCTTAAATGTGAACATTGGACTCCAATGAATACCAAGTTTTTAATTGAAATTATTCGTGAAGCTTCACTCTACATCTGTATATTTAGAGTACCAAAGTTAATAAAGGAACAAGTTAAATGTTGAACATTATTCAGCAACGAAAATCAGACCTTCTGAAGATATATTTGGCCATTACAAAGTGTCGCTTCGCTTCATTAAAACAGAAGACAGAAGGCTGGTCTCAAAAGAAACCATACTGTTCTCTAGCCAGAGTAATACCAAAGACTTCGAAATCTGCATTGCAAATATCTCCAATTTTGTGTAGAAAATGCAACCGAGGACTGAATTAAATTTACTATAACGCATTCATAAATTATGCACAACATTAACTAAACGAAGTCTGGAGTAATAACTATACTATGAGCTTAGTATTCTTTTCATTTTGAGTGGATGTACGTATATACGTATTTCTAGTATAAAAAACATCCCTGGGTTTTGCGCATCATACCGAGCGCAATAGTAGGCAGGCAGGTTGGGTAATAAGCTCATAGAATTTAAATTTCTTGGTAATGTAAGTAGTCCTCCGCTTTGAAGCTAAAGAACTAAATACAGGACTTCTATAGCGAGTATATCGGTATACCTATAAGGACTATTTTCACACAGCTGATATAATTAACATTTTTTATTTTGTTTTTTATAATCGCACTTATAAACGTAGGCGTAGGCGTTGAGAAAGGATTTCTGTATATTTCGGTATTTCGGCATCGGGACTTCAGGAAACTGCAGTGCACTATAAGCATCGTAAAATGCAAACAGTAAAAGTTGTTGTTACAAAAATCATCATACCAAAGCATATAAAAGATGTATCAAAGCATGTCACAATGATTTACGATGATTTACGTTTCCACTTTTATTTTCTTCCACATTAAAAAATAATAAATCATTTGTCAAGACGAAGATAGACAGACTTATTACAAATTTCATAAAATTTAATATTTTTGAAATATCTACCTTAAGATATCTCTCATTTTATTTCGCCTAAGGATGAGTACAGACCAGAGCATTTAATCGAGCATTTATTTCTGTATAATGTAACGTTCTTTGGTACCAAACAGGTGCAGGTCAGTTTCCAAAGCATTTACATGTAAAGGTGGATTAACACTAAACGAACAAAGAGCTAAAGCTAGAACATGAACTCTAAGTCATTCAAGAGCATTCTTAGAATTTTCCAAGTATAGAATTTTTACGAACGTAGAAATACAGAATAACGAATTAATTCTCTAGTCTGTTTACATCAAAAGAATGATGTAGTTTGATAGAGTAGCGATAGAATGAGTATTCGTTTGGTGTAAATCCGCCTTAATTAAACGTTCCTGCGAATGCTCTTTCTTGAAATGTCGCGCTCTAGTACCTACCCAAACCATCGAGCATTCATGTTCGATTTGAGGTTCGGCTCGGGTAAATTTTGAAACAACGAATACTCGAGGTTCGGCTCGCTCGTTGTTCTGCTCAAGTCTGTATCCAACCTTAGGCTCGAAATACTCGTAAGTAGGTGTTTTATTTGGTATAATTAAACTGTCACTGATATCTTATAATGAATATGTTTACTACTTGGCTTTTATTATTGAACTAGCGGCCCGGCTCGGCTTCGCACAGATGTGTATTGTACATATAAACCTAACTCTAGAACAACTCTATTTATTAAAAAAAACACATTAAAATCCGTTGCGTTGTTTTTTAAATCTAACCATTCACGTTCAAAGGGACAGAGAGACAGACAGTTACTTTGTTTATACTATGTAATAATACGTTAATTTGACGTTTTGGTTTCCTGTTTTTGACATTTTTTTTAGAAAATACCTATGTGTCAAATCGTGGTCCACAATTAAAAAACGAAGTGTAGAAGTGAAAGTATTGACAGTCGGAAGACCAAACCCATAAAGTGTAATTCAGTTGCTAAACTGAACCTATGCGAATGTCTGTAAACGCAGGATCTCTTTATTTTTTTAATATTAATTGTATTTAATTTATTCCAGATAGCTGCGTCCCACGGTTTCACCCGCGTAAGTCCTGATCCCGTGGGAATATCGGGATCAAAAGTAGCCTATGTTACTCAGGGTGTTAGTTATCTAATGTTAAAAGAGTTTTTGAAATCAGTTCATTAGTTTTTGAGTTTATTCATAACAAACATACAAACAAATACACACACACACAAATACAAATCATTCCTCTTTATAATATTAGTAAAGATATAGAAAACAGAGTACAAAACTGCACTAAATAAGTACACAAAACGATTAAATGTAAATGATTATCATTTATCTCAAGTTAAGAGTTGCATAATTCAGGGCAGGCCGACCGTACTTAAAGTGTTAAGCTACGTTGTGATAGCCGACATTAATAACTCACAACACTTAAGCCTGAGTTTACTTATTCAGGTTAGAAGTGTCATACCTTAACGGGACTGCTAATCAGACCAAACGTCTTACGGGAAAGTGAAATTTAATCATTTACGAAGTTATTGTATTAATATTTAGTGTAAGATGGCGATTGATTGTTATTATCGGTTGCATAGAAGGGAGATGGAATTGCATGAAAAAATGATTATTTCTCGTAAAAATGGTGATTACTCGTAAAATGTACGTCCATTCATAAAAGCACTTAGAAGAGTTCTTAAGTAATATAGTTGTATACTATTTATAAAAATATTATAAAAAATATATAAGAATAATATAAATGACCTTTTTTTTACTTGTGATTTCCGTTATTGGCTTTCTGGTTTTTTTTATATATTTTGTTGTTTTACTGTGTGTTTGTAGCTGCGGATGTCCTTTTATAAATAAAATAAATATTGCCTCATCTATAGATATGCATAGATTTAAAATGAAATTGATTTTAGTTGAAAACTAGATTCAATTTAGATAGGCTAAGTACCTACGATTATAAATTGTGTGTAAAAAGTAAATCGCCATTTCACATCACTTGCTTCATTTATTTCTAGTGGGTAGGTAAACTATACTGCGACTTAGAAATATTTTCAAAGAGGCGTGCATTTACAAAATAAACAAAATAGATAGACGTGTTACCTGGTATAGCGTAAACGCTGTTAATGGGTTCCAAAAAATACGTTTTATTTGGTTGTTGTTGAATATTGAATATTTTTCTGGTAACCATTTGTTCTTACATAGAAATAGTACATTTCAAAAGTTAGTCCAGTTAGTCGATAGGTAGTAAAAAAAAACCGAACAAAAACTCATTCATTGCATAACGAGAACCAAATCAAATCAAAGTACGTTTATTCATTCGGGTATTAGCAAGATATCTCTTAGAAATGTTAGTTTTTATATCTAATCTACTGTGTCTTCGGAACGCGACCTTCAATGAGAAGAAGACACAAGAAACTCATGAGGTTTTTTTTTGTATATTTTTTTTGCAGTAATCATGTGATTTATATTGTCGCATATATATTATTGATCCACAAGTAGAACCAAGTTTTTCATTTCTTAAAAAATACAGTAGGTAAAACAATATCGGGTTACGGGTACTTTCTCACTAAATATTGCACGATAAATAAATATTGCACGACGTTACACACAGCGCAATCTAGCCCCAAACTAAGCACTAGGCTTGTACTATGGGTACTAGACAACGGATATACTACATATTATACTTATTTTTTTGTAAATACATACATATGATACATAGAAAACACTGAATATCCCATGTCTTCGGACCGTGGTGAGTCCTAGGACATGTTGGTTTCCTCACGATGTTTTTCCTTCACCGTAAGAGCGATGTTATTAGCGCACATACCTTTTTCTTAAAGAAAAAGACATTGGTGCGCGGTCGGTCTGGATTCGAACCCACGACTCTCAGAATGAAAGTCGTGGGTTCGAATCCTATCTACCACTAGACCAACACCGCTCTAACTACCTTGTACATAATAAATATTACTTTTAATACTTACGTAACCTAGCCTTATTTAAAATACGTTAATCAAGCGCCTATTTTCCCAAGTAGGTATTAATTAAATTGAAATATTTACCCAAAACATTTTAATAAAAATCTCTGAGATAAAATAATTACTAATTAAGACTACACTAGAAGATCTCTCAAGTTGGAGCTACATCAGAAAACAAACTCTGCCTTAATTTTAGACTATAATTAAGTGAACTAAGGTCAGAAATAAATCTATTTATAATTATGACGTCTTGTACAACGTTCGCTTCATGCAGTTTCGGGACTAATAGAATTGACTCGGCCATACTACAACCACTTACAGTGGGAGTAAGTGGTTGTAGTATGGCCGAGTCAATTCTATTCTATTCTATTTAAGACGGCCCTGCACACTAAAGAAAATGGCTTAAAATTTTAACATTTTTTTCCTAAGTGCATTGGGTTGTGGTAAGCCGTCATAGTATTTCAATACTTGTGATAATATCGAGCGAGATATTAAAGTATTTTCATGCTAAAGTTACATCAAAATAAGTCTTTTAGTAGTGAGTGCAGTTTCTATTCGTAACAAAAATATCCGCGCACATTAGGTTCTACAAGTTTTTTACATACATCAGGAATTCCCAGGTCAAAAACAGGCCATTTTTACCGTTAGACCTTTAAGGTCACGATCGTACTCTCAAATCTCAAGTTTCTGTATTTTATGTGTGTTTTTTCGGGTAGAGCAGCCACTCTCTTGTGACCAATATAAATGTGATACTATTTGTCAGGTTTACGTGGTTATTTGTTCGAGCACAGGTGCGAGATCCAAGTGGCAGGCACCCCGTTTCATGGAATAATAATGACGGATTCGACTTAGTTGGGACTTAGCGAAGAGCGCCGCCGCCGGCCCGCCTAGGCGCTACTTCTTAGCGTTCCTCATTTACACGGCTTAACTTACTTTACAGGGTATCACCGACAGATTGTTACGATATCTTCCTATCTTATAGATCTTTAGATTTTATTTAGTTGACTGATTTGGAAATAATAGGTTACTCACAGGTTAGTTAAGCACTAATAAAGATAACTAGCTGACCCGGCAAACGTTGTTTTGCCTTATAAATTATAGATAGTAGCCGATTCTCAGACCTACTGAATACGCATATAAATTTTGGTAAAAATCGGTAAAGCCGTTTCGGAGGAGTACCGTAACTAACATTGTGACATGGAAATGTTATATATTAGAAAGATAAAGATAGAGTTTCCTTGTCTTTTCGCGATGTTGGATTGAAATTAAACTCATTTTTCGGTTTTAATCGCGTGGTGCTTATTAGTTTTAGCATTGTTTTAATGGTCAACTTTTCGAGACTGTAAAGGTCTCGTAAAGTTGAGTTTAATTTAAAAAAAAAACAAAAATTGAGTTTAAAGTTAAAGGTAGTTTATATATATTTTCGTAATTTAAAGTGTCATTTCGAAAATTGACAAGTTGTAAATTGCTAGTATTCATGTTAATTATAAATGCATTGAGTATTTTTTTTAAGTTTAAAAAAATACTCAATACATTTTCAGGTTTATATTTACTTATTATCAGGTTTATATAACAGTTTCACCTATTTGCCTTTTATCGAATCCTGCTTGTCCTTGTGAAATCCAATAGCACTTTACCTGATAAAAATATCCGACTAAAATTGGATGGTTCGAAAGGACCGACATTGTTTCTACAAATGAAATTCACGATGTTATAGAATGTGTCCAATACCTTCGATATTTCGAATAAAATTGCAGCAAGCATCATGGACATAATATTGGAAGGTCTCCCTTGTGTCTGCATTGAAACAGTGCTATATTCAAATCTGCATTCCCGTAAGTACTTCACATATCAAAGATTTAATAAAAATTCGCCGGTATTTGAATCTCAGCTGTGCCGGTATTCGTCTCGATTTTATTTGAGACACAATACATTATATTGGCTGTATTTGAGTCTTTATGCAGTGCAACTAGACATTTTACTGTTCTTTTCAACATGAATATTGTTTTATCTGTAACTAGCTTCGTCTCGCGGTTTCAATCCCGCTCCCGCGTAAGTCCCGATCCCGAATTGACGGGACTAAATGTATTATTTGTCCTTCTCCTGATTCTAAGCTCCCCACCAATTTTCAGTCAAAACGGTTTAGCCGTCTTGAGTTATAAATAATGTAACTAACACGACTTTCTTTTAAAATACTTTTTTTTTTAACTAGCTGCGCCCTGCGGTTTCACCCGAGTAAGTCCCGATCCCGCGAAATTTACGAAATCAAAAGCATCCTATGTCCTTCTCCTGATCCTAAGTTATCTCCCCACCAATTTTTAGCCAAATCGGTTCAGCTGTTCTTGAGTTATTAATGGTGAAACTAACACGACTTTCTTTTATACATAGAGAAAAGATTATAGTGTTTTTATGTTTGGCAGGCTCCATTTATTTAGATGTAACACCAGATTTATAAACGAGTAGAGTAATTACTTGGAGTAAGTAATGTATTTGTGTCGCTGTTGTCAGTGAATTTTCAGCGTCAGCAAAAATGTGACCGTCTTTACTTTTCGCCAAAATAACTCTTCTATAAATATGGGTGTAATAATTTACTCAAAAAGATTTGTTTAAAAAAATAAGATTTTACATACCAACATAAAGTGGTACCAACTTAGAAAAAATACAAGTGATTAGCCACACACACACACGTCACACACACACCGTATGTCTGTTCAAATATCTACAAATAAGTTGGTTTTTCAAAATGATACATATAAAAATTACAACAATATCAGTGGAGCTCGCACTAGGTCTAGTCTAGGTATATGATACAATCAATCATGCACGCTTATTTTGAACTTTTTACGTATTCAATCAGTAACTTTGAAATAACTAAGTCAATTTCGATTCTAAAGCTAATTTTAATAAAACCCAATGCAGTAATTTCAATATTGTAAATTTACTCGAAGCGATAAGACGTTAAGAGCTTAATAAAAACAAACAGAAGCTCCCGCTGTTCTTAACTAAGCAATTTGGCAAAGTGTTGGCAATTTAAAAAATCGATTAAAATGTAAATCTGTTGTGCGGTGTGACCTCGCGAGTGGACCAATAGTTTTTAAAACCACAAAACAAGAGAAAATCTATTCGATAGATTTTGTTGAAAAAGCCGGATTCTATACGAATAAAAGATGAAATGGAACTATTTATACGCTACAGATAATACTAAAATTTCAAAATAATAACATGGTTTTGGTATTAACCATTTTTTTTTTAATTTTACTCTGCGCCGTCGCGCGTTGTTTTAACTCAGCCCTATATTTTGATTACATTTTGAACTATTCAGAAACTTAGATAAAAAATGTAAAATAAAGAACTGTCAATTTTAAAGGAAAAAGTAAATAAAGAGCTGTCACTTTCAAATAAATGTATGAGATTTTTGTTTACATTTTTGATCTAAGTTTTGAAATAGGGTACAGTTAATTTAAGGAAGTCGGGAAAATTGACGATGTAATAAATATACTCAATCCATTGCTGTTTTTATATTAATTGTACTTAAGTGTGTACGTCTACTGTCTACATACTGATTTTGTACAATTTTGCGGTTAGCCACGAAGCCACTGGAGACGCACAAAATCACTCTCGGAAAAAACCGCAAATGCAGATGCATTATTACTACAAAACCGTGGCGGTTTAGCCGAATTTCTGCCTCGCAGTTCGGACCAACTAATGTTATCCAGTTTACGTGAAACAGTGTCCGTTTGGCTCTATCTATCTCGTTCACAAACACATTCTATTCGAAAATAGGTGATTTAGTTCACAGAATCGCGCACCAGGTTGTTTTAAATTCAGTGGGTGGCCGGTGGCCGTGGCCAAGTCGTCCACAATTTCACATTCAGAATTGTGGCCGGCCGGTCACCGGTCGCGGTGACATGGTGCTTATTGTATTTTTACTGCGTATTTGCAGCGGGACTATTTCGTGAGAATTGAATAAATTAAATATACAAATTGATTTGTTAGTCTCGGAAATAAACATTTCGATGAAGGAATAAAAAAAAAAATTGCAAAAGTTTATCATCAAAAAATATCTTGTAACGGGATTCGAACCCTTGCCCCACGCGTGCCGAGCGAGTGCGCTACCCTTTACCCACGTAATGATGCTTTTGTTCTTGTAGAATATTTCTTCCTAGTATCACCTTGCTTGAGCAATAAAAATAAGAAATACAATATAGGTAATTATATAAAATCTTTTCACAAATAGTACATAATGTTGGCTCTTTCTAAATAGTAAATGTAGGTACAAAAAACCAGTACTTATTTAAATACAAAATACACATTTCCCTTCGTAACATTCCTTATACTTGCTTAAGTCAATATGAACAAGACGAATAATTTAGACGTAGGAAAGTTAACCACCCGTACTCCCCCGCTAAATGGAATTATACTAAAATTTACTAAATTAGTAAAGATATCCGGGAAGTTTTGAGAGAATCCAAACTATCCAATGTCAGCTACAGCTCGGAGTTGATCTTAATTAACACGGAGGTCCGGATATTAATTCCTGGCAATTTAGTTGAAGACATCGTCACTATCGACCTTTGTGGATCAGGGCATTCCACTTGGCTAATGTAATGAAACTTGTGAACTGTTCTTTTGTCTGGCAACTTAACCGTGCCATGTTAATGATGTGTAGATTCTACACGATTCATTGTACCTACGCCTTTTTGTACTTTAGAACCGATTAAAAAAATCACGTGATATACCGACAGGTGATATCTTTCTGTTATTATTAAGCTGAAGAGGTGAAATTTATTTTTATATTAATATTTAAAAAAAAAGAACCAGGTGGACAAAGTCGCGGGAACTGCTAGTAATATTATATTACTAGGTATCTATTAATAATATTTTTATTGTTCTTACTGTTATTTTTTGTTTTATCAATACTAAGAAGGCGGAAAATGATTGGCGAACCATGTAATTCAACGGTTTTGTAGGTTTAAGAGGATCGTCTCCATTCTCTTTCTCCATACAAACGTAGTTTAAATATTCCTCCCTGGATAAAGACATTAGAGCAAATATGTTTATGAAATAAAACTTATATCTGTCATGACTATGCATCTATCTTTTTTTTCATTTTTTTTTAAATTATTTTTTAATTATTATATTAATTAGAAAATAAAAAAAATAAAAAGGTAGATGCATTGTCATGACAGATATAGGTTTTATGGCATAAACATATTTGCTCTAATGTCTTTATCCAGGGAGGAATATTTAAACTATGTTTGTATGGAGAAAGAGAATGGAGACTATCCTCTTAAGTCCTGTCGGGTGCAAAGCTTTGGAAACATTTTTTTTAAATATCAAAATAGTTTTATTATGTTATAAAATTTAAAAATGTATTTGCTGCTAATAACTTCATCTACCTATACCTATTAATTTACGTATTAATAAATATGCAAGGAGGTACATTTAATATTAATGTAATTCGTTGTTTTAATTTAGAATCACGTTACGTAGATTGTATGGTGTAAACATTACAACAAACCTCTGTGGTTTTATGGTACACGTAATAAAAAATGTAATTCAAGGTTTTATATCGATAATAAAAGTTAGTAAAGAATGAGAATGGAAGTTTATAACAATACAAATAAAGTTTTTGAAAAAATACGAGCAAAATCTGTAATTTTTAACACTAATAGGTACCTCTAAATCTAATCTATCTAATATCTAATCTAAATCTGGGACTGAGTCCCTGACTATATTTACGGGACTAAACAAAGTAAGCTTTTTTCGGGGGGAAATCTATCCTTGCAGACCACCTCACCGCTCCGGGATGAGCGGCAGGGATGTGTGGGGCTCCCTCTGGCCTGAGGTGGTGGGCGACCAGGGTTTACCCACTAAAACCCCCAGGCGTCCTCTCTCCACCGTAAGTGTCAGGGACGCAGGGGCACTGAGATAAGACATCTGCTGTAAACATAGTTAGCCTAACCACAAAAGATATATTAGGTAGGTACATAGGTAGGCACTTATCCAAACTATTTGAAGTAAAATAACAGCAAAAATTGACCAAAATTTATTGACCGTATAATACCGTACAAAGTGTAGAGTAAAAAGGGACTCTCGTACTTACCTTTTACCTGATCAAAATTCCTGCGGTCGTAAGTTAGTAAACCACCACAAAACTAATCAGGTTTGAATGGGGCCATATATCACACAGTTCGGAGCAGGGAACGGGGACTGAATTACTCCTACCGAACTAATTGAAGCAGGTACAAATTTCACGGTGTAAAAGCGGTCAAAGGTGACGAAGGATGACACTGTTTTATGACTACAGGTACCTACCTTAGCACGTGACTTTGTGAGCTTTTATTTTAGTTCAAGTTAGGAAAGTTGGGATAAAACTTGTAGTACAAGTATATCTTTCATCATAAAGAATGCTTTTACAAAGTCTTTTTACCAAAAAGTTTGTAATCCAAACCTTTCTGTAAAGATGTTCAAATTTTTTTTCTCATAAGACGTGAGCTCTTTATCAATTCACACATCTAAACTCTGTTGCATTGGTAGGACGTAAAATATGTTTACAGCTCTACAAAGTTACTTACTTAATATGAACAAAAAAGTCACCGTAAAGTAATTTTTTAATCATCTACAATTAATTAAATTGCGCGTAGGGCATAAAGTAATTTAACTTTAGAACGTTGAAATTCATACGGCCATTGTCAAAAAAATGAAAAATTGGTTTCTTTTTCTTCCATTTTAATTTCGACGGACGGGTAATGCAAACAGTTTTACTTTAAATAACGCCACATTTTTTTCTTGAACTAAATATAACCTTTTAAAAACACCAAGTATTTTTTATTGTTTGCGTTATAATGTTAACATTTTTTACCCCGTTTTATTGTCTCGCTGTCGATGTGTAAAGCAGAGTATGCACCTCGGTCATAAAGCCTGTCTTAGTCTTTGGCGGCTTAAATCTCACACTTCACCCTGGACTTAACTCCCATAGGTACAAAACTAGCAAAACTACAAAACAAACCTCGCTTCGCTCAAGAATTAAATTTTTTATAACCCTCGCTACGCTCGAGTGTTAACTCTACGTCACTTCGTACGCTCTGAATTCGATATGACGCCCTACATATGATAAAACAGGGCTTTAGTACTTCGGTGCATAAACAAGTAAGATGTTTGATTTGATTTAATTATACTTAATAGCTCAAAAGTGATAAAAAAACCTAATTAAACCTTGGAAAAATCCACAGACTCGTTAGCCTGAAAAGTTCGTACTTATTCTCAGAAAACTACATCTCACACGCTTTCTACTCTGTATGCATCACACCCAAGACAAGACTGTACCTAGCATAAGGATGGTAATTAGCCTCGTGTCATATAATACATATAAGCAAGTTTTGCACACATGATACACGTAACGGCTGCCCAAAATGTTCGGACATAACCTTGTATTAAAACGTAAAGTACTATATAAAACCCAACGCGCTTGAATTTCATTCGTAAAAGGTCATTCTGTGTAATGGTTTAATAAATACATTTTAGCGTTGATACGGGTGGAAAACTGTTTTTTTTTTCATCATTTTATTTGGTACTTACCGTTTTTATTGGAAATATTATCATACGTTAAACATTATGCGCTTCCGTTAATGAAATATAGCGCAGTCAATTTAATTTGAGAGGGTTTAAAATACGTGGTATTTTTCGGTGAAAATAATGTAATCCGAATGTAGGTCGTCGATATTTATTGTTCGACAAGCAGTGTGCTGCAGTTTCACCTGCATAAGTCTCGTGTGGATATCACAAAGACATCACAAAGAACACCCCCCGAAATTTCAAGTAAGTACCTATAGTAATAGACGAGATCAAGAAGTTCAGTCAGTCAGTCAGTAGGTACTATTATTTTGATGTGATACACATATAATACAAACACAGTAAAGTATTTTGTAAAAGTTGGATTAATGAAATGTAAAAAGAATGCAAAAATTAGACCTTTGTCATGGCGGTAATTATCGAATCTACATTTGTTTTAAAATACTTATAATATGTCATAGCCTAGTGCTTCAATATGAGTTCATGAGTGTTGGTTTCGGAACAAATTCGAATTTCACCTCACAAAACTAAATTTCGATACGATATTAAATTCAGTCCTGACTACGTGTTATTCTGAAAAACATTTTTGTAAGATTACAGCGAAAATGTCTCCGTAAAACTTTCTGCACAAGTCAGTACCTATTCAAAAGGGAAGGAAGGAAGTCTAGGAATAAATCGAGTCAAATTGATTTGATTTGAGGCAAATATTTTGATATTTCATCAAAGCTTCTGTATGCAAAAAGTCGTAGGTGCCTACAAAGCATCCGCAGGTAAATCTAGTCACGAGGAAAACGCTAGCGACAAAGTATAATGCCAGCTTTCCACTGCGAGCGGAGCGGAGTCATAAATGTGTCAGTTTAATATCCAACGATTGTTTCCATAGAGCGAAAGAGTTGTATGACTATGAAAACAACGTGTCAGTTCAACACACAACGGTTGCTTTCATAGTCATATAACTCTTTAGCGTTCTGGAAACAATCGTTAGATTTTAAACTGACACATTTTAAACTTCGCTCGCAGTGCGATTACTGAACGATTACTTAGTTTTTGTTACCATGTGTTTTTTATCCTAATAAACAATTTTCATTTTCATTTTCAGTGGAATGCTGGCATTAGGATTGCGTCCAATGACGGATATATTCTTTATGCTCATAGCACGGGCTCATAGCAAGTAAAATAATGTGTGGCAACCATAGGGCCTTGCTAACCGGTATTTCAGTAAACAGCGCTTACAAAAACCCAATCAACGAGTTTTACGGATTAAAGGGTAAGGTAACAAAACCCATACGGAAAACCCGTTCGAAAACAGCTGAAAGGCTTACCAGACCGACCCCTGATGGGAACTGGCACTTTTTTTTACTTGGGTACTTGAAGATAAATAAATATTGCACGACGTTACACACAGCGCAATTTAGCCTAAAACTAAGCACTAGGCTTGTACTGTGGGTACTAGAAAACGGATATAGGTACTACCATATTATACTTTTTTTTTGTGAACACATACATATTATACATAGAAAACACCTAGACCGGACACAAATATTTATAGGGTACTTGAAGATGATGATACAAATGCTTTCCGGTGTTCGCATCGCTTGCATATGATGGGATTTATCCCTCAGTTGTCACACACACGAGACCCTCTGGTTATGCTAAAGAATCACTTGGTAGTCTGTCGACTTGTCTGTCTGTCTAACGATCGTCACCGTCAGAATGGCTGATTGCGCAGAAAGTAGTTAGGGCACACTAACGCACATCCAGCGATATGTTCTGATATCTATAATAGAGACCAGTCCAGTTTTATGGTTCTAATATTAATAATGGACGGAAATAAATAACGTGTTGGTTTAAAAAGTGCTAACCAACATAGCACTTTTAAAACTAACACGTCAACTACCAAAACATAGAAAAAAAAACAGTAAATAACATTTAAACCTAAAATTTAACCACCTCTCCCAAAATGCAGCATTTCATATTTTCGCTGACATTGCGCGTACTCTTTACATGTTGTTCCCCCGGTATTGTACGTTTTATTTTATTTCCCCACCTCCGCCGTGGGAAATTCTAGTTTCGCTGACAGATATTGAGTTACCAACAGAGTTTTGCCAAATAAAACTATCGGTTTTTTTTGTAACAGAATAGAATGTAGACGTAATGTGTCTTACTTTACTCTCCCTAAATTTTGTTGTCTTTTGGGATTTCCGCCTTGTTTGACTTGTGTTTTTATTTAACTTTATTCAAAATTAATACCTGTAGGTACTCTCGATATTCTTTTTTTGATTGTTGTCATTATAGTTTTTATTCCGCTCAATAATAATTAACTTGTACTTACAAAGTATAATAATTATCTGGTACTTAATAATAATTGTGTATAAAGTAGGTATGTTATTGTTATAAAAATTACGAGTAGGCACACAGAGTAAGAATTATTTTTAGTTTCTGTATTCTTAAATAATGGAACAGCTTCTACATTCAAAATTTGTACGAGTTTATTTTAGTTTAAGAGCTGCTTAGTTGTGTAAGTAGCCCTTAAATTTTATATTTTAAAATTTGTTTAGCGTTTCTGTATTTGGCCATAAGTCATAGAAAAAGTCAGAAAAATTGGGTAGCATTTCTGTATTTGGCCATAAGTCATAGAAAAAGTCAGAATATTGCAACAGTAAACTCAGTTTTAACCACAAATAAGTTTAAAATGATTACAGAGCAAGTCTTGAGTCACAGAACCATAAAGAAAATAGAGTATACCTAACTCACCAACTCAATAGAACTCATTATTAAAACCAATAAAAATGAAACGAAAACGAAAGTAGTTAGAAATAGGTCTCAACTGTAACCGTAAGATCATTTATAATCCCGAAGAAAACTGAGAAATAAAGTTGGCTAGGTCGCTCACCCAGCCAATGATTTGCCGAACGTCTAATCTAATTAATGATTATACTGATACCATGCTCGAACTAAGGTTCTACGAGTCTCATTGCCTAGTCAGCTACAGCTTCTTCGGATCTTTTCTGTCACCTTCTTTTGAAACACTATGAATACTGGATAAATGAGAGTAACATTGAAGTACCTAGTGTACATTTTATTATTTATTCCAATCCCGCGGGAATATCAAAATGTATTATGTCGGTACTAACCGAAGTCTCCAGCTATCTGCGTACCAAGTTCTATGATAATCGGTTTCGTAATTTTTGCTTGAAGAAGTAACAAACATACTCGTTTACTTACTTACTCACACGCAAACTTTCGCATGTACCTATCTTTAATATGAGTAGGATTATTGTTTCGTTTAATACGGAAGACGAGAAAAACTTCTCAAAACTGAAAAGCTTACAATAAGTTTTCACAGAAAAATCGTTTGAAATAGATAAAACGAACGTAAGCATTCAAGATATTAAAACATACAAAATATGGATCCTTTAACATATTCCTCAAAAGCGTATAATAAGATAGACAAACTGTATCTAAAGGTTGCCTAGAAGATGTGAAAGCGACACATTGGGTGGCCTTAAGGTCACCCAATGTGTAACCTAGAAGTTGATTATGTTTTTCTTTTTATTGTAATTTTTTGGTGTTACGATAAAGAATTAATAATTGAATAAATTATCTATTGTACACACCATATTTAAAATACATAACAAAGAAAAACATACACAACTTAAAGCTACATAATGGGCGGCCTTATCGCTCAAAGCCATCTGTTCCAGTCAACCTTTGGATGGACCAGAATGCCATTAATCTATCTATCTATCTATCAAAACACTGATTAGCAAGCGATGTTAGTAAGTAAATTCAAATAAACAGAGCTGTCGAATTACTTTACCAAAACAGATATATGGTTCAGTTCGGTAAGCGTGACGGCTACAAATGGTACACAGACGGACACAGGGTTAGATCACAGACGACATAATTGATGGCTCGATGTGGTCAGGGCTTCCGTGATATTGGCAGAGACACACAGTATCGCCCATATTTATAAAGGTTCATGAATATTTACACGTACGGAACGAACGAGTGGCAGTAAAACGCTTAAGGGGACAGTCTACCTACTCTTTTCTCCATACAAACTTTACAAACGTAATCGACTGTTTCCTCCCTGGATAAAGTCTTTAGAAAAAAATATGTTTACCTATGCCTATATGTCCTATATCAGCCATGTCCATGCCCCTACGTTTTGATTTTTTTCATTTTCGAATTTTTCTGAATTTTATTTCTATTCTATAATTATTATAAAATGAAAAAAAAAAAACAAAACGTAGGTTCATAGGCATGGCAGATATAGGTTTTATAGCATGAACATATTTGCTCTAATGTCTTTATCCAGGGAGGAAACAGTCGACTACGTTTGTATGGAGAAAGAGTAGGCAGACTGTCCTCTTAACCGTATAGATTCTCTTACAATATATTATTAGATTATAGTAAAACATGCTTATTTATTTAAAATGTCCTTTTATTTTCCAATCAATAATTGTTATGAATGAAATGAACGTGTTGTTTTAAAAAGTTTTTAATATTTTCATCTAAAACAATTTTCGAAACTTGTGCAAGATAAAACATACTTACTTCCTAATTTCTTTTGAATTCACAATTCACAAACTAAATAACAAATTCCAGAACAAAAGCAATAAGTAGGTACCTAAGTAACTGTTGTAGTTGGCTCTAGTGCTTGGTGAAAATAAACTCCATATTTTCGGTTTGCGCCAAGAGCGGTACATAAATAAGTACTACGCAAACATACTAGACATGGAAATTACCGTTGGTAACCCTACGTTATTGAGTACAAGGATGATACTATCATCGTCAGATAGCAGACAAAATTTGTACTTTAGGTACAAAGTTGCATTGGAAAAATGTAGTACTATTTTCATTTTATAGAAATCAAGTTAAAATGCGTGTAAGTTGATCAATTTATCTGATGTATTCTAATTCATAGTAGTTAAAGCCATACCTGAGTCTAAAACCGCGAAGAGACGAAAATTACAAACTTGACTGGGTCCTTAAATAGATTTTTTTTGTATAATAAAAGTATCTTTGACGTAGGTATTTTGACAAAGGACACAACTCCACTTTTCTATGACTGTACTCAACTGTACAAGTTGCACCTAAGTTAACGGACATTTAAAAAAAAAACATTTTTTATCTGCGTTCTGCCAACAAAATTATTGCAGTGTCATCGTTGTACTCGATGACGTAGGGTTACCTACATTCGCATCCCGGTCTATACTTAAACATAGCACGTTGTTGTGGATTCCCGCTTAAATTCAATGGTAGCGAAACATATAGTAATGAGATGGCTTGTGTGTTTATTGTTTCCATAAATGTTACAGTGAAATGTGAGATTAAAAGCCTTCTGTTACGTGCTAAATTTAGTGAGGAAATAAAGTCTCGAGCTCATATAAAATTATTTGTTTTTTTTATAAGCGAAACAAAAACGTTTGACAACAATTTCACGTAATGGTGAATGATGATATAATGGTCTAACATGTAGCACACTCATATAGAAAAAAAAGAAGATAAAAATCGATACATGTCAATCCAAAGTCTTGCCTGACTGAGACTAACTGAACTAATATTATCAGACAGCCTAAACCACTGGTCGACTGCTTAAACTACTGGTGTGTTCTTTAAATTGTTTATGTACTTATTAGAAAGAGTTTTTAGTAATTCCGCGGGACACTGCAACAAATAAAACTTTCAATATGAATGAAGTCACGAGAGAAAAGCTAGTAATAAATAAATTGGATACAAAGTTCTAAAAAAGTTCTCAAGGGAGAGAAAGTAACAAATTGTAACTTTGATACTCACTTAACACCGAGGTGAGAGTCGTAACCTCTAACTGCTAGGAGAGACACTTGATGGAACTAAAAAAGTTCAAGAATTTAATTAAATAAATGTTCATGTTGGACGCCAAACTCGACGAAGGGCGCTGTAAATAAACAAGGAGTTTAAATTAATAGAAGTTCATTTCAAGAATCGTCTTGGAATTGGTTATTGGGCCCTGACCGAAAAGTTACTTACTTTAAGGTGCCTTCTTTACTTACTTTTGAAGAACCAAAGCGTAAAGATTCGTAGCAGACTGATAACTTTTTTGATTAGCCAATTGACTTAAGGTAATAGCGATCTTTGTATATTTTGTATTAGGAAAAAAAAAACAGAATTTAAACAAAATACTACTACTGCTGATACGATACTGCTGACGCGGCCCAGGACACAGAATCTTTAAAAGATGATGTGGTATGAGAAGACGAAAATTAAGGTAAAAGAAGGCAATTTTTTTGGCGTACCGTTATATATATTTTTTTTCAATTCTCTTAGCTCGATGTTACGACTACTATAATAACCTTGGACGCGAGGAGGTTTACTCACGACGACGCTCCTCCCGACAAAGATTGTAACAGACGAAAAGTCGATGTAAGACAATTAAAAAAATACAAATAAGACCCGGAAAAATGTACCTACTCATGAGTGTAAATCGTGTTAGTTTGAAAAGTAGACCGATTTATACAGATAAATATCAAATGGAGAAGTTTGTATCGTATATTTCTCATTTTATTTTTGTTATTCTGTCACGCTAGTACAAAAAGACGAATTTAAATAAATACATTCTGGGAACAACATACAGCGCCACCTAGATAGATAGATAGATGAACGCTTTATTTGCACAACTTAAGTACAGAAACACAAAAGCTTAAAAAAATAGAAAATTGCACAAATGGGCGGCCTTATCGCTAAAAGCGATTTCTTCCAGGCTACCTTAGGATGGAGTTGCACCTAGTCCCGTGGTAAGCGACTAAAACCCTAGACCAAATACAGAAATTAACAACGTTTTAGTTAGCTAGTAACTAGCAGTTAGCAATAAAACAACTAAGATCGGTTCCTAAGACACAAAACTTGTGCCATATAGATAAAATCGTAGTATATGAGTTGTTGTATAATGTGTCAAACCATATACACTGTTCAATATCTAAACTTTCAAAACGTGTACACTGTACAGGGCATACGTGACTTGTCCAATGGAATAATGTAACTTTGTATTAACTAGGACAGCTGTGCTCGCTTGAAAATATGACGACGACAAGTTTGAATAAGTATAATTTATTTAGTTATTAGTTTAGTTATAATGTAATATGATAGGTAGGTACTGAAAATCATAAATATATTTCGGTAATTTATCTTTGCCTATCTGTTTGTTTTATTGCCAAAGAAAATATGCTTCCAAATAGCGATGGCGGCCAAAACAGTTTTAATTTTGTGAATTCAAATGTCACTCAATCAGGCAAAAGGGAGCATCGACATAGATACATTGTCGCAATTCGAACAATTCTCAATATCAAATTCTCCAAACTGATTGAGAAGCTATGTGATGGTGAAAGTGTTTCCAACTGTTTTTTTTAAACTGTATCAAATCTTTACGGTCTAATAATTCTACGGGTAAAACTAATTGCCTTACTTAAACGTGGAGTAAGGTTGGAGTAATTTTAACACTTTTTGTCTCTGTCTGTCTGTAAACTTTGAAACTTCTTGTCACGGAAAAAGACAAAGCATGTTATCACTAACCCAACCATACTCCACGTTTATTAATAAGGCTATATAAGTGTGCAATTCACTGTTTTCTGAGGAGTTATTATAAGCTCATAAAATGCAAAAATCTTAAATCTTTTATGTTTGGTTTATATCTTTCTTCTTTCTAATATATAAAAATTCCAAGTCACAATGTTAGTTACCGTACTCCTCCGAAACGGCGCGACCGATTTTTACCAAATTTTATATGCGTATTCAGTAGGTCTGAGAATCGGCTACTATCTATAATATATAAGGCAAAACAACGTTTGCCGAGTCAGCTAGTCGTTTTATAAATGTGCCATGTATTTTTTGTTAATAATAAATAAATATTGCACGACGTTACACACAGCGCAATCTAGCCCCAAACTAAGCACTAGGCTTGTACTATGGGTACTAGACAACGGATATACTACATATTATACTTTTTTTTTTGTAAACACATACATATGATACATAGAAAATACTGAATATCCCATGTCTTCGGACCGTGGTGAGTCCTAGGACATGTTGGTTTCCTCACGATGTTTTTCCTTCACCGTAAGAGCGATGTTATTAGCGCACATACCTTTTTCTTAAAGAAAAAGACATTGGTGCGCGGTCGGTCTGGATTCGAACCCACGACTCTCAGAATGAAAGCCGGGGTATCTACCACTAGACCAACACCGCTCCTCAAATCAAATAAATCATTTTCAATTCTATGTTTCTTTATCGATAAATCGATAGAGTGTGGATATCATACGACACTACTCGCTTACCTACCACCTAGTTCTATTTTGTACCTACTTATAGAACAGTGGCTGGAGTATATACGTACACCGTACAGCATGTCTAGAAAGCAAATACTTGTCCTGTGCAACCCCACTTGAGCTTGGCTTCTGAGACACGGCTATTTGCGTCGAGACCGAACACGGAATGTCGGCGAGTGTTGTAACTTATTGGGTCAGAATATTGTTAGTTTAACTATACTTATTACAGTAACTTTGGTGTGTCTGTCTATTCTGTTGAATAATTAGGAATGTTATGGGTAAATTAAATGCAATGAATATTTAAAACAACGTTTAGGATTAAGTAATTAATGTAGGTAGTTTTCATTCAATGTAAATTATTAAGTGTGTGATTTTTATGTTTCAAGACCCCTGACTACCGCTCGGACGCAGCAGCAAAACTAACTACTGGCTTAACCAAAGGAAAAAAATCAGAAATCGACATATCTATTACTTATTTATTTGTATACATAACAATCATTGAACAAAACACCCCTTCATTGAAAGTTAAACCTCCGTGTATGCACCATTGTTAATGCGTAAAAAGTATTATATCCTGAACCCTGCAGAATCTCTTCCGACTGGAACCGACTGGATCGACTCTTTCCGTGTGGAAGTCACTCAATAGACTCCGGGATGCAGACCAACCTTAGAAAGATGGGGTAAGATTGTCCTGGGCCAAATAGCAAAGCCAGGAGCCTCGCAAGATGCTGGAGTAGGCGGAACTAATGTGGCCAAAAATGTGCCATCGACAAGACGAAGAAGACCATTGTTAAGGTGTTTGAGACCCATTTTCATTAAAAGATCTGTGATTGGGTGTACCACCTTAAGCGACACATTCAAAGTTATAGTAGTAGTAGTCACATTATCCTCATTTTTATATGATTGTTTTTGGAGTTGGTCAATTTGGTCATGGACGCAATGGTCATAAACGCCATACTTGTGAATTAGGCACTGGAACTCCTTGTAACATTGAAACAACAAACTTTAAAAGAAGATAAATTATAAAGAAAATCTGTTTCTATGTTCTTTTAATTAATTAATCACCGACTTTAATATCAATTAGTGCAACATCACATACAAACTAAACATTATTAATACCTTTCACCATCTAAGTAAAGAATCATTAATGTTCTATCTTAATCTAAAAAAGAGCTTTAAATAAAAAAAGAGCTTAAAATAGAAAAGCCATTGTTTTCAAGATAAGCGCTCGTTCACGTATGTCGGTCGCCGAGATAAGCATTAAATTAAAATACTTCGATCGAATGGAGTTTCGCTTGATTAGATACCTACTCGATTTCTTTCAAAAAGTTATACCTAGTCTAGTAAAGATACATATCTACTAGTATTATAATATGAATATCAGCTTGAGAAGAAAAATGTAAATTTATTTAAATCCTTTCTTATTTTGAGGAGTATGGGGAGAAAGGTTTTTTTTCAATTTAAGTACCTATCTGTTAACATAGATTTCATTATTTATTAATAACCAGCAGCGCCCCGCATGTTCACCCGCGTAAGTCCCGATCCCGTGGGAATATCGGGATCAAAAGTAGCCTATGTTACTCCTCAATAATGTAGCTTTCTATTGGTGAAAGTTTTTTTTAATCGGCACAGTAATTTTTGAGTTTATTCATTACAAACATACACACACACACACACAAAAATACAAATCATTTATCTTTATAATATTAGTGTAGATTAGTAGCAGCGCCCCGCGGTTTCACTCGCATACTACTACGACTTACTACATACCAAGTTTCACCGCAATCGGTTTAATATACTCTGTGAAGAAGAATACAATCCTTATTTTTATAAAGATAGCTTGCGAATTTCACGCAAATAATTGGCTCTAACACCCGACGACGACTACGTAAGCTGAAACAAGAGGGTGTGTAGTATTACATAATGACAGATAGTGTATTATTGAAAAGTAAGTAATAACGTTTACTTAAAACAACGTTCACATATTTATCATTATTTATTAATTACGAATATTAGCTGAATAGTTATTTCATAAAATATACTTACTCTTTTAAAATTATAGCAGAAACAGAAGTTCAACATCTGTGAAAATTGCCATTGTTTAGCTATCACGCTTCATCATGAGATACATCCTTGTGGCAGACAGTCAGACGTAGTGTAAAGAGTAAAGGGGTCCCGTTTTTACCCTTAAGGTACAGAACCCTCAAAATAAGTGCAGAACCCTGAAAAAGACGGTAAATGAGTTCTTAAATCACGTTCAAAAAGCTGATGCTGGAATTTTCAATGCAGTATATCGATGTCGTTAAGTTAATGAAAACCTGTACTTTGTATTTTTTTACCTGTAATAAATTAAACTTTTTTGAATTAATGGTTACATTTCGAATGGATGGCGGTTACAGCATACGAGTAAAGTAAATTGATAGGTAGGTATGAATACACTTATTGGATTGGTTCCAGATTTGGTTAAAAGTAGAATTGATTTCTGTTAGCTTTATTTTAAGAAAACAAAAGGGTGAATCGGTAAAAAGGTATGAAAATGTGTAGCGATTTTACAATCTATGTTTGTATTCGTTGGTACGTATGTACCTATCCCATCCTACTAATATAATAAACGCAAAAGTTTGCAAGTAGGTATGTATAGTGGTCGGGAAAAAATTTTGAGTTCGCGCAGTACATTTTACATGTGGCTTCTATGAAAAATCGACTTTGCGCATTCGCTATTTTTTTTCTAGAAGTTTGCCGGCATGTGTGTCTGTATGTTTGCATGTGACTTTGGTATTCCTTTACGCATAAACTTCTCAACCGATAGAACTCTTTATTTCAACGGAATCAGGAATGACGTGGAAAAACGGGTATCGTTTTTCTCACGTAATTCCTGATTTCTTGCGGTCAGATCGATACTTTTTTCTTTTTCTTCATCATGGCGTCGATCCACGAAGTGTTGTAACTTCGCACATCTGCCAGCGTCGAGTTTATTATCGTATCCTTCTTCTTCTTTTAGCTTTGGCGTCGTACATAGATCGAGACTTGATATTTGCAAATAACGTGTGTCATTCATGACAGTGTATTGCTTGACATCAGAATGGGTACTTAAATTCTACGAACGTACGTACGAAAGAAAGAAAATCTGTCATCCGTCCTTCGAAAGACACTTTGTGACAGCTTTTCTTCTGGAATTATCGTTCGTAGAATTAAAGTAGTGGCCTTGCATATTGACTGGCATTATGCGATTTATCTCTACGATTATAGTACAAGAAGAAATGTAATCCTATTATAAATAGAAACGCATTTTTTTCCCGAGGAATCGGGACTCAGGCGGGTTCGGGGCGCTTCTAGTGTAACATAAATGCGATTGTATTTAAAATTCAATAAAGTAACCCATTCGTTTTAGCTTACAAATGAAGCAACCTAATTAAAATTAATAACAAAAATGACTTTAAATTCACAAAAGAAGCCTTGAAATTAAAGACATTTTTCGGTTTGAATCGCGTGGTTTTTATTACTTTTAGCATTATTACAACGCTCAACGTTTCAACGTAACTTTTTAATACATTAGAATGACAAATCACATCTTAGTCTATCCTGAAGAAGAGACCTGGAAAGGTCCCGAAACGTTGAGCATTGTAACAATGCTAAAAGTAATAAAAACCACGCGATTCAAACCGAAAAATGTCTTTAATTTCAATACAACATCGCGAAAACAGAAGAAGAAAAGAAGCCTTAATAAAAGTTACCTACTTATTTTAAGACACCATTTTTAAAGTTTGGATATACATACACTTTTAAAATCTACGGTAGGTAAATACGGTAGTAGTGATGTGCCGAGTATGGCTTGACTCGAGTCAGACTCGATTCTTTCGGTGGACTCGCTTACTCGAGTCCAAATTTATTTTGACTCGAGTCCGCAGACTCGAGTCCGGGACTCGAGTCCGGCGTACTCGAGTACCGGACTCGATTCTGGGACTCGAGTCCGGGACTCGATTCCGTACTGCTTACTCGATTCTATTATGCGATTCCAACTGACTTGAGTAAGTTGACTCGCTCGTTCTCGATCTCTGTTCCACTCACTCCACGCAATGTTTCGTTTTCCATAGATACATACATTTACTTGGAAAAAATAGCTCCCGCCAAACCGTCAAACTTCGACTGTCCGTCCGTACGAATGACGCGGGATTTTTTATTCAAGAATAATATTGTCTGTGGTAGTCCAATCAATCAATATTATTGTTTGTGGCAGTTCAATTCAGTTAAACTTTGAATAAAACCATAAATGTTGACACACATTGGTGATTCGAGTCCGGAATTCGAGTCTGGGATTCGAGTCTGGGATTCGAGTCCGGGATTCGAGTCCGGGATTCGAGTCCGGACTCGAGTCTGGGATTCGAGCCCGGACTCGAGTCTGGGATTCGAGTCCGGACTCGAGTCTGGGATTCGAGCCCGGACTCGAGTCCGGACTCGAGTCCGTATAAACCGACTCGAGTCGACTCGAGTCACAAAAACAGCGACTCGGCACATCACTATACGGTAGGCTTCATCCCATGTATACGCCATTGTAGGCCCGTCCCTTGGTAAATGAGTGGGAGCAAATTAACCATAACCGGTAAATTGAAACGGTGGTAATTTTGACAAACGCAGTCTCAGTTAATGAACGAAGGGACGCCTTACAACATAGGTGCTATCTGACATAACCACCTATTCCAGGTCACCACTGTTATTCAAATTTCATACACGTTCGGGGACGAATTATTTTAAACAGATTTTTTAATTTTCTGTATATGTACCTATACTGAAAATCATTTTTAGACATGGTAGCGCTTTCTTGTTGTTTTTTTGCGCGTTGGGAATATCGGGATAAAAGTCTGCTTTTTCGATTTGTTGCTTTTTATTCACAATAAAATTATGCTGTTCTCTAGTACCCATAGTACAAGCCTAGTGCATAGTTTGGGGCTAGATTGCGGTTTGTGTAACGTCGTGCATAATTTATTATAATTATTTAATATTTACTTCACTATCGTCTCCTTTTTAATATTGAAAATAATAGGACCAAATAGGAACTAAGCTCACTAAGTAACGCACCCCTAAAAAATAGCACAACTTCTCTCACGAAAATTTCTTTATATCTAAAAGCTATGCAATTTCATCACCTGCCTTCTTTAAGGCCTTAACTTCCGACACCGGCGCTATAGAGCCAATAGATACGTACCGTCGCATTCTCTACTGACCTGATACAAGGTGCGCGTATAATTAACTAAGGTACGAGTAGTATTTCCTAAAAAGAAACTGTTATCTAGTAACCATAGTAGGTTCTTCTTCTGTTTTCGCGATGTTGTATTGAAATTAAAGACTTTTCCGGTTTGAATCGCGTGGTTTTCGTTGAGCGTTGTAACAATGCTAATACCATAATAATAAAAACCACGCGATTCAAACCGGAAAATGTCTTTAATTTCAACCATAGTAGGTACAGGCTTTGTGCACAGTTTAGGGCTAGATTGAGCTGTGTGTTACGTTGTGCAATATTTAATTAACAATTGTTACCTTAGATTCTTCTTCTGTTTTCGCGATGTTGTATTGAAATTTAAGACATTTTTCGGTTTAAATCGCGTGGTTTTTATTAATTTTAGCATTGTTACTACGCTCAACGTTTCGAGACCTTTCCAGGTCTCTTCTTCAGGATAGACTAAGATGTGATTTGTCATTCTAATGTATTAAAAAAAAGTTACAGTGAGACTACCGTCTTATTATTAAAAACTATTAAAATGTTATCAAAAACGTTCCTGTCTACTCGGTTTTATGCTAAAAATAATAAAAACCACGCGATTCAAACCGAAAAATGTCTTTAATTTCAATTGTTACCTTTTTAATATTTTGAAGAGTAGGACCAAATAGGAACTAAGCCAACTAAGTTACGCACACCTAAAAATACCACATTTTCTCTCATAAGCCCACTAAATTACGCACACATAGCGCTTCGTAAAAAACACGAAAATTTCTTATATCTAAAAGCTATGCAAATTCATCACCTAGCTTCTTTAAGGCCCCAACTTCCGACACCGGCGCTATAGAGCCAATAGATACGTACCGTCGCATTCTCCACTGACCTAATACAAGGTGCGCGTATAATATCACAAAAGAGTCACGTACTCCCCAGATTCCGTCCGCCTACACCGCATGACCTACCTTTGTATCTTGTTTACGGGCTTACCCGACAAGGATGTAGGTACGTATCTGTACGTGCTTTTGTGATTTCAGTACCTACTCATTGAACTGGCTAATGGTTATAGTAGTTTTAGTTTGTTAGTTGAATTACTATACTTGGAATATTGTAAAGTTTTTTGGATCACTGAAAATGTTGAAAAAGTTTAATAAGATCTTTTTTTAGGGTTCCGTACCCAAAGGGTAAAAACGGGACCCTATTACTGAGACGGATACAGACGGACAGACAGAATACAGAAGTTACATTTCGAGATTAATTAATTCGTTATGATTTTAGTTAGATTGTCATTTTTTTTTTAAAAGCTTTAAACTTTTAAGGTGGGCGAAATTGTTTGAGTTACTTAAAGGACTATTGGTCACGTGCCTTAACAAAAAGAAAAACCTCTATTCCCCTTAACCTTAACAAAATCCGATTACGGTATTGTTGTTATACCTATGTAATTATTTTGATATTAATTTATTAGTGTTTCCTACTCTTAGATGATTGATTATTTGATTTACATTGATTATTTGATGCAACCCTGACAGGGTTGCAGGTTCAAGTCCTGTCGGGTGCAATTTTTGAAAAAAAAAAAATCTTTAAATAATCATTTAATTATTTCACAAAAAGCTAGGCTTGAACGTATTCTATTTTTTTCAATTAACAAATGTAAATAAAACAAGCTGATTTTTTTATACGTTAAGGCACTTTATAATATATAGGTATGACGTCATACCGCTATCCGTGTCTACCGATATTTTTGGTACCTTTATTTTAAGGTTCAACGCACGAAACCTCGAAGATATTGGAAATAATAATGAAATTAAGTTCACGAATACTTTTGAATCGATTGTTCATTCATTCACTACTACCAACGCAACCTTCAGGGGTTTCTTAGAGAGTAAATGAAAAAAGTTTCACAAAGCTGACTGGTACGCTCGAGAAACGTTTCAGAATTAATTGTAAACATTGGGTTTACAGCTCTCCGCCGTGTACTTTCATTTTCTAAAGCTTTTTATTAGCTGTAATAAAATGTAGAAAACCGGAATGTTCGGTTTTTAAACTACTCGGAAGCTATTTAGGTACCTTTGCATTTAAAATTACAATTATAGCTTGCAACGAGCAGCAGCTGCTTTTCTTTGGGTTTTGCGTGAATTATTAGTCTATCCATTGAATTTTTTTTTATTAATCCGCATTTCGACCGCCAAAGGGAAATGACTCTTTCATCATTCGAAAGAGGCTATGAACCCCACTATTTTGCGTCTAAAAATGTATCATCAAAAGACACTAAGAAATTGAAAAAGAAAGTGTGGTAAACAATAAGAAATAACGTTTATACATTGAAAGACTCAGTTTTCGTCATTCCGATTTGTTTTTCGAAAAAGACCTATACTAACTTTAAATAGTGAACAAAACACAGAGAAAGATGTGCAAACTTGTCTTAAAATACATCACCCGAACGTGCCACAATTTGGATTTCCATTCCGACGAAACGTCTTTCTCATTTTGGTAAAACATTGCATAACATCGACATACCGAGTAAAGGGTGTGGGAGAGACCAGACAACCGGCAATAGAACAATTTGTCTTCTCGCTAGTGGAGGAAGCTTATAGACGTTTACAAATGGCAGATTACTGAAGGTACTAGACAAATGTCTCTTCCACTCCACTCGGTACGTAATAAACGCCACTTCGGGAAACTGATATGCGCTTAGAAAGCTAATATGTTCGACTTCAACGTCGACATTATCATTTAAATATCGCTTTGACGTGCAGGCGTATACTGTAATATATCTACTAGGTTATACCGTAAACCACTAGCTCCCTTGAGTTAGGTACGTCTATGTAATTTGATTTGATATTACGTTTTGATTAGTACGAATCTATCAGTGGCGAAATGTTGTTATTATTTATTTTAATATTTCTTTAAAATATTAAAAACACTCTAAAATTATAAAATAAATGGTGTGAAATTAAGTAGGTATATGAGTAGGTATGTTTATTACTAGATCACGCAATCATAACAAAGACGATTGCGATGAAACTTGGTATGCAGATACCTGGATTTCTAGATTAACAATATAGGATTTAAATCCCGATATTCCTGGCGGGATCTAGACTTACACGAGCAAAACCGGGTGCTATTGGCAATCAATATAATGTAATAATTATAAATAAAGTTAAGAAGGGGGTATAAAGCTATCAAATTAGATAAGTATTCATTTACAATTTAATTAACGTACATCTTCCACCTCAACTGAGCGTCCCTCTAGAGAGCTCGGCTTCTTTTAATATATAATAGACCGCAAATAGATTTGGCTATATTTTTACGCCCGGCTGCCTGCTTGACACCACGTCTTCTAGGGACCAAGCAGACTACCCGCCACAGAGCGAGGAGAATTACTAAAAGTGGTCTACTACAGATTTTTACTACTTAGTCGTTGTAAACATGCACGAGACGAGATGGGTAAGTAATATTCTATGCCGGGGATACACGGCTAACTTACCTATACCTTGAACGACTCTTTTGCTACGTAATTGCACCCGACAGGATTTGAACCTGCAACCTCGACATTCCGTGTCGCGCGCTTACCAATTGCGCTACAGGTGCCTGTTCTGTCGTGATGAAATAATGAACCACATCTCTTCGTTTTTTTTACGACTAAGGCACGACTAAGGCATGCAATTTTTGAAAAACATTTCTTCAAATAAATCAATTATCCAAGTGTAGGAAACACTTTAAAAAAATAAAATCAATTATCATTCAGTTTGGAAGGTTGATATTCACTGACATTCCAACCCAACAAAGTACCCCAGATTCGATGGCATTTTACCTATTTGTTTAACTTTAACAAACATTTTATGTATGCAATTTTATTATAATAGTAATGATTATTATTAGATGTTCTAACTTAGCCATTTCCTGATTTGAAACAATATTTTAATAACCCTAAATTGAGTTAAATATACAACAACTGACTAAATTGAGGAATGATTTCTGAACATTTTAATAATACAAGTACACCTAATATTAAGGAGGTCTTTGAAGTCGGTTAATTACAGAATTAGGTACGTTTCGCACAAAATGAGCTAAAGTCGGTTGAAGTATTCTCAACATTATTTAATTTTGTGCAGTCTCATTAGTTTAGGTACTCAAAGTGTTAGTTTTAGGAATTCGACGATAAGATAACTTTATATTTTCTAAAAGTGTTCAATTGGTTGATGCAAGTTCATTGCGTCTAGTTTATTGGGGAAAGCAAAATATCTACTCCTTTCTCAATACAAACTTCAAACTTAGTAGTCGACTGTTTCCTCCGTGGATAAAGACATTAAACAAAGTATGTTCATGCCATAAACCTACATCAGCCATAACCACGCCCCCACGTTTTGATTTTTTTAATATTCATTTTTTTTCTAAAAAAAAAACTAATCTAAATGCATGGCATGGTCATGGCAGATATAGGTTTAATGCATAAACAATTGAACATAGGTATATTTTAATCCAGGGAGAAAACAGTCGACTACGTTAGTATGGAGAACGAGTTGGTATCCTTCCCTGTTGAGAAATTTTGGTAACAACTTAGGAATTTGTATCAAAAATACCTTTGTTGTTGGCCCGTCTCCGAAACACCTAGAAGATATCTTGTAAATCCAGTTATATATATCCCAATTTGAGTTTATCCGCTTGCCGCGATTCCCAAATAATATTTCAATCCAACCACCGTACTACGTTGAATTTAATTTAGTTATTTATAAGCGAGACGAAAGTTGAATAATTCAATTACTTAGAGCTAAGTTATAGCTGAGAAGCTGTTGTCTGTGAACGTCTGTATTCCTCCGCTGACTTTGATGGATTGTGTGTCGCGTAGGCGTGCAAATTGTAAACTTGGCACAAATATTTGCAAAGGTGCCCCGCAAACTCGGCCGCACTTTTCGACATTGATCTATGATTGTTACTATTATACAGCGGATAACATCTTCCGAAAGAATAACAAATTTTACAAGGTTGTTTTTTGTCTTTTTATTTAACTGAAAACTTTTATCGGATTTTTGCTTTCTTAAGGGAAGTTTTGTCGTAAATGTTTTGAGTATATTATGGTAGGAAGGTTGTTTTATTTAGCGGTAATATCGTAAATTGCATCACTAGTATCCAGAGCAAATGAGTCAAAATAAGCGAAGGCCAACGAAAGAAAACCAACCGGTCACAGAGTAAGCACGAGGAAGATAATCGCAAAGCGAACAATATCAGCTATTCGTTTGCCTTCGCTGTAAGGTCGGAGTAAGGTCGAAAATGTCTTCCCGCCCAGGGTGGGAAATTCGTTTCTACGCAGTGAAGCAGTAATTGAGAGGAATTTGTTTGAAAACGAAAGGTCATTTCGTGGGAACTGGAGTTTAATGCCCACTCGTCGCATATTCGGCTGAAATAATGTTAAGTTGAAGGCTCAATAAGTGCCTATCGCGTCGGTCCCTAGTCCCTAGTGACCAGATGAACATGGTTTCTAGTTAAGGGGACTCATGGTCACCCGTCAGATATTATTCGAATAAATAAAGTAAACAATTAAGTATTTTTATACCTTTTGTGTAGTTACTAATTATAACCTAAAATAACATTAATCCAAAAGTACATTTCCCCCAAATGACTTCACTAAACTCCTTTGTATTTCTTCTTCTGTTTGTATTTTCTATTGGTTGAGCGGAATCCAAGATAGGATTTGTCCTGTTGTTCGCGTAAAACTCTCTCGAACAAAGAGTTAAGTTACAATATTGTCGAAATGTTTCGAATACAAGTCAAAATCTTTAGACAAGAAGTTTATAACAAAAGGAATTCAGTTTATTTAAACGAATGATCAAAATTTTCTAACTCAAATAGATGAACTCCGTTGTTTGTTGTACTTGTTAAGAAGAAGATACTTCATTAAACTAATAGTAAATTAAACTAAGAACTGGGTATTTTATTATGGTCTCTTTAAGTTTAATGTTGTTTTTGAACTATATTTCTCCTCATCAGTCTCATCGGTTGCCTCCCTCTCGGAAGCCCAGTGTTCACTAAAATCTGAAATTATTTGCTGTCGATCGGCAGTTTAGGTAAGTCATCATTTATGGCCTACTGCAAATTAGATTTGCTAATATTTTTACGGTCAGTCACTTGCCTGACATCAACCCTTCTCGGGACCAAGCAGTTTTAGTTAACTAAAAGTCAGTTTTAAAGTTTAGTGTTTTGTGTATGATTTTGTTTATTTCTCTTTTTGTTTTTTATTTTTTTTCTTTTATTTTTTTTTTATTTAATTTCTTTTAGTTTTAGTTAAACTTTTCATTGTAACTTTTATTTACATTTGTAATTTGACAATAAATGATTTTATTTAGTTTTGAATTTAGAATAAAATGTACTAAGTAAATACAGCAGTTAACCCCTTGTTCAACACCTAAGAGTTGAGATACTATTAGGTAAACTGTGGTTGAGATTACTTGAGATGAGTTAACCTTCAATCCTTGGGTGTAGATCACCAACTGTTATAATGGTTGAACATAAAAGTCGCATTTTAGTAGAAAATGAGTAAAATTACTCCTAAACTACGAAAAATCGCGGAACATACATGGGGGTGATTCAGGTGCCCCTTAAGAGGAGTATATACGCCAACGACCTTGAAACTGACAATCCCTGTCGGGCTCATCGAAAATTGTTGATTATTTCATGACGGAATGTCGTAGAACTTTTTTTTGTGCACAGATTGTAGGTGACATTGTTTCCTACATTTTGGTGTAGTTTTAAGACAAGAACCTCCTATTGGTGCAAAGCCTATCCAAATTTTAGACAAAAAATGTCTGATTTGGCTAAAATGTCGATAGGCTTCAATACGTTTCGACATATTTGTATGGAAACTGCACTAAAATATTGGAAACAATGTCGCCTACAATCTGTACACAAAAAAAAAGTTCTACGACATTCCGTCATGAAATAATCAACAATTTTCGATGCGCCCGACATGGATTTTCAGTTTTTCAGAATAGGGCCCTTAAGGTCCTCTACCTCTGGATTTCCGCTTGACACTCGTTTCTGGTACACCCTGTATATATATTTGAACTGCCTTGTTCACGAGATCAGTCTCGCTTATGCAGACAAGCCAGTTGAAAATACTGCCGAAATTAAAAATGGTTCCGCTCCGTTAAAAAATAAATTTAAACATGGTACCTAAACACAACGTTATTTAATAATATTTGTATCTAAAATCAATTTGATTTGTAACACAACAGTAATAACTAGATATATAAGTACCTACTATTTGTTTATCAATAAAACCCCGTAAATATCAAGCGATTCGATAATAAAAATGACATAATCGTCGCATAAAACGAAAGGGTGCCAATAAAAGGCTATCCTTTTAACTAAAGATATTATTTACTGTTGCAATATCAAGGGCATTTTGTTGTTGCTATAAATCTTCGAAGCTGGATTTTATTTGGATACAGCTAAGCCTGTAGCTTTCCGCCTATATCTTTTATCACTTTTTCCTTGAATAGTTTAGGAGGAAATAATTTATGGATTATTTTGTTAAATTATATTTGGCCATTTTTCTTTGATGGTGGTTGTGTTGGTTGTGATATCGAAATTTTATGGGAAGGCATAGTACTATAAATTATAATATACATCGCATAGGCAGGGTCTATATCTCTTCATTGCATCTTAGTTTCTTACATTATTGTAAATGAAAAACATGGACGTGGTCGACCAAAATCATGAGTTGTTTATTATTTATTTATTATGAAGATGCTCTCAGGCTTACGGCTCACACCAATACGCTTGAAGCGCTAGAAATAGAGTTGACCTACTATTAGGGTTGCCAGACGGACAAGTCCGGCTTTTTACAGTCGTGTCCGGTCAAAAATGTACAAGTCCGGCCTGTCCGGCTTTTGTTAGGCTTTAGGTCAACCCCGTCAGAGTCGTGCGGAAACGCAT
Organism: Idaea biselata; assembly: GCA_958496205.1. Taxonomy (NCBI): domain Eukaryota; kingdom Metazoa; phylum Arthropoda; class Insecta; order Lepidoptera; family Geometridae; genus Idaea; species Idaea biselata. The sequence continues at coordinate 4,691,555 of OY292403.1, read as the reverse complement.
AAAGCTTCGAGCATACTGAGGCGAATACAATTGCGCTTTCTAAAAATCATAATGAATAATTGATTTTATGAAAGCTAACATTTTTTTATTCTTTTCATTACGCATTAAAGCTTGTTGGTTAATCGTACACTTTTGTAATTCATAAAAGTACATAGGTACCGAGGTGTACCTATTTTTATAGCAAATAAGCCGCATCGTGGAACGCGTTGCGTGCATGTCCGGCTAAATATGAATCTGTGTCAGGCTTTTTATTTTTGGGCCTGGCAACCCTACCTACTATGCTTTGCGATTTAGTAGGTACTCTCTCTTGCTTCTACCTGGCTTTAAAACCAGGCTCTATGCTCTGAAAATCTGAACTGTTCATTGTTTTTTTCAATCGGTTCTTCAATTTTTAGATTTTTGACGATGTAATTAAACCTTAGGATCGCCTTAGGAAGAGGGTAGTTCGATATGGGTGTCCCCTAACTGTCATCACCTACCCGCAATCTCCAGTCTCGTGAACAAAATATCGAACTCCGGGAAAAAACAAATCTAAACATGGTAATAATAATATTTGTAGCGATTTCACTAAAGTTTTTGATCAGCTAAAAATTTCTTTCAAAATTACCAACGTTACCTTTATAAATAAAAAGAGCTATATAATATGGCCCAGTAGTAATTTGTTTTGTGACTTCGTTTAATCGGCGTCGGAGAATTGGACAGTGATATGTCAATATGTTGTTTATTTAGGTCCATACCTAACCTAACATAAGGGCTGACCTGCGAACGCTACCGAAGATCAGTACGTAGGCCAATAAATGTTAACAGATTATTACAATTACACGAGCAAGATAAAAAGGGCTATAATAGACAATTATTTTTTCTTTTAATATTGATTCATTTTGAGTTAGTCACTGAAAAAGAACGACAACGTTTAGCGTGTCAATGACAAAGAACAATGGCAGGTCGCTAAACAACGTTTTTATCAATTTAAAACTTAGGCGTCTAGATATAAAAAAAATACTAGAAGAATCTACAGAAGTCCCAGAATACATAAAACTAACTAAAACACCTTAATCACCGAAGTTAAAAAGATAAGAGTATTTTAAAATAGCCTTCTCGACCGTTGTCGCCATGTTGGATTAATGAGGAATTAAAAAAACAGTTGCGTGTTTTTTTATATTAGAAAATAAAATACATACGTGATTAAAATATAGACGTTACACGCAATTACAATAACAGCATTACTTAATTAAGTTGTTTTGACATTAAGTTTCAGTATCTTGACAAATGGCATCTCGAGAGTCCGGGGCCAATAAAGAAAAAAAAAAAAGTTCCAGTCTAAATATGGTTCATCGGAAGTTGAAGTAATAGTAATAATAACTTATTTTTTTGTTTTAAAAACGTTCGTCCTTTTGAATAAACTAATAGTGTCATAAACCACTAAAAAAATATTGAAATTCATTCGTTATACACTCATTTTTAGACGTTTTTGTTGGGTGATATCAAGACCGCCTATGTTCTTTAAAACCAATATTGCCAACCTGACCTGCGGGTCAGGTTAGCAATATCGCTTTTAATTGTTTTTTGTGGGTACTCGTTCTGGATTTTACACTCTAATTGGTATTTCTTTAATTCTTAATCGATTAAAACAATATTTGGCTTTTCACTCGTGATCAACTGGAAGTAATTTACTCGCAGTTGGGGCGGAGGTGCGTCGCCGTAGCCCCGTAGATTTTTTTTTGACATAATCAAAGAATGGTCAAAAAGAAGTAGTCCAATGCGGACGCCCCTAACTGTCATCACCTGTTCGCAATCTCCGGTCACATGAACAAGCCATTTGCAACTATACTGGCAAAATATTGTTACTTTGAAACGCGGTAGATTATAATACCCCGTCTGTATATAACATTGGTAAATATCCAGATGTATCGTGTTCTACATTCCTCTCATGTATTGTACAAACAAAGTTATATCCTTAGATGAAAACAAAAATAGGTAGATACGGTATATTCTAACATTGCATATTCGAAAAATGAGTTAGAAACACCTACATGAATTTTCATATTTTTTTTGTATTTAAAAAAACATTTGTCTTTAAGAATGATTCAGGCTTTGTAAATAAGCCAAAAGTCTTTCTTATGGATGTCAAAATGATAATCGCAGTGTGACAGCACATGCTCACGCGGCAACGGTTCGACATACGACTGAGGCTAGTGCGTCAGCTAGACGCAGTTTAATCGTCTCATTTTCCGAGACTATGTACCGTATCTTTAGTTTTTTGGTTTAATCTAAGGTTATATCTATCTATATTGACTTACCAATCGAATCTATAGCCACAAAGTTATGATTTGCAACAAGCAAATTCCATTTAGCTTCTGAAATGCTTTCCGAACATAACATAGCTATTTTACCCGTATTGCCTTTCGATCTCTTTATGGTTGGGCCATCTCGCTTTCATCCCAGTATAAACACATTTTTATTCCGATCTCATGCTAATAAAATGCAAATTGGGTCCTTACGGCTTACGGTTTAGCAATTTTCAACAAATGTTTCCTATTCAATTTTATTTGATACCCTTAATTGCTGTCTATTGTTGTCTCAATGAATCACAAGCTTAATTTAAAACGTTATTATCTAACCTTATTCTGAAACATTCCTAAAAAATCTTAAAAAACCCTTTTTATGTTCCAGTTATATTCGTATCTATACCTACTAGAAATATTATCAAGGAAAAATGCATCCTGCTCGTCAAGCGAGACGAGCGAGTTCGAAGGACTTTTGTTTGGAACGCGTTGGTTGACGTCTCGTCCTGGAGTTTTATTTTAGTGAAACCTAGTTATGTTTAATTTTGGTGGCATATTCATCAATTTACTTCCGCGAAAGATAACGAGTGTAGTGAAATTAAAACTACAGTACCAAACACGGAATTAGCACGCCACGTTACTAACAAAATGCTCCCATGTGGTTGCAATAAATCAAACCCCCTTTTTTTGTAGCCAACGGCACTGCTAAATTTCTGAAAAAATTATGAATACATTATTTTAAACACGGTAGACTGGATTAAAATTGACTTGTTTGTAGACAAGCCAATATTTAAGAAAAACTAAGTTCGAATTGTTGAAAATGTATTTTTTCCTTGAAAATATTTTCAAACCTTCATAGTTTTAAGCCCCGACGGAAAAATAGGGATATGTTATAAGTTTGAGGTGTCTATCTGTGTGCCTGTGGGTCTGTGTATCTGTCTGTGGCACCGTAGCTCATGAACGGATGAAACGATTTTGATATAGTTTTCTTTTAGTTAATAGGTGACTTATGCGGAAGCGGACGATGAATGAGTTGATATTTTATGATGGGTACTATTAAAATTATTAAATGACAAAGCAGGTCTTACAGAAACATTAAAATAATATGTACCTAATATGTACACGCATTACGATTTTAAAAAATACCACTATTCAAAAAAATCTGCGGTTTCAGTTTGTTATAACAACAATACAATTAAAAAAATACAAAGACACCCATAAGTTTCGGACTCGGCAGGGCTACTCAAAATACTACTCAAAACACCTACTATAATCTGGCAAATGTTATAAAATTTAAATTCTTTTATTTTATGCATAAAAAAGATTATGTACCTATTTGGATACATTGCTCTCAACAAATAAAAGAATTTGATCCGTAACTTATTTTTGGTACACCATAATAAAAAAAAACTGCACTACAATAACATATTTGTACCAACTTGAAGTCGATATTGTTTCCTCAGTATCATAGTGGTGGCGAGGTTGTAGAGACCAATTAGTTGAACAATAAAATCCACTCAAAGTAACCAACAGAGTACTGAGGTAAGGTTTACGTGCCCGTAACTCAATTGTGGACGTCGTCAATGCGTTACGACAAATAGAAGTGGTCGAGTAGCACGGTTATTTCTAGTCAAAGGATAATGAATACGCCTCGCTTCCTGTCAGTACTAGGTACTCTTCGTAGAAAAACAAATGCATTCAAAAAGTTCCTTGAATAGTCGATTCTTTTTCTTTTCGTGTAGTGGTATGGCTCACCATTCAGTCAGGACCAATCATTCTGTAGATATACCTAAACGATGACTAAGTTTATGCAACGTTGGTAACTTTGAAACTTCATGTGGCAGTGAAAGACTAACGTTACATAAACTTATTCATCGTTTATAAGTTTCTCTTTTCGTATAGTGCTGTGGCTCGCCTAGTGATAGTGTTTTCAGATCGCCCTAAGGCCTCTAACTTGACCTAACGACTGCTATCAGAGATAACAACCGGGACCAACTGCTCAACGTGCCTTCCGATGCACGGAGGAGCTCGAGAAAATGAATTTTTGCTACACAAATTATTGGTCACCCATCCAAGTAATGACCGCGCCAAGCGTTGCTTAACCCGCACGACCGGTCAAGATCGGCATGTACAGCTAGGCCAATGAGCTCCTCAATAGTCGATTATTGGTGCGAAGTGCAGGCTCGTAGGTATTTGTTTCAAGATTACGAAAGACATCCATTACTGTATCTATAATATCTATAGTAGGTACTGTGTCCGATAGATGGTTATTGCAGGCTTCGGCAGGGGAGAATCTAGTGTCCACAATGGCTCTGACGCGTATGGCGCACTTCGCAAAATGAGCACTCACCAAAAAATGTACTTTTCGCAGAATATGCATTTCTTATATAGGGCAATTCTCATAATGTGCACTTCTCAAAAGTATATTATTTGGTGAGTGCTCATTTTGCGAAGAGCGCCATACGCGTCAGAGCCTCCACAATCTTAGATTCTGTCCACAATTTTGATTCGGATTCGGACTGGATTCAGGCGCAGGGTGACAAACCCTCTTAAAACATGAATATTCAGATATAAAAAATAAAAAAATAAATTCTGTGAACGTCACAAAGCGCTATCTAGTCCCATTGTAAGCTACTAAGCTTGTGTTACGGTGACTAGACAACGGATAATAATACTTTTATTTTTTTAGGTTCTCATCGAAGACCATTTTAGATTAAATGAAATGAGTTATTGTTTGTGGAATTAAATAATAAATAACATCGTTCTTTAATAAAAAGAACACTAAAACTAACAAAGCTGTAAATATAATATATTAAATCAAACTTAAATAAAATAAATAACATTGCAGAAATAATCTTCAATCAAATAAGCCGTCGTTCAGCGCTCCAATCAATTCCCATTTTAGATTGTATTAATCTACCACTTTATTCATCTAAAATCAGTAACAAATACCCGTAATACGTAGGTATCTCACAAATACCCACTTGTATCAAACCCGGTAACCTTTATTATTGCAGACAGTTGTGTTTCTATTTTGATCGTCTTTTGTTTTTATTTTAATCGTCTTTTGTGTCTGTTTAGATCATTTTTTGGGTAAGAAAAAATGCATTTTTTGGGTAAGAAAAAATGCCACCTTAGACTTTCTGCGAAAGTAATATTTTGCGAAAGTGATACACCCCGCAAGTGACATACCTACTGCGAAAGTGACCTTTTGAGAAGGTGACATTCTGCGAGAGTGGCTTTTTGCAAAGTGCTCGGTGACATTTTTGCGAAAGGAACTTTCTGCGTTGACTTTTTCCAGACCTTCGCTTATACCTCGTGTTACTTTTATGACGGGGTCGGCGACCATTGAACACTCCAAAGATCATAGTAGTAGTAGTAGTAGCCCTCATAGTAGTTTATTTAAGTTGTTCTGACACCAATATTTCGTATCATATCATATTATATTATAAGTTACGACTGTAATAATAACTCAAACACAAAAACTTAAGATAAAGTTTCATCATGTCGCGTGTTGGCGAGCGTTCCGAAGCGGGCGGTACTAATGGACGCCATGACTCGCGCTTGTCTGATATCGACAGATATTGTCTTTTGAGTTATAGTGAGCAGTCTGCTCAACAGCTAAGCTTTCCTTTCATTTCTATAACTTTGGACGCGATTTAGAACTATTTTTCTAGCTGAACCATCAATTAATTTTTGTTTTGTTAACAATAACATCATCTTTCGGTTGATCGGGGCGGTCCACTTAAACATTTAAGTTTATAAGGTTACTGCATACAGATAGTGCAATCCACGAAGACGTGCCCCACTATTCCTCCTAACCGATCCAACTACAAATAGATTTGGTAATGTTTTTACGGCCGGCCGCATGCCTAACACCAACTTTCCTTGGGACCGATCAGTTTACCCGCCTCCGCGCGGGCAGAACTCAGGATTGCAAGTCCCCCCAGATTTCTTAGTCGCTTTTTACGACACCCACAGGAAGAGGTGCGGTTAGGTTAGGTTAGGTTTCACGGGTATCACAGCTACACTTGTTTACAAGTCTCTTCTTCAGGATTGACCAAAACGAGTTTAATTTCAATCCAACATAGCGAAAACCGAAGAAAAAACTATTTTAACTTGAAATTAGAAACATTTTTCGGTTTTAATCGCGTGGTATTTATTACTTTTAGCATTGTTTCAACGCTCACCGTTTCGAGACCTTTACAGGTCCCTTCTTCAGGATTGACATGAACCGAAAAATATCTTTAATTTCAATCCAACATCGGCATCGCGAAAACAGAAGAAAAATCTATTTTTACCTCACTTAATTGTAACTGATTTTATTAATATTTGCGCCATTAAATCCGTCCCTGACTTTAAACATTCGTATGATGTGAATCCGGCGCACGGACTCCTACAAATTATACTCAAGACGTACGTTATCCGACATTTTCTGTTTCATAAATCTCCATTTGGAGGCGGGCGTGCCAGTGAATAGGCTCGTTAGTCATAAATAACCGAACTGTGGTCGTTATCTTTCATTCAATGCTCATAAAGGTGAGAGGGCAAAAGGCACAGCTTTTTTAACTTTAAATTCTTATTTACTGCTCTTTTTAAACCTTTAATAGGCCGTTTGTAGAAAGTTTAGGTGCATTTAAAGAAAAAAACTTCTAAGTAGAAATCTTTACCCCAACTATGAGAGGCACGGTAGGGGGAATCCGTAATGAAACGGACGTGTTTGGAAACGGTCGATATCTCAAGTTTTTAATCGAAACTTAAAATTCTTATTTACTGCCCTTTTAAAACCTTTAATAGGCCGTTTGTAGAAAGTTTTGGTGCATTTAAAGTAAGAAAAACTTCTAAGAAGAAATCTTTACCCCAACTATGAGAGGCACGGTAGAAAGAATCCGTAATGAAACGGACGTGTTTTGAAACGGACACTTTTGATATCTCAAGTTTTTGCTCGAAAATATTTTAGGTATTTTGGATGTTGGCACCATTGATGGGTCTATGGTCTATGGTCATAGGCCCATAGATCTATGGTCATCAAAGATGCCAACACCCAAAAAAAAACATAAAATATTTTCGATCACGTCCGTTTCAAAACACGTCCGCTTTATTGCGGATTCCCCCTACCTATTTGTACTTTCACTACGATATCTTTTCAACTCTTTTAAAAAGTTTAAACGAAGTGGAACGAATTGTTTTTAAAACTGAAAAGTAAGAATGGGGGCTTCGTTAGGCTTCGTCCCTGGGGAAGCAAGGTTTCAATTTCCAATTTTCTGTTTGCAAATCACCATGTTTGGATTGGATTCGGGTAAATACGGGTAGTTGAATTAACTGTCAACTATGTATTTGCTTGATTTCCATGTGATGTCGCGCGAGTTTCTTATATTTACTACTAGGGTATTTGATTTGTATCTGACGACCTCTATGGCGCGTTATGTGAATGCTCGACTGCAATGCAGAAGGTTGCGGGTTCGATTCCCGCCATAATATGTTGTGAGGTGTAAAAATATGGAACTATTGAAAAATAGAAAATTGAAAAAAATAATGATTTTGAGAAGTTTGTACCAGTATAATTCATACTTTTATACTAATATTATAAAGAGGAAAGATTTGTATTTTTGTGCGTGTGTGTGTGTTTGTATGTTTGTAATGAATAAACTTAAAAACTACTGTGCCGATTTACAAAATTATTTTACCATTAGAAAGCTGTATTCACCCTGAGTAACACAGGCACCCTTTTGATCCCGATATTCTCACGGGATCGGGACCTACGCGAAAGAAACCGCGGGACGCAGCTAGTGCATAGATAAAGCGGTACTGTATTTGATAAAGTTGCTTTCAGTACATATCCATATTTTTACACTGTTGTGAGGTGTAAAAATATGGAATTATTAAATAAATAGAAAATTGAAAAATATTAATGATTCTGAGAAGTTTCTACCTACCTAAAACAAATCCATAACCTTAATCCACAAAATCCACAATCCTTATAAAAATCAAACCGCATATCTTCCCGTATTTTTGATTTTAGGCTTAGGTAGGTAGGTACCTATTAAAACGAACGGTATTCAAAGTATTTATGGGATAAAAGCATTCTGTTGTAAAAATATTAATGTGTGATGGGTTTGTTTTATGATTTTATAAAAAAGGTATCCCCCACGCGTTACCTTTATGAAAATAAACTTTGTTTTGGATAAAGCTCATTGTTTGACTGACAAATAAATCAGATAATTTTAAATAACCTACCTATCTAATACTTAAATTGAATTTTACATCTAACTAGCTGCGTCCAGCGGTTTCAACCGCGTATGTCCCGTTCCCGTGGGAAATCGGGATCAAAAGTGGCTATTGTTGTATATGTTAGGTACTCTTCGATAATGTCGCTTTCTCTTAGTGAAGCGCCATCTAGCCCCCTGTATCCTAAGCTCGTATTATGGTGACTAGACAACGTAGTAGGTATATAATACTTACAAACATATTCTACTAACATAGAGAGACACCAAAACCATAGCTTATACCTACTTGTTTCCAGCCTGCTGGAAAGGTTGCGGGTTCGATTCAGGAATCGAACCCGCAACCCGCTCCTGCGTTGCAGTCGCGCCACAAAGGTCGTCGAGGTCACAGTGGAAATAATCTCAACTAGAATGAGTAGTAAGTAGATAGGTATAGGTAGGTAAAAGTATCTCAAAAGCGGTTAAAACTTGGAGCTTCATATCAGTAATTAGGTTACGTAATTGAGTATAATATCGTTAATGCTACTCTCTCTAATAAGAACTTGTGCAGACCAATGTATAAATAGATTGTTTTCTACTCATTAGGAAAATGCAGAAGCTTGTTCTGGTGTATGTACCTGTTTCCATAAAATTTGAAAAAATTCTATGAACTTTCTACAATGGGACTTTTACTGCTTCATACACACCACTTAACATTTGAGGCAGGTAATTCTTAAATATTTAAGCAGCTTCTAAATTCACAATAATAACGGGATTTTTTGAGCTTATGAGCTAATTTAGGGTTGATTCATTGATTAATTCTTTGTACAAACTACAAAAATGATCAAAAACGAACAACATAAACATCTTAAGAACTAGGTGGAACAAAGCACCCACAGGCGTATAAACGGGACCCTATTATTGAGACGTCGCCGTCTGTTCGTCTGTCTGTCTGTCTGTCTGTCTGTCACCAGGCTGTATCTCATGAACCGTGATAGCTAGAAAGTTGAAACTTTCACTGATGATGTATTTCTGTAGCCGCTAGAACGACAAATGCTAAAAACAAAATAAAACAAATATATTTAAACGGAGTTCCCATATAACAAACCTAATTTTTGACTTATAAACTCAACGATACCGCGATGTATTTTTACTTGGATAAGAAATTACTTAGAATTTACTATAAATACGACTGTTAGACTTAATTATGTAATTCTATGCTTTACACTACAGTTGACTCAAAGTCCCACGAGAGCGGGATTTATGCGCGAAAACGCGAGGCACAGCTAGCAATCGAATAATGCCTATGTTTGTTTATGTGGGACATCGAGCGAGAGCCTGTGTTAACTTTTTAATTTGAAATGCTAAATTGACGGTTAGATGGACGTAATCGCTTTACCCATCAGCTTATTTGGATAAATTGTGGGCTATAGGCTGGGTACGGTACCTCTAAAAAAACATCTATATTTAGCTAAGTGACATTTAGACTTACCTAAATATGCAGAGGACAGAACTCTGACCCTACTCGAAAAAAAAACCAATTTTATTTTTGACTAGTTGTGTCCCTCGGATCCTGTGAGAATTTTTAAATTTCCATTCTTGTCGGTTGTCTACATCGCACTCTCCAAATTTCAGCCCTCTGCTATCAGCGGTTTAGGGTGTGCGTTGATTTATTAGTCAGTCAGTCAGAAGAAAGCATTTTATACGTATAGATTTTTGATAGTGTTGATAGATAAATACCATATCATTTTTTATTTTCTATATTTGGGTACGTGTGCATCTATACACATAAAATACAAAGCCGGGATCGAGACCTACGCGGGTGACCTACGCGCCAGTACTCAATATAAGTCTACTTTTAAATATAAAATAAGAGACCTTACCCGTCTAAAGCTCAAAATACACGTGCGACACTAAAACTGCAACTTTACCTATAGAATAAAATTCGTATAAAAAATTCGTACATGTGGGTATAGGTAGAGATGCAGTGTCAGTGTCGCCCGTGTATTCTGAGCTTAAGGCGATGTCAACATACGCGGTCAAACTACATATGACTATGGTTAGAATTACATTAATATCAATAATTCATGTCAGTGTTTAATCAGCACATAGCGTTCTGTACACTGTCAGATTGTACTACAATACACGTACATGGCTCCCGTATAACTAGATTACTCTCAAATCAACAGTAAAACGTGGACGCATTTAAGGACAAAATATTATACGTCTATACTACGTTTTTTTTTAAATTCAGACTACGATCTGACTTTTTGTTTTTAGATATTTTTTGGTAATATATCAAAAACAAAGAACGAAAACGTCAGATCGTAGTCTGAAATTAAAAAAAAAACGAAGTATAGGCCAAGTTGAATTGCCAAAATGTTACGTTTCCAGAATGTGGTAGGTATATCTCAAAAGGTTGAATTCCCACGATGTTGAAAAACACTCAAACACTCAGAAAAGACGTGTGTCAGAGTGTCAAAGTCTCAAAAAGACGCGCTCGTATCGTCGAATTTGAGTAATTACTTTGGCTAAGTAATGCCCTGTCTCGCTCTTATTAGTGATTTTTAACGTCAACGAGAATGTGACAGACACATTACTAAGACAAGTAATTACTTAGAATAGAACTGACTATAAATACGAGTGTTAGTCGAAATAGAAACAAAATACTGCCAAATGGTTGATACGATTCCGAATTTGTCTGCTATTCTTCAGAGGCCTTGTAATCTTTGCGTCGAATTACGAGTCGAAGTGACTGAGACTTGCTAATTTGCAGGGACTTCTAATTTGTAACCAGTAATAGCCAGCACCGGTTCACTAGTAGTCATAGCAACTCTACGACGGCTGAAGGATCATTTTACCAAGATTATACACGACTACACGTATGCTTACTTTTCCCGATTAAATGCTTTTTTAATAAGAAAGTAAACTAAAAACCAATGAACTAATGATGACATCGACTATGTTACAATAGTCTTAGTCGCGAGGAGATAGTCTTCTTTAAGACGTAACGCAGTAAAGATAATCACCGGATAGTTCTACTATTGAGAAATCTACATATGAAAACAACATGGGCTATAGTAATGTGATGGTAGTGGATTGGCTACTAGAGGTTCTTATTTTATTCTTTTTAGTTTAACGATGAACTAGGAGCCTTACACTTAATCCCATAAGTAGCCTTACACTTAATCCAGCCCTGACCATCGCCTCTCTTTGCACAGTCCGGTTAGTTAGTGACAAGTAAACAATACATCGGAATCTATTAAAACCAACGGCAAACGTGGTGTCATGAAAATCAACTCACTCTATATCCACTCGCAAACATACGCTATGCATTCAATTACCTATCTACGAATAGTAAAATAGTAGTACAAACATACAATCTGCAATCCTATGTTAGCTTACTAATATTATTAATGCGAAAGTAACTCTGTCCATCTGTAAAGCCTTCCCACCTGTACTGCTAAACCGATTTTAATGAATTTTGTTATAGAGATAGATGTGACTTTGGAGAAAAACAAATGCTACTAGTGGTCATTAAATGACTAACTGACTTGCAAGTGATGGAAAATGGTCAACAATGTTCTCCTTTAGCACCTCGCCCATGTGACACTCTGGGCTGGGAAAACTCGTTTCTAGAATTATTTTGTATCATTACAAATATTACAAATTCTAATGATACAAATATTAATTTGTATCATTAGAATTATACTGGCCAGCGACAGCCAGTCGATAAGGGTTATACGAATACGCACAAAATTTAAAGTATTTTCGAGCAGCAACTAGATTTCAATACAGTATTTTTATGTGAAACTTTCTTCACACGAAACTATAAAGCTAATGAAAGCTTTAGTGTTTTAACAAGCTTAGTGGAGTTTGAATAAAAATAAATCTCTATTAAAAAACTTTTCCAGACTTTATTAGACCTGTCAAAGTTAGAAATTCACAAATTGCTTCAACGCAAAATGACAATTAATTGAATTCAGTGGTACTCTATATTGCTTGGCGAGTCAACATCGGAGAGGAGTAATGTAGTAACTAACATTTACTACCTTTGTTTGCTGACGAAATGGTACGTAAAATAAAATACAAAATAAGTTCTTGTGACACACTTTTTAAAGTTATACGATTTCTTCCTATTATTATACGGGTCTAGATCGCGTTTGTATATAATTTTAGGTTTTTTTTTTAGGTTTTATTTTGGACCATAATTGTGTAAATTTAAAAAGTATGAATTTTAGTTTTAGCAGATTTCTACATTAAATATTTTTTTATCTTTACCTACCGTCTTTTGCGTCTAAAAGAGCTGAATAACGGACTTACAATAACGATCAAGTTTGTAGATAATTTTAGATGTAATTATCTCGACGTTTCGTTAACGGCCCAGCCGTGGTCACGAGCAGACCAACGCTACCACGGCCACGTCTGATAACGCAAAAATCAACAAATTCAATTGTTTCAATCGAGATTTGTTAGCAACAGAGTTACGTAATCAGCTAGCTGGTCGACTATAATGTGAAGCTAAGCTAAATTAACATAGTTCAGTCGGCAGTGAACGTTTGAGTCAAAAAAGTTGCATTACCACCAGTGGAGGGATGGTCGTGCTCTACTCAATGTACGCATATTCGCAATCGCAACTGATTATGATAATAAAAGCGATTAAGAAAAGGATCTGGGGCACGTATTCTTAACTAAATCGTCGTAACATCCCCGCAGCATTGTTAGTTTTTTCTCGAAACCAATCATTTTTTAGGGTTCCGTATAAAGAGGTAAAACAGGAGCCTATTACTGAGACACCGCTGTCTATCTGTCTGTCCGTCTGTCACCAGACTGTATCTTATGAACCGTAAAAGCTAGACGGTTGAAAATTTCACAAATGATGTAGGTATTTCTGTAGCTTTATTTTGAATGGTTTGAAGAGTTTCGCTAAAGCTTTTGCGGTGTTAGTAATTTCTTGCAAAGTAAACATCATTTGATGAACCGTTTTCGAGAAAAATCTAACAATTCTGAGGCGATGTTGTGACGATTCTCTTACAGATTACGTGCTCTGCAATCCTTCCTTATTTGCAGTAGCTGGTTTTAATAACGTAAAGTAGAATCAAGGACGTGGCGACTCTTACCATTTCCATACAAACTTAATACCAAAATAAATTATGAAAAATTTAGTTTTCTACCTTAATATCGATATTATTCGGAACGGAAAGGGTCCCCATCACTAGGTGATGGGGACCCTTTAAAAGTAAAATCTTAATCCGAATATTGGTATTAAGTTTGTATGGAAATGGTAAGAGTCGCCGCGTTCTTAAAACATGAAATTCTAGCGTACTCTTTATCGCGGTATAGTCGAAACTAAATTATCAAATAAAAGTCAAACTGTCTCTCTTCATAACCGGTTGGGAGGCGCGAGTGTTTAATTCAATTTCACCGTCAAATGCACCCCTCTCTTCATATAAAGAACACATCATTCGATAATCAACTTTACTGCAAAAAGTATAAGGCTAGTTTTAGTTTGTTGTGCGGTACTTGCAACCTAAAATCGGTAATATTCACATGTCGTCGTCGTCATCAGTGTTTCATAGATTTCTCTCCATTCTCTTTCTCCATACAAACGTAGTTTAAATTTTCCTCCCTGGATAAAGACATTACAGCAAATATGTTTATGCCATAAAACCTATATCTGTCATGACAATGCTTCTACCTTTATTTTATTTTATTTTCTAATTAAAATAATAATAAAAAATAATAAAAAGAAAAAAATAAAAAGGTAGATGCATAGTCATGACAGATATAAGTTTTATGGCATAAATATATTTGCTCTAATGTCTTTATCCAGGGAGGAAAATTTAAACTACGTTTGTATGGAGAAAGAGAATGGAGACTATCCTCTTAAACAAAACTCGGCTAGGGATGCAACCAAAGATTTTGCTTAAACATGGATTATAATTTTATGAAAAAATGCTTTCCAAAAATTCTACACCCGAAAGGATTTGAACCTGTAACCATTACAAATCCTCTGAAATGCCTCTTTCCGATTGCGCCACAGGTGCCTTTCTTTCATCGAGATGAATTTAAAGACTGCATCTATTCGTGTGACTCCAGTCGGGTGCATTATTCATAAAGCATTAAAACATATTTTGCTAACAAAGGATAAAAATAATCACCCATAGTCTTATTAAGAAACGTGGAGTAAGGTCGGAGTAGTGAGAACATTTCCCGTGATTGTTGAAAGTTCAAAGTTGAAAGACAGACAAAAAAAGTGGTAAAATTACTCCGACCTTACGCTACGTTTATTAATAAGGCTAATTAGGATTTTTTAAGTTCTTATTGATCCCAAAATGTTTAGTTTGGATAGATCTTGAAAATGATTAATTTAACTCCTACTTATATTTCCTCCAACGTACCTACATACACGGTAATGCAAGTTTACACACAAACTAAGTCAGGACAAACAAACCCTTTGTGTTCGTATTATTCTTTGTTTATAAAAGTAACTTTCAATTGTTGTTTGTACGGCGCGGTTGGTCTGATAATGAGAACGCAACTCGAGAATATCCATCTAATATCTGAACGAAAATTCCATTGATCAGGTCATTTCGCTTCTTCTCATGTGAGCGATGTTCCCGGCAGCATCCCTCTCTGGAGCCTGGCGTTCGCTAAAACTCCAAATTCTTTGGGGTCGGCACAGTAGGTAAGCCATCAATAGTGTTGGCTTAACTACTGTCTATTTCACGTACATAAAATGCTTGTCGTAAGTAGGTATGCTCTATTTAAATCATCTCACTAATATTATAAATGTGAAAGTTTGTGAAGAAATGGATTTTTGTTATTTTGATTACATTATGAAGTTTATGTTAACGAGCCGATTGCGATAAAACTTAGTATGCATGCAGATAGCTAGAGATCTGGATTAAGATATAGGTTTTTTACAACATATTACTATTTATCCCGCTGTCCCGCGCGATCGGGACGTACGCGGCTAAAAACGCGAATGGCAGCGAAATATTCATTTGTTAAAAAATATTTCGCCAATAGAAAGTTACATTATCGAAGATCCATTACATATAGGCTTTATACTTTTTACCCCGGTATTCTTGCGGGATCGAGACTTACGCGGCGCGGGTGAAAACGTGGGAAGTAGCTAGTAAACTATACAGGGTTATTGGTAACGAATTATGCCGATCAGGGCTACCTCCTGACATAACCCTGTAAATCTTTACAACTCAGATGAATGCTCAATATCATACCACTGGTACAGTATATTTATTTAAACATTTGTAAAGTTAGGATGTGAAAGGGAAACTGGGTTGTTTGTGCCGACACCGGTAGCAATGAGAGCGACCGATTCCGTTGTTATACCTTGTTATTGTAAACTTTACTAGAATAACAACATTACAGTGTATGTAGGTAGGTTTTCCGTGTAGCCTCGACAGAGAATAAGGTTACCCTATTTCTTCCCGTCGGTGTCGAGAAGGCGACTAAGGGATTTAGTAGGACTAACGAAACTTAGGTTCTCCTCGCGCGGTGGCGGATAAACTACTTGGTCCCTAGAAGGATTGGTGTCAGGCAGGCGGCCGGCCGTATAAATATTGTCAAATCTTAAGGTATGGTCAGTGATGGATGACTTACCTACTGCGCCAACCGCAGATATTTGGGGTTTAGCGGACCCCGGGCTCCCGAGAGGGATGCAACCGGGAACATCGCTCGGATGATGAGAGAGAGACTGTATGTAGGCAGGTAGGTACTTCATAAGAGGGATATGTCCATCTATATGTAAATGTTATTAACGACTAGCTGCATCCCGCGGTTTTACCCACAGTGGTCCTGCCTGATCCTGGCCGGTATAGAGGATTGCAATTGAATCCAATACCTTACAATATCAAATCATATTGAATCATCCTACTATTCATAGAATTTGAATATAGTCGGGTAATTTATGGTATCGATGCAGATCACATATGAAATGAATGACGATCTCTGGGCGCAAATGAAGTGGGTACCATTGGAACTATGAACTCTTCTTCAGGCACGACGTGCCTTATCCCACTTTAGGTAGGGTCGGCTCTCTTTATCTCACGCCGCCAAGGCGGTCTGTCAATGGTTGTCGGGTCAGAAGTTGCTTCAAAGTACTATTGTCATCGTACTATTGGTACTATTGTCATCGTACTATTGGTACTATTGTCATCGTACTATTAGTACTGTTAACATTAGAATATTATTTGATATAATTCTTCTTCTTCTTCTTCGTCCTCGCCTTATCCCGTAATGAAGATCGCATGTTCGTGTCTTCGTCATTGAGGCCGAGGCATTTCATGTCCCTTTGAACATTTGTCATCCAGGTAGTTTGAAGTCTTCCATTACCCTTTTTGTACAAAAGAAAACTCTTCTCCACTTTTTATATAAATAGATATAATTACAATAGCTATACTTGATATCTACCTTTTATAATTATTTTGATAAAGCCGGGTTCCCACCGTGAGTAAAGAGGGATATTTAGTGTTATTTTATCGCCTAACAATTGTTATAGAGCGCAAAAGAGAACGAAAGAGTCGCATGACTATGAAAGAGATCGTTGGATGTTAAACTCGCAAATAATGACTTCGCTCCGCTTGTGGTAAGACACGGCTCAAACCAACTCATAGATAACACCACATACTCTTGAAACTTTGAAACATCATAAATGTTGCAAGTTGCAATGTTTTAGAAGACGTTCTCAACACGTGTCTAGTCTAGTCTAGCACTCTACTTAGCGTTACTAAATAACTTATACATACCAACCTACCTATTTTGTGCTTTCTTAGCATTTTCATTTACATGTAGTCATCAAAAGAGAAGTTTAAGATCCTCTGCTTTCTTCTTATCGTGTCATGGCGTATATTTAAAAAAAAAAGCAAAGCAAGCAGCAGCCATTGCAGCAGCTCGTTTTGTAATATATCTACTTTTTAGGGTTCCGTACTCAAAGGGTAAAAACGGGACCCTATTACTGAGACTTCGCTGTTATGTTTCGTAAAGTGTAGTTGTATGCTCATCTTAATAAACTTGTTTTCTTTCTTCATCATTTCAGGATCTCGGGCCCGCTTTCCTGCTCTCACATCTCCACTTCAGACGATTTTCTTTTAACTCTCTTGTTTTGCCATTTTGCTCGCCGAAATATCTTAAAACATTCCATACAATGTAAAATTCAAAGTCCTCACCAACTGATTGAATGACTTATAAATGAACTTTAAGTAAACGCATAGCTCAAACTGCTGGGTCCTAGGGACATGCAATTTGGAGAGTGTGTTCTTTGTTTTGTTTTTATGTGTAGGTAATAGAATTGAAATTCCCACCTAGATCGAGACTTAAAAGCGAGTGAAACCACCGGACACTACTAGTATTATTTTATGTATGCAAATATTGAGTTTCAGTTTATTTTTTATTGGCATGTGTGTTGCACAAGGAAAATTTAGCAGTAATTAAAAAAAAATACTCGACGGTAAGAATCGAACACAAAACCTTCTGAGTTACGCTATAAAGGTCACTAATATCCACACGACCTTTGCCAATTAAATATCAAACGTTCTACTGATATCTCATGAAATATCAAGTGGTTTTTATTATAGCCAATATTCCCTTACAACGGTAATATCACAAACGTTGCGCAACAATAACAAGAAGCCAAAACAAACCCAGGTAGCTTCGATTGTATCAATATCGTTTACAAATGCCACTCTCTTACAGGGTTATGGGACATTCTATGTGAGGATTTGTTAGTATTCAGTTACACCGGCTGCAAAGTGGAAGTTAAGCTAAGGTTGTTTAACTTAGCTCGTATAGCTAATGCAATGTTTAGTAATTTATGTAAAAGAAATTTAATAATGAGTTTGGGGAAACATTGCTGTTTTTAAAGACAATTTTTTAGTAAAAACTAAAACAATATTTAATAACTTCTAACTGAAACTGATAGATAAATTCGCAACACACCCAAAAAATACAATAATAAAAAGAACAAAATGTAAACAACTTATGGTACAATGGGCGGGCTTAAAGCGATCTACTCCAGGCTACCTTATTCACAAATGGCCCTATGCCTGAACTCAAAAGACAAAACATTAAGCCACCCATAGGGTCGTTTGTGAATACGGCCATAAAAATACGTAAATTCTTGAAAAAATTACGCCAAAATATTTCTTAAAAAAAATTACTTACTTTTTTTTTTCTTCGTCAATTGTGCGAAAGTGACAAAATTTGCGTTGTGACATTTTTGAGAAAGTGACTTTCTGTGTCAAGACCAAAAGATGTTAAATAAAACTTTTTTTTTGTATACAGAAGCAATAAAATTCTTAACTAAATGCTCACTAATATCCAGTAACCCTGTTCACTAAAATAATCTTATGTCATAGTTAATAAAGAAAAGAGGATAGTAAAAACAACAGTTATTGCCTCTCTCAATAGCAACGCCGATAGAATACTAATCTATTGTTTTATGACAAAAATAATGTTCCTAACATCATTTTCTGCAAGACAAGTAATATTTAATGAGTCAGTTATACTTTCGGACATAAATAAGTATTTTATTATTATATTTATTACGGCAGCAGTTATTGATAACGGGACGTTTCATATTTTCAATTATATTCGACGAGCTTCGAGCTTCTTGTTTAATTCATGGCAGCTTCCTTCAATTGTCTAGTTACTACTGTGGACTAAATACTTAGATGTAGGTACTGATTATGGTATATTCCCAGTAGTCCCCTTTAGCCCTGTCCCCCGAGTGACGCCTGGGAATTTTCTTCCCAGTTGTCTCCGGGGTGACAATTCGTGCCAGCTGTTCCCTTTGAAAGCTGACTAGAGGGAACAAATGGAAAGTCTGTTTCCCAGTTGTCACCGGTGGGGTGACAATTGCTACGATTCCTTCCCAGAAAGAAACATGTAATTACCATAGATTTCAGATTTTTTATTTGTGTTGTTATACCTATATGTCGTAGGATAATTTGATAAACAGGTTTTTTGCAAAAATCCTAGGTTTTAAAAAAAAACCGAATAATTAGAGATTGGCTATGATATTTCTCAATCTTACAGAAATAAGTAAGGTTTTTTTTGCAAAAAAAAACTTATTGCTCTAGTAACATTGGTTCTCCTTCAATCTGATGGGCTCAATTTTCGTTTACAGACCAACTCTACCGTGATTGGTTTATAAATAAAATAAATTCTGTGAACAACACACAGTGCCATCTAGCCCCGTGGTAAGCTACTAAGCTTGTGTTACGGTAACTAGACAACGGATCTAATACATTTATATTTATTTTTCTTTTGTAAATACATACATGAGCTATGCTCGGGGTTTCTCTACGGAATCGAATCAGAAATGAGGAGATACGTAGAAGAACGAGGGTCACCGACATAGCCAAACGGATTAGCTCTTTGAAGTGGCAGTGGGCAGGACATATAGCACGGAGAGCAGATGGTCGTTGGGGCCGAAAAGTTCTCGAATGGAGACCGCGGATCGGAAAGCGCAGCGTTGGACGTCCACCAATGAGATGGACGGACGACTTAGTTAAGGCCGCGGGTTCACGATGGATGCAGGCCACTTATGACCGAAGCATCTGGAAATCTATGAGGGAGGCTTATGTCCAGCAGTGGACTTCTTACAGCTGAAATGATGATGATGATGAAATACATACATATTATACATAGAGAGACACCCAGACTAGACACAAATATTTATTTGTTAAGCAAAAATAATTGCACCCGGCGGGAATCGAACCGAATCGCAACCTTCTGCATTGCAGTCATGCTTTCGCACGACGCGCCACAGAGGTCGTTTATTGTTTGACCTTGTAGGTTTGAAGTAATTTGTCGTAGAGTAATAAGCTTATTATTTATAGTATTCTAAAGCTCGCTAAAGCTCTGCGTACAATCATGTTCTAACTTTAACCTAACCTATCTTAGGCGGGGTGCTCCGTACATTAATAGAAACAGAACATTGCTAACAAAGTACATCACAGAATTAAATGACATGTTAAACGTCAAGTCATCAACCAATCAGAGAAGATGTTGCTTGAAGTGTTCTGATCGACCAATCAGTGCGCTTAGTTCATGACAGCCAACGCCTATTTTCGCAATGTTACGAAAGAAATGAGTTTTTTTGTCCTAACTTATTTCAGAAATATCATAACCAATATCTATTTATTCGGTTTATCAAATAATCCTACGACATATATAACAACACAAATGAAAAATCTGAAATCTATGGTAATTACACGTTTCTTTCTGGGAAGGAATCGTAGCAATTGTCACCCCACCGGTGACTTCCGGAACAGACTTCCAATTTGTTCCCTCTAGTCAGCTTTCAAAGGGAACAGTTGGCACGAATTGTCACCCCGAAGACAACTGGGAAGAAAATTCCCAGCGGTCACTCCGGGGGACAGGGCTAAAGAGGACTACTGGGAATATACCCTGATTATTTGAATAAATGCTTTTAAAAAAATCACCCGACAGGACACTACTACTAAGATTTAGTATCAGACGCGACCTACGCATTTCCAAATAATGAATTATGAAATTTATTAAACTTTCTTTACACATATTATAAAGGTGTGTCCAGATATAGCGCTGCATGCGAGCGCGGCTGCCGCGCGCATCTTGCCGCGCTATGTTTGGACGACTGCCTCGCAAACATTCGTTGGTTTATTCCTAACTAAAATGTGTCTTGCAAACGCCGCACTATATCTGGACACACCTTAAAGATTTTCTTAAGTTCGTTTGTTTTGGACCAGTCAAACGCATTGGATTAACTTTTGAAAATGTACTTCTGTTGTATGGGAAACAGGTTTGTTTTATTTTATTTTTAGTATTTGTTACATTTTTTTTGAAATTCTATATATTGTTTCATTATCTCCAACCATTCCTTAACCTTAAAATCTCAAAATTACACATTAAAAGCACGAGTAATTGTTTTGTATCTGCAAATTATTGACTAATTACCAAGTATAAATTATTCGATGACATCAATACAAAACGGGAAATATATTTTCGTAGAACCAAAATATACAAACAAACAATATAATTATTGCGATGAAAGATTATTATTAAAACTACCAATGAATTTTGACGACCTCTGTGGTGCGTGGGGGGAAGGCCCGACTGCAATGCAGAAGGTTGCGGGTTCGATTCCCGCCGGGTGCAAGTGTTTATGCTTAAAAATAAATATTTGTTTCTGATCTGGGAGTTTTCTATGTATCATATTTATGAATGTTTTAAAAAAAAGTATAACAATTATGTAGTAGGTATATGAGTTGTAGTGTCGGTGTGCTGTTGCCGCTATCCCTACCTTCCGCGGCCTTGGCGGGGTCGCCACCGTTTTGACCCCCTCGAAGGGTTCCCGCCTTGTCGTGGCGGGGGGGCTTAGTAACCGTGGCTTGGTCACCCACGGTGAAGCGAAGAGGAACCTGAGGAGGGGCCGCTCATCAGGGCTTTAGGGCAAAGCCAACGATGAAGCGGCCAGTAGGCTGCGTGGTGTATGGGCGCCACGCAACTGAGGCGGGCCGCAATGCCGTATGGGAGGTATTGCGGCTGAGAGTTGGGAGGCCGCGGCGGGAGAGGAGTGTCGGTGTGCTGTTGCCGCTCTCCCTACCTTCCGCGGCCTTGGCGGGGTCGCCACCGTTTTGATGGCGGACGCGGTGGGGCTGCAGGGGAAGAGGAGTGACGGTGTGTCGTTGCCGCTCTCCCTATCCTCTGCAGCCGAAAAGTGGTTGGCGACGGGACCACAGACCTGACCCGTCGCAGAGGAACCAGGGGTGTCCAGACACGGGGTCGTCTGGCACCCACGTGCTTTGGTTCCCGAGGTGGTCACGGCGTGTCACGTCCCCTGGTGCGCCGGTGATGGGGGCGTTCCCCCTGAGGAGGGTCCAGCGACGGACGGCCGTGGCGGGTTACACGGATGAATGCGAGAGCGTGCCCGTGTTTCCCGCCATTAGCGGTAGAGGAGGTGGACCGTGGAGTTTTAGTGGGTTGGAGTCCCACATAACTGCACTACCTCCCCGTGGTAGTGCAAAATGCGCGCGCTTTTCTCCACGTAAAAAAAAAAAGGTATATCATTTGTCTTTTATACTTATAGTACAAGACTAGTGCTTGGTTTGGGCCTAGATTACGCTGTGTGTAACGTTGTGCAATATTTATTTGAAATCATGGTTTTTTTGCACCTGGTAGGTACGACCAAGGGCGGTTTATTTAATTGACTTTTTTATCTGGGGGCACGGTAGTGCCCCCGCCAAGACGAGCCAGCGAAGCGTACGGGCACTACCTACCTTTTCTCGAAAGGTTTCATCGGTTTTTTGAACCCTCATAACTTGGGTTTGGAATATACCAGATGAATTTAAATCACGGAGTATAATGTCAATAGGGGACTTAATAAAAATACACAGTTTCAATTACATAGCTCCTATAGTTTAGATTTAATTGATATCTAAAAACCCCGATTTCGTCACTGACTCACTCACTCACTCACTCACTGATGATCATCAAAATTCAAATGGTACTTCCCGAAGTCCTAGAAAGCTAAAATTTGGTATGTAGGTTGGTATTAGTACACAAACAACTAAAAAAATCTAAAAGTTGAAACTTTCACCCCCCAACCCCTAAAATTAAGGGATGGCTATTTGTATGAGACTTTCGCAAATTTTGATGCTAGGGGTACTACAACTTCTTATTATAAATAATAAAATACAGAAAACCAGGCTTTTTAGTTATTCACCCTTTAAATTAGGGGATGGAGTTAAGCGCGCGCACAACACCTAATGTGTATTACAGGTGCTTTAGGTATGAAAATTGATTGATAATTAGAAAGGTTTACCGCTGTCGTACAGTAATGGACAACAATAAGAATATATTTAAAAGTTGTTTCGCTATCCACCAGTGGTGGCCAAACAAGTGGGGGACATTGGAAACATGGGCCTAAACGCCGTACCTACAGCTACGACGTGACGCGTAAGTCGTTAATTCACGACCCATCGGAAATGAAAAAAGGAAAAAAAAATACTGATAAATGAATACATCCTTCTTTACCTACTAATATTATGAAGCTGAAAGTTTGTTTGATTGAAAAAAACTACAAAAAGAGATGATATCCCCCAAAAAAACATTTTCATGTAAAATGTAGCCAAGACGAGAGCGAGATCATATGATGGGCACTGTCAAAAAGTTATCAGATGTCATGTACCCAAAGCCAAGCTTATAACTCTACATGCCCCAACTCCACAAGCACCTTACTTCACATAGGTACTCAACATCTTAGCCAAAATATATGGGCTTGGCCGTTTCATTACCGCACGATTGAACTATTGTTTAGCAAAAAACCCATGCATGGTAGCGAAACGGCTAGCCATAAATTTTGGCTAAGATGTTGAGTTTGTGAAGTAAGGTGCTTGTGGAGTTGGGGCATGTAGAGTTATAAGCTTGGCTTTGTGATAACTTTTTGACAGTGCCCATCATATGATCTCGCTCTCGTCTTGGCTACATTTTACATGAAAATGTTTTTGTGGGTTTATTTATTTGTACCTATATACTGCTCTAACTGAATAAATCATGAACTCATTCATAACTTTTTAATACAATGATAAATGAATTCTACAAATTATAAATACAACAGCTTACCATAATTCACATAGGTACAACTAATTGTTCGATAGTAGAACAACCGCATAAGCAGTGCGCATAAGTTAGCATATTTAAATAACATCGATATTTCGAACAGAAAATTATCGGATATGAACAAAAAGGGTCCCTTTTATGTATGTTTGTGAACTTAGCACAGCATTGTTCAGCACATCAAAAAATAATGTGAGTTCTATTAGCATGCAGTCGAGTTCTATAGTTCCTGATACTTTTTATAAATAGTTCTGGCTCTATTGGCTTAAATTTTTTTTTTTTTAAATGATGTGCTAACTTCTCGGTATTTTTCAGCACATCACAAAATTATTTGATTTTTATTTGAATAGAGCTTAGTTCTACAGTTCCTGATACTTTTTAGAAATAGTTCTGGGGTTTTTCGTCAAAAAAATCAAAAATAAAAATTCGACAGTCATTTTGTCCAGCAAATCTGAATAGTCGATAAATACTATTGTCGTCGTTCCATGTGCTGGCAGAGGCTTGAACTCACGCTGTTTTACTAAATTCGGGATAGCACTTCGACTTACAAATCGATTCCAGTCCGGAACTCACATTTTAACGCCAGCACAGCATACCAAATCATCAAAGTAGACGAAAAAAAAGGGATTCTGCCAAATACAAGTATTGACAAAATGCCATTGTTTTCGTTCCAAAATTGCAGAGGGGCTAGAACTCATGCGATTTAAGCAGATCTTGGATTTGACTTCGACTTACAAATCGATTCCAGTCCGGAACTCACATTTTACAGCCAGCACAGCATACCAAATCATCAAAGTAGACGAAAAAATAGGGATTCTGCCAAATTCGAGTATTGAAAAAATGCTATTATTTTCGTTCCAAAATTGCAGAGGGGCTAGAACTCATGCAATTTAAGCAGATCTTGGACTTTACTTCGACTTACAAATCGATTCCAGTCCGGAACTCACATTTTACTGCCAGCACAGCATACCAAATCATCAAAGTAGACGAAAAAAAAAAGGGATTCTGCCAAATTCGAGTATTGAAAAAATGCTATTGTTTTCGTTCCAAAATTGCAGAGGGGCTAGAACTCATGCGATTTAAGCAGATCTTGGACTTTACTTCGACTTACAAATCGATTCCAGTCTGGAACTCACATTTTACTGCCAGCACAGCATACCAAATCATCAAAGTAGACGAAAAAAAAAGGGATTCTGCCAAATTCAAATATTGAAAAAATGCTATTGTTTTCGTTACAAAATTGCAGAGGGGCTAGAACTCATGCGATTTAAGCAGATCTTGGACTTTACTTCGACTTACATATCGATTCCAGTCCGGAACTCACATTTTACTGCCAGCACAGCATACCAAATCATCAAAGTAGACGAAAAAAAAAGGGATTCTGCCAAATTCAAATATTGAAAAAATGCTATTGTTTTCGTTCCAAAATTGCAGAGGGGCTAGAACTCATGCGATTTAAGCAGATCTTGGACTTTACTTCGACTTACAAATCGATTCCAGTCCGGAACTCACATTTTACTGCCAGCACAGCATACCAAATCATCAAAGTAGACGAAAAAAAAAGGGATTCGGCCAAATTCAAATATTGAAAAAATGCTATTGTTTTCGTTCCAAAATTGCAGAGGGGCTAGAACTCATGCGATTTAAACGAATCTTGGACTTTACTTCGACTTACAAATCGATTCCAGTGCGGAACTCACATTTTACTGCCAGCACAGCATACGAAATCATCAAAGTAGACGAAAAAAAAAAGGGATTCTGCCAAATTCAAATATTGAAAAAATGCTATTGTTTTCGTTCCAAAATTGCAGAGGGGCTAGAACTCATGCGATTTAAACGAATTTTGGACTTTACTTCGACTTACAAATCGATTCCAGTCCGGAACTCACATTTTACTGCCAGCACAGCATACCAAATCATCAAAGTAGAGGAAAAAAAAAGGGATTCTGCCAAATTCAAATATTGAAAAAATGCTATTGTTTTCGTTCCAAAATTGCAGAGGGGCTAGAACTCATGCGATTTAAGCAGATCTTGGACTTTACTTCGACTTACAAATCGATTCCAGTCCGGAACTCACATTTTACTGCCAGCACAGCATACCAAATCATCAAAGTAGACGAAAAAAAAAGGGATTCGGCCAAATTCAAATATTGAAAAAATGCTATTGTTTTCGTTCCAAAATTGCAGAGGGGCTAGAACTCATGCGATTTAAGCAGATCTTGGACTTTACTTCGACTTACAAATCGATTCCAGTCCGGAACTCACATTTTACTGCCAGCACAGCATACGAAATCATCAAAGTAGACGAAAAAAAAAAGGGATTCTGCCAAATTCAAATATTGAAAAAATGCTATTGTTTTCGTTCCAAAATTGCAGAGGGGCTAGAACTCATGCGATTTAAGCAGATCTTGGACTTTACTTCGACTTACATATCGATTCCAGTCCGGAACTCACATTTTACTGCCAGCACAGCATACCAAATCATCAAAGTAGACGAAAAAAAAAAGGGATTCTGCCAAATTCAAATATTGAAAAAATGCTATTGTTTTCGTTCCAAAATTGCAGAGGGGCTAGAACTCATGCGATTTAAGCAGATCTTGGACTTTACTTCGACTTACAAATCGATTCCAGTCCGGAACTCACATTTTACTGCCAGCACAGCATACCAAATCATCAAAGTAGACGAAAAAAAAAGGGATTCTGCCAAATTCGAGTATTGAAAAAATGCTATTGTTTTCGTTCCAAAATTGCAGAGGGGCTAGAACTCATGCAATTTAAGCAGATCTTGGACTTTACTTCGACTTACATATCGATTCCAGTCCGGAACTCACATTTTACTGCCAGCACAGCATACCAAATCATCAAAGTAGACGAAAAAAAAAAGGGATTCTGCCAAATTCAAATATTGAAAAAATGCTATTGTTTTCGTTCCAAAATTGCAGAGGGGCTAGAACTCATGCGATTTAAACGAATTTTGGACTTTACTTCGACTTACAAATCGATTCCAGTCCGGAACTCACATTTTACTGCCAGCACAGCATACCAAATCATCAAAGTAGACGAAAAAAAAAGGGATTCTGCCAAATTCAAATATTTAAAAATTCTATTGTTTTCGTTCCAAAATTGCAGAGGGGCTAGAACTCATGCGATTTAAGCAGATCTTGGACTTTACTTCGACTTACATATCGATTCCAGTCCGGAACTCACATTTTACTGCCAGCACAGCATACCAAATCATCAAAGTAGACGAAAAAAAAAAAGGGATTCTGCCAAATTCGAGTATTGAAAAAACGCCATTGTTTTCGTTCCAAAATTGCAGAGGGGCTAGAACTCATGCGATTTAAACGAATTTTGGACTTTACTTCGACTTACAAATCGATTCCAGTCCGGAACTCACATTTTACTGCCAGCACAGCATACCAAATCATCAAAGTAGACGAAAAAAAAAGGTATTCTGCCAAATTCAAATATTGAAAAAATGCTATTGTTTTCGTTCCAAAATTACAGAGGGGCTAGAACTCATGCGATTTAAACGAATTTTGGACTTTACTTCGACTTACAAATCGATTCCAGTCCGGAACTCACATTTTACTGCCAGCACAGCATACCAAATCATCAAAGTAGACGAAAAAAAAAAGGGATTCTGCCAAATTCAAATATTGAAAAAATGCTATTGTTTTCGTTCCAAAATTACAGAGGGGCTAGAACTCATGCAATTTAAGCAGATCTTGGACTTTACTTCGACTTACATATCGATTCCAGTCCGGAACTCACATTTTACTGCCAGCACAGCATACCAAATCATCAAAGTAGACGAAAAAAAAAAGGGATTCTGCCAAATTCGAGTATTGAAAAAACGCCATTGTTTTCGTTCCAAAATTGCAGAGGGGCTAGAACTCATGCGATTTAAACGAATTTTGGACTTTACTTCGACTTACAAATCGATTCCAGTCCGGAACTCACATTTTAACGCCAGCACAGCATACCAAATCATCAAAGTAGACAAAAAAAAAGTCATTCTGCCAAATTCAAATATTGAAAAAATGCTATTGTTTTCGTTCCAAAATTGCAGAGGGGCTAGAACTCATGCGATTTAAACAGATCTTGGACTTTACTTCGACTTACAAATCGATTCCAGTCCGGAACTCACATTTTACTGCCAGCACAGCATACCAAATCATCAAAGTAGACGAAAAAAAAAAGGGATCCTGCCAAATTCAAATATTGAAAAAATGCTATTGTTTTCGTTCCAAAATAGCAGAGGGGCTAGAACTCATGCGATTTAAACGAATCTTGGACTTTACTTCGACTTACAAATCGATTCCAGTCCGGAACTCACATTTTACTGCCAGCACAGCATACCAAATCATCAAAGTAGACGAAAAAAAAGGGATTCTGCCAAATTCGAGTATTGAAAAAACGCCATTGTTTTCGTTCCAAAATTGCAGAGGGGCTAGAACTCATGCGATTTAAACGAATTTTGGACTTTACTTCGACTTACAAATCGATTCCAGTCCGGAACTCACATTTTACTGCCAGCACAGCATACGAAATCATCAAAGTAGACGAAAAAAAAAGGGATTCGGCCAAATTCAAATATTGAAAAAATGCTATTGTTTTCGTTCCAAAATTGCAGAGGGGCTAGAACTCATGCGATTTAAACGAATCTTGGACTTTACTTCGACTTACATATCGATTCCAGTCCGGAACTCACATTTTACTGCCAGCACAGCATACCAAATCATCAAAGTAGACGAAAAAAAAAGGGATTCTGCCAAATTCGAGTATTGAAAAAATGCTATTGTTTTCGTTCCAAAATTGCAGAGGGGCTAGAACTCATGCAATTTAAGCAGATCTTGGACTTTACTTCGACTTACATATCGATTCCAGTCCGGAACTCACATTTTACTGCCAGCACAGCATACCAAATCATCAAAGTAGACGAAAAAAAAGGGATTCTGCCAAATTCAAATATTGAAAAAATGCTATTGTTTTCGTTCCAAAATTGCAGAGGGGCTAGAACTCATGCGATTTAAACGAATTTTGGACTTTACTTCGACTTACAAATCGATTCCAGTCCGGAACTCACATTTTACTGCCAGCACAGCATACCAAATCATCAAAGTAGAGGAAAAAAAAAGGGATTCTGCCAAATTCAAATATTGAAAAAATGCTATTGTTTTCGTTCCAAAATTGCAGAGGGGCTAGAACTCATGCGATTTAAGCAGATCTTGGACTTTACTTCGACTTACAAATCGATTCCAGTCCGGAACTCACATTTTACTGCCAGCACAGCATACCAAATCATCAAAGTAGACGAAAAAAAAGGGATTCTGCCAAATTCGAGTATTGAAAAAACGCCATTGTTTTCGTTCCAAAATTGCAGAGGGGCTAGAACTCATGCGATTTAAACGAATTTTGGACTTTACTTCGACTTACAAATCGATTCCAGTCCGGAACTCACATTTTACTGCCAGCACAGCATACGAAATCATCAAAGTAGACGAAAAAAAAAGGGATTCGGCCAAATTCAAATATTGAAAAAATGCTATTGTTTTCGTTCCAAAATTGCAGAGGGGCTAGAACTCATGCGATTTAAACGAATTTTGGACTTTACTTCGACTTACAAATCGATTCCAGTCCGGAACTCACATTTTACTGCCAGCACAGCATACCAAATCATCAAAGTAGACGAAAAAAAAAAGGGATTCTGCCAAATTCAAATATTGAAAAAATGCTATTGGTTTCGTTCCAAAATTGCAGAGGGGCTAGAACTCATGCGATTTAAGCAGATCTTGGACTTTACTTCGACTTACAAATCGATTCCAGTCCGGAACTCACATTTTACTGCCAGCACAGCATACGAAATCATCAAAGTAGACGAAAAAAAAAAGGGATTCTGCCAAATTCAAATATTGAAAAAATGCTATTGTTTTCGTTCCAAAATTGTAGAGGGGCTAGAACTCATGCGATTTAAGCAGATCTTGGACTTTACTTCGACTTACAAATCGATTCCAGTCTGGAACTCACATTTTACTGCCAGCACAGCATACCAAATCATCAAAGTAGACGAAAAAAAAAAGGGATTCTGCCAAATTCAAATATTGAAAAAATGCTATTGTTTTCGTTCCAAAATTGCAGAGGGGCTAGAACTCATGCGATTTAAGCAGATCTTGGACTTTACTTCGACTTACAAATCGATTCCAGTCCGGAACTCACATTTTACTGCCAGCACAGCATACCAAATCATCAAAGTAGACGAAAAAAAAAAGGGATTCGGCCAATTCAAATATTGAAAAAATGCTATTGTTTTCGTTCCAAAATTGCAGAGGGGCTAGAACTCATGCGATTTAAACGAATCTTGGACTTTACTTCGACTTACATATCGATTCCAGTCCGGAACTCACATTTTACTGCCAGCACAGCATACCAAATCATCAAAGTAGACGAAAAAAAAGGGATTCTGCCAAATTCGAGTATTAAAAAAAATACCATTGTTTTCGTTCCAAATTGGCAGAGGGGCTAGAACACAACACAACACGACACGACACGACACGACACAATACAATACAATACAATATTTATTTATTACTAGCTGACCCGACAGACGTTGTCCTGTCGTTTAGTATAAAAAAATAAAATTCATCAAAATCGGTTTAGCATTTTTTCTTTCATAAGAACCTTCTCCTGACAATAGCAAACACGACAAAAAAAGAATTATCGAAATCGGTCCAGCCGTTCACGCGTGATGTCGTGACAACGGAAAACGTTTCAATTTTATATATAAGAAGAAGAAGAAGATAAAGAAGATAAGAAGAAGAAGAAGAAGATTATGAAACTTATTAAACATTTCCCAAATTACATTTATAAATCAGTTCCACACTAAGCGCAGCTTGTATCGTAGTAACCGAGATACCAATATAATTAAAAAACCCCCGACTTAAAAAAATCTTCCAAGTTAAAACAAAACTAAACTTTAAAAAGGCAAAAATTATTATTTTATTTTATTTTAAATTATTATTCAATAAGCCGAAATCAAATTTCATGCCTTTGAGTAGGTATGTGGTACCTTACGTTCCCGCGTCGGGGGACGCGGGAATGTTAGATACTATAAGCACGGGTAGGTTACCATCAACGTCTGTGACACATGAACGTAAGGTACCACATACCTACTCAAAGACATGAAATTTGTTTTCGGCTTATTATTTTTGCCTTTTTAAAGTTTAGTTTTGTTCTAACTTGGAAGTTTTTTTTAAGTCGGGGGTTTTTTAAATTTTTAATTAAATTTTTTTATTTCATCCTTTTTGCAAGGCCGATTTTGATTAAACATGCATATTCTTGTCACAAAAGTCATGCTCTTTTATTTGTTACCCCACTCGGGCATATTTGAAAACATTCGGTTTTTATTTCCGAGCTTTAATCAACATAATTATATTATGAACGGCTGAACCGATTTTGATCAAACATAGCTAAGAACACTCGCGCAAAAGTCATCTATCAACCAAAAAAACTACATTGAAATCGGTTCATCCGTTCGTGAGCTACGATGCCACAGACAGATACACAGACAGACAGACAGACAAACAGACACACAGACACGTCAAACTTATAACACCCCTCTTTTTCCGTCGGGGGTTAAAAATTAAGTTGACATTTAATAAGACCTCGGTGGCGCGTCGTGCGAAAGCGCGACTGCAATGCAGGAGGTTGCGGGTTCGATTCCCGCCGGGTGCAAGAATTTATGCTTAAAAAATAAATATTTGTGTCTGGTCTGGGTGTCCCTCTATGTATAATATGTATGTATTTACAAAAGAAAAATAAATATAAGTATTATATCCGTTGTCTAGTCACCGTAACACAAGCTTAGTCGCTTACCACGGGGCTAGATGGCGCTGTGTGTTGTTCGGAGAATTTATTATTATTATTTATTAAAATAAGACCGACAGTCTGTTCGAACAGACTAACAGACGGACAGACGGACAGACCGACAG
Source organism: Idaea biselata (assembly GCA_958496205.1). NCBI lineage: Eukaryota > Metazoa > Arthropoda > Insecta > Lepidoptera > Geometridae > Idaea > Idaea biselata. The sequence goes on along the minus strand of OY292403.1, from coordinate 4,659,452 downwards.
CGGTTTAGGCTGTGCGTTAAACAGTCAGTCAGTCAGGACAAAGAGTTTTATAGATATAGATAGATAGATTATACAGATACATATATTATAGATGATTGTGTTTTTTATAAAACCTTTTAACTTAAAATATTAATACCATTTCTTAGTCTATACTTATACTTTTATTGTGTGTTTCCGCAACTAGCCCTATAACTGGACCTTTTTATAGGGCTAGTTGCGTAAGCCGTAGGTTTCCTCACGATGGTTTTCCATCACTGTAATAGCAATGTTAATAGTGAACTTATTTTTTTCTTTAAATAAAGACATTGGTGCGCGTTAGGCCAGGATTCGAAACTACGACCTTCGGAACGAAAGTCGCGGTATTTACCACTAGACCAACACCGCTCTTATTTCTTAGTCTATGTAGCATATTAAATTATAGTAGGTAGGCTAAAAAATCTGCGGTTTATATTAAAAAAATTGAATATCCATCCAAAATGCCATATCTGTGCTTCAAACCGTTGAGGAGTTCCCTCATGAGAAGTCACTCCTGGCTGCAGCATCAGATTATTTTTATCATTTTTGTATTTTGTAATTAGAATCGAATATCCACGCAAAAAATAATATCTCTGCTCATCAGCGTTAAGGAGTTTTCTCATGAGGAGCCACTTCTGGCTGGAGTATCAGGTAACTTCTATCGTTTTAGTGTATTGTCATCGAAACCGGAGAAGATTGCAAAATTTCAAAGTCCTTAGTTTAGAGGAAGTGGTTCAAATTTCAATTGCAAGAATCCACAACGAAACCCCAAAAGCAAACTAAATAAAAAACATGCCTATCTGAATTTATTACATCATCCTTTTTTAGAAGTCGGTTAAAATGTATAAACGACAAATTGAGAACCTCCCTTTTTTTTAAAGTCGGTGTCAATATGTATGTAAAACCACAACGCTCTTAATTCATTTTGGTGTAGGAAAAGTTTCAAAGATCAATAACAGATGGCGGCACACAACAAGTTAGATCGCGCTTTCATTGCGTTTTACCTGTTAATTGATTAAGATCTCTAAAAGCGATTGATTCGAGTTGGCCCGACATAAAATTAATAGAATGACAGATAAATTAAATTGATGGATAATCTTGGAATTAGTAATAAGATAATTTAAATTTATGATTTGTTGTCTATTCTATAGGTAAATAGGTATCGTTTGCTTGCATTAAGGAACCTTGTTTTATCATGGTGTTTGGCGCGCTCAAATTCAAAAGTTAATATTGCAGTCATAATCACAAAGTGTACCTACATGTAAATTATTGATTAAATTAGTAAATTACAGACAGTCAATTTTAGGTGTTTTTCTATAGGATTCATATTAAATCAAAATAAAATGCCGAACAAACCGGCGTATAATAAAATTGCCTTACGGCAAATTCTGTCGCAAGTAGAGTGCCGTACCATTGATGATAACGGGCGTCTTCTTCCCCCTTCCCATGAGGTATACCAGATAATTTCAAACATGATGGCAGATAAAGGGTCGGTTATAACACCCAAGCATATTCATACCATTATTAACAACAATCGTGCTGGATTTCGAGACCTCATCATGAAAGTTTTCTGTATTAAAGAACGAGAATTGAGTATCTCTCTAAATGACAATAATTACAGTGTCGAAAAGTCTACCGACCAGTCTTCCGTTACGCTAACTAGTTTAACATCAATAAAGACAAACCTGGTAATTTCGCAGGAGAAATGGCAAAGCATGAAACCCCACGAAAAATTATACGGTAAGCGCATTTATTGGAAATTACGAGAAGGATGGACAGACGTGGTAGCCGAAGCTTTGTGGGTGCAACATCATTTAGACTGTGTATTTTCGTTTAAAAAGCACGACGTATACTTAAGTACAGTTTCTAAATTTTTTTTGACCATAGAAGGATTCTGCCGCGAATGCAACGCAAAGATCCATTGTACATTGTTGAAAGAGCCAATGGTAGGAGTTGACGTGATACTCCAATGTAACGTTGACGGCATAAGGCCAGAATCCCATTCTGGTAAAAAAAGGAGACAATTGAGAGGCGCTCGTCGCCTCAAAGTTGCAGACTATCTTATTGATGGCCGGAAAGATGCGGTGACATGGCGACGAAAAGAAGCTGGCCGGATAAAGAAATTTGGTGGTAAAAATCCGCCAATCTTACCGAGTACTGAAGTCATCCGAAAAGCCAAGGAACAGAGATTGTTGAATAAATATGGATTAAAGTTCGGAAACCCTGCAATAAATTTATTAAATAGTGCTGAACACGGTAAGTTGGTAGGTTGCATACAATCCGTCGGGTTGTATCGATTCAACTGTATATATTGGCTCCCCGAACAACTTCAAATATACATCTCCCGATGTCGAAATGACCCTAACGCAACATTAGCAATCGATGCTACGGGAGGAATTGCTAAACGCGATAAGTCACAGAAACCACATATTTTTTTGTATCAGTGTGTGCTCGTGACGAAAGATGGTAGCGTACCAACTTTTCAGATGGTTTCAGCCGACCAAAGATCCATCATCGTCGCTTATTTTTTGAGCCACATTCTTGCTGCAAATGCCCCGATCCCGCCCATTGTCGTAACTGATTTTGGGTGGTCATTGTTAATTGCGGTGGCACGAATATTTGGCCAATGCGCAAGTTTGAATGATTATATGCAAAAATGTTATGATGCTATTGTAAATAGGGCATCGGCGCTGCCATCGACGTTTATGCGATTGGACGTATGTCATCTGTCATCAATGATAACGCGATGGCCTTGTTTAAAAGGAAAGGATAAGTGTTTGGTACGGCGATTTTATAAACGATGCATTGGAAAAGCTTGCCAAATTTCGAATCTGGAAGACTTATCTTACTTCCTTGAATCAGTTCTTGTCGTTGCGCTTAGCCAATGTATTGGGTCCGGGCCAGGTGACAAGACCTTACCATCAGTTGATCGAATCCGTTTTTTAAATAATAGGATTAAAGGAATTGAAACGACGAACGATGACGACGATGAAGCTACAGAGCAAAGCAATCAAGAAGCCGGTGAAAGTGTCGACGAGGAATCTGACGCAAATCCGGAGCTGAATCTCGTACAAAGTGAAGTGCTCAGGCCTGGCTGGAAATTGTGGTGTGATGGCCTATATAATGCTGCCTTTGAAATTGCTGATCACTCGTCAGATGGTGATACCATCAATGCTTGTTACAGCATTGATTTCGCCAAAAGATTGAAACGATATCTCTTGCCATACGTTCCTCTGTGAACCGCTGTAATGATGCCTATTTTTAGAAGAGGCTCGGTGACCGCCACTTCCGCCGCAGTCGAATCTGAATTTGCCGATTTGAAGCACCGTGAGTTTAGGGGCGAAATTCCGATGCGCATAGACAGATTCGTCATCCAACATCTTGAGCGAATCGACGCCAAAATAAAAGAGCGCTGCAAGACGTCAGATGCTTCACTGCAAAGCCGAGACGACTTATCGATCACAGCCCCGAATAACACCGGCCTCAATAAATCGTCTGGAGCTCAAACCACTTCTGAGGCTGAAGTGGTTAGCAGCATGGAAGTCGACGATTTCGATATAACGCCTGACGATATATCATTTAATGTGACTGCGCGTAATATATGCAGCACTCCTGTAAAAAGAACCTTAGTCTCCCCTATCCAGCCTCTAGGACCTAGTAACGAGTCCAATATCGTAACAGTCACTGTTCCCGATTGTGCGAGATTCGAAAGTAGAGATAACGACTGGAACGTTTGCGAGGACTGGAGGGGATTAAATAAAAACCTCAAGCAACAAAAAATAGAAACTGATGATTCTCTGGTCAAAAAAAGGACGAAGCCAACATGTTTGGATAATTGTCCAGAATGGGAGTTCATAAAAGACTCAAAAACTGCCCATGCACCGGTTCTTTTGAACGGAAACATTTCAGGAACAGTTTCTATACAAAACAAGTATTGGAATGTTACATCAACGTGTGCATTTGACTCCATTTTTCAGGTTGTTCTCAACGGGCTATTGGCAAATAAAGATTACTCAGAGAGTTTAAAATCATCTAACTGTCCTATAGTTAAACTGGCTCAGAGTGTCAACGATAAGAAGAAAATATTGCGAGAACATTATGTCCAACGTGCAAACATATTAAGTGGCATTTCCATCTTTAAAAAATTTGTCGCGAAATGTTCGCAGGACATAATAAGTTTAGATGTGGAGTGCAATGTTGCCCATTTAGCGCAATATGTATTAGAAAATGAACCAAGCTATATCTCTAGCATCGATTGTTCCTGCGGATATAGAAACCGGCATAATTATACATTTATAAGTGTCAATGTTGATATCCTTCTGTGTCGCGGCCTCCATCTAATGCAAGAAGCAATCGAAGATTGCAAGACCATCGAAAGATCTTGCTACAACTGCAAAAAAAAAACATCTTGTGTAAATGAGTATGGGTCGCACCTGGTTATCGACACTACAGTTATCAGCGATCCTGGTTATCCCAATAAAGAGAACATTGTTATTCCCAGGTTGAATTCATTAGATAAAATTATTCAAGTCGGTGAAAAAACATACATGATAGCTGCTGTCGTTGATTACAATTCTGAAATAAAACATTATTCCACGTATGGGTTGACCGGCGAGTATTGGTATAAATATGACGGTCTTATCAAAAAGCGTACATCAGCTACTCCCAAAACTAAAATTACACCACATTTAATAGTATACACAAAACGTAATGATAGTTAAGAGATCTGAAAAATAATCAAAATAAGTAGGTAAAAAAATATTAAAAAAGCAATAATAAAGTTGAGTATAAAACGTATAAATATTGGTATAGGTACTCGTGACAATAACAAAGAGTTCAATGGCTCAGCAAAAAAAAAATAGTAAGCTAAGAAATTAAAAAGTTAAACTTAAAAGCATGCTATTATAAAATGAGTTTTAAGTGCTAGACCGCGTTTATTATGCTTAAATCATGGTTTAAAGGTCTGGCCTTAAAACTTATTTTATAATAGCAAGGCAAATATTTAATAATTAGTACCTACCTATAAAAATAATTAGAAAAATATATATACTTAGATATACAAAGAAAACCAAAAAAATATAGTTTGATCGTTATTTATGAATAGAGGTTAAAGTACCTACCTAATATATAAAACAAAAACTATAAAACTAACAAATTAATAAAGAAAGTAAAACTTAACAATCACAATATAAATTTAAAAAAAAATAGAAAAACTATATGGTACTATATGTGTAAATTAAAAAAAAAACATAATTAATCATTGTAAATGGGCTCGATGGCTCAGATTCATACGAGTGAACAAAATATTAATATTTAAGAAAACTTAGGCTTAACAATTAAAAAAATACAAAAACTAACAAAAAAAGCTAGTAAGCTAACAAATTAAAAAAAAATGTTACACTTCAAATATTTAGATAGGTAGTCATATTTTAATAACAAGTACCTAAGTATAAAAATAATAAGAACAAAAAAAACAAAAAATATATAGTTTAATCATTATTTATAAAGGAGCTCGCTGGCTCAAATTCATAATATTATGTAAACAAATTACAACAATAAAAGAGATAAGTATAAATAATAAAAAGAAATCAAATTATTAATATAATGTAAATAGATAAAATTAATAATTTGTTAATACCTACTAATAATATGATAGGTAGGTAATATAAATAATTTAATATAAATATAAAAAAGAGATAGGTATTAAGCTAACAAAATAAAATGTTAAACTTCAAGCATGCTATTATAAAATGAGTTTTAGGTGCTAGACCGGGTTTAAACAATGATTTACTTTACTTCTATCATGATTTAATCCATGTCTGGCCTTAAAACTTATTTTATAATAGCAAGGCAAATATTTAATAATTAGTCCCTACCTATAAGATAATTAGAAAAAAAATATGTATACTTAGGTATACAAAGAAAAACAAAAAAAAATATAGTTTGATCGTTATTTATGAATAGAGGTTAAAGTGCCTACCTAATAATATAAAAAAAAAAACAACAAAAAAAACAAAAAAAAACTACAAAACTAACAAATTAATAAAGAAAGTAAAACTTAACAATCACAATAAGAATAAAAAAAATAGGAAAACTAAATATGTGTAAATAAAAAAAAACCATAATTAATCATTACAAATGGGCTCGATGGCTCAGATTCATACGAGTGAACAAAATATTAATATTTAAGAAAACTTAGGCTTAACAATTAAAAAAATACAAAAAGTAAAAAAAAGCTAGTAGCTTACTAAAAAAAAAAAAACTACAAAACTAACAAATTAATAAAAAAAGTAAAACTTAACAATCACAATAAGAATAAAAAAAATAGAAAAACTATATATGTGTAAATAAAAAAAAACCATAATTAATCATTACAAATGGGCTCGATGGCTCAGATTCATACGAGTGAACAAAATATTAATATTTAAGAAAACTTAGGCTTAACAATTAAAAAAATACAAAAAGTAAAAAAAAAGCTAGTAAGCTAACACATTTAAAAAAAATGTTACACTTCAAATATTTAGAGAGGTAGTCATATTTTAATAACAAGTACCTAGGTATAAAAATAATAAGAACAAAAAAAAACAAAAAAATATATAGTTTAATCATTATTTATAAAGGAGCTCGCTGGCTCAAATTCATAATATTATGTAAACAAATTACAACAATAAAAGAGATAAGTATAAGTAATAAAAAGAAATCAAATTATTAATATAATGTAAATAGATAAAATTAATAATTTGTTAATACCTACTAATAATATGATAGGTAATATAAATAATTTAATAAAAATATAAAAAAAGAGATAGGTATTAAGCTAACAAAATAAAATGTTAAACTTCAAGCATGCTATTATAAAATGAGTTTCAAGTGCTAGACCGGGTTTAAACAATGATTTACTTTACTTCTATCATGATTTAAACCAGGTCTGGCCTTAAAACTTATTTTATAATAGCAAGGCAAATATTTAATAATTAGTCCCTACCTATAAAAATGATTGGAAAAAAAATATATATACTTAGGTATACAAAGAAAAACAAAAAAAATATAGTTTGATCGTTATTTATGAATAGAGGTTAAAGTGCCTACCTAATAATATAAAAAAAAAACAACAAAAAAACAAAAAAAAAACTACAAAACTAACAAATTAATAAAGAAAGTAAAACTTAACAATCACAATAAGAATAAAAATAATAGAAAAACGATATATGTGTAAATAAAAAAAAACCATAATTAATCATTACAAATGGGCTCGATGGCTCAGATTCATACGAGTGAACAAAATATTAATATTTAAGAAAACTTAGGCTTAACAATTAAAAAAATACAAAAAGTAAAAAAAAAAGCTAGTATAGATTTTTCTTCTGTTTTGAATTGAAATTAAAGACATTTTTCGGTTTGAATCGCGTGGTCATAAAACAACCCCCAGGAGTTTCTTGTGACTTCTTCTCATGAAGGGGCGCGTTTGCGAAGTCACGTAGTGATAAATTAATCGTTGAAAGGTGATTTGTGCATAGTTGGTAATGATAGGCTAAATAAAATGTAAATAATAAAGTAAAATAATAATAAAGTAAATAAAAGTAATAAAGTTAAAATTAAATAATAAAGTTTAATAATAAAATTTAACAATAAAGTAAATAATAATCATTGCAATTTTGGAACCTGCGTAGACAGGAACGTTTTTGATAACATTTTAATAGTTTTTAATAATAAGACGGTAGTCTCACTGTAACTTTTTTAATACATTAGAATGACAAATCACATCTTAGTCTATCCTGAAGAAGAGACCTGGAAAGGTCTCGAAACGTTGAGCGTTGTAACAATGCTAAAAGTAATAAAAACCACGCGATTCAAACCGAAAAATGTCTTTAATTTCAAAAAGCTAGTAAGCTAACAAATTTAAAAAAATGTTACACTTCAAATATTTAGAGAGGTAGTCATATTTTAATAACAAGTACCTAGGTATAAAAATAATAAGAACAAAAAAAAAACAAAAAAATATATAGTGTAATCATTATTAGGCCTTAAAACTTATTTTATACCATTCCCACTCGTAAAAGCTTATTTTATTCACGCTAAACAGTGAATAAAAACGACTTTTACTCACGCTGTTTGAATTTTGAATTTAGAACACAATTTACTCGTCGTCCATATAACTAAATGCATATACAACCTCCTTGCGTGAAAAAAAACTTGATACAAACTCCTTGCGTTAACAATACTCGACATACAAATTCTTTTTAGGGTTCCGTACCCAAAGGATAAAAACGGAACACTTTTACTGATATTTTGCCGTCTGTCTGTCCGTTTATCTCATAAACTGTGATAGCTAGACAGTTGAAATTGTCACAGTAGATGTATTTCTTTAGCCGCTATAACAACAAATAGATAAAAAAACTTTTATGTGATTTTGACATAAAAACGCAACAATACCGTGATGTATTTTCACCCCTAGCACTTTTTACTATCTAGTGATGAATTGAGACTGGCGCCAGTGGTAAAATAAATTTTAACGTTCGCGTTGCGTTCACGGATTGGTTGCCGAAATTTGTGATAGTGGTACGGAACCTTCGTACGCGACGCGAGTCCGACTCGAACTTGACCGGTTTTTTTCCTCGTAGTCATGGTATAAAGTATAGTATGCAACTCTTGAATAAAGTACGGATTTAGATTGAGGGCCATGAACCACTGGCGTCGCTCAGGATTCTAACACTTGAATTCACGAGCGTAGCGAGTGATTTCTCTCCCTGAATCACTCCCTGCGGTCGTGATCTATCTATATCTATAAAACTCTTTGTCCTGACTGACTGACTGTTTAACGCACAGCCTAAACCGCTGTCGGTCTGTCCGTCTGTCCGTCTGTTAGTCTGTTCGAACAGACTGTCGGTCTTATTTTAATAAATAATAATAATAAATTCTCCGAACAACACACAGCGCCATCTAGCCCCGTGGTAAGCGACTAAGCTTGTGTTACGGTGACTAGACAACGGATATAATACTTATATTTATTTTTCTTTTGTAAATACATACATATTATACATAGAGGGACACCCAGACCAGACACAAATATTTATTTTTTAAGCATAAATTCTTGCACCCGGCGGGAATCGAACCCGCAACCTCCTGCATTGCAGTCGCGCTTTCGCACGACGCGCCACCGAGGTCTTATTAAATGTCAACTTAATTTTTAACCCCCGACGGAAAAAGAGGGGTGTTATAAGTTTGACGTGTCTGTGTGTCTGTTTGTCTGTCTGTCTGTCTGTGTATCTGTCTGTGGCATCGTAGCTCACGAACGGATGAACCGATTTCAATGTAGTTTTTTTGGTTGATAGATGACTTTTGCGCGAGTGTTCTTAGCTATGTTTGATCAAAATCGGTTCAGCCGTTCATAATATAATTATGTTGATTAAAGCTCGGAAATAAAAACCGAATGTTTTCAAATATGCCCGAGTGGGGTAACAAATAAAAGAGCATGACTTTTGTGACAAGAATATGCATGTTTAATCAAAATCGGCCTTGCAAAAAGGATGAAATAAAAAAATTTAATTAAAAATTTAAAAAACCCCCGACTTAAAAAAAACTTCCAAGTTAGAACAAAACTAAACTTTAAAAAGGCAAAAATAATAAGCCGAAAACAAATTTCATGTCTTTGAGTAGGTATGTGGTACCTTACGTTCATGTGTCACAGACGTTGATGGTAACCTACCCGTGCTTATAGTATCTAACATTCCCGCGTCCCCCGACGCGGGAACGTAAGGTACCACATACCTACTCAAAGGCATGAAATTTGATTTCGGCTTATTGAATAATAATTTAAAATAAAATAAAATAATAATTTTTGCCTTTTTAAAGTTTAGTTTTGTTTTAACTTGGAAGATTTTTTTAAGTCGGGGGTTTTTTAATTATATTGGTATCTCGGTTACTACGATACAAGCTGCGCTTAGTGTGGAACTGATTTATAAATGTAATTTGGGAAATGTTTAATAAGTTTCATAATCTTCTTCTTCTTCTTCTTATCTTCTTTATCTTCTTCTTCTTCTTATATATAAAAATGAAACGTTTTCCGTTGTCACGACATCACGCGTGAACGGCTGGACCGATTTCGATAATTCTTTTTTTGTCGTGTTTGCTATTGTCAGGAGAAGGTTCTTATGAAAGAAAAAATGCTAAACCGATTTTGATGAATTTTATTTTTTTATACTAAACGACAGGACAACGTCTGTCGGGTCAGCTAGTAATAAATAAATATTGTATTGTATTGTATTGTGTCGTGTCGTGTCGTGTCGTGTTGTGTTGTGTTCTAGCCCCTCTGCCAATTTGGAACGAAAACAATGGTATTTTTTTTAATACTCGAATTTGGCAGAATCCCTTTTTTTTCGTCTACTTTGATGATTTGGTATGCTGTGCTGGCAGTAAAATGTGAGTTCCGGACTGGAATCGATATGTAAGTCGAAGTAAAGTCCAAGATTCGTTTAAATCGCATGAGTTCTAGCCCCTCTGCAATTTTGGAACGAAAACAATAGCATTTTTTCAATATTTGAATTTGGCCGAATCCCTTTTTTTTTTCGTCTACTTTGATGATTTGGTATGCTGTGCTGGCAGTAAAATGTGAGTTCCGGACTGGAATCGATTTGTAAGTCGAAGTAAAGTCCAAGATCTGCTTAAATCGCATGAGTTCTAGCCCCTCTGCAATTTTGGAACGAAAACAATAGCATTTTTTCAATATTTGAATTTGGCAGAATCCCTTTTTTTTTCGTCTACTTTGATGATTTGGTATGCTGTGCTGGCAGTAAAATGTGAGTTCCGGACTGGAATCGATTTGTAAGTCGAAGTAAAGTCCAAAATTCGTTTAAATCGCATGAGTTCTAGCCCCTCTGTAATTTTGGAACGAAAACAATAGCATTTTTTCAATATTTGAATTTGGCCGAATCCCTTTTTTTTCGTCTACTTTGATGATTTGGTATGCTGTGCTGGCAGTAAAATGTGAGTTCCGGACTGGAATCGATTTGTAAGTCGAAGTAAAGTCCAAGATCTGCTTAAATCGCATGAGTTCTAGCCCCTCTGTAATTTTGGAACGAAAACAATAGCATTTTTTCAATATTTGAATTTGGCCGAATCCCTTTTTTTTTCGTCTATTTTGATGATTTGGTATGCTGTGCTGGCAGTAAAATGTGAGTTCCGGACTGGAATCGATTTGTAAGTCGAAGTAAAGTCCAAAATTCGTTTAAATCGCATGAGTTCTAGCCCCTCTGCAATTTTGGAACGAAAACAATGGCGTTTTTTCAATACTCGAATTTGGCAGAATCCCTTTTTTTTCGTCTACTTTGATGATTTGGTATGCTGTGCTGGCAGTAAAATGTGAGTTCCGGACTGGAATCGATTTGTAAGTCGAAGTAAAGTCCAAAATTCGTTTAAATCGCATGAGTTCTAGCCCCTCTGTAATTTTGGAACGAAAACAATAGCATTTTTTCAATATTTGAATTTGGCAGAATCCCTTTTTTTTTCGTCTACTTTGATGATTTGGTATGCTGTGCTGGCAGTAAAATGTGAGTTCCGGACTGGAATCGATTTGTAAGTCGAAGTAAAGTCCAAAATTCGTTTAAATCGCATGAGTTCTAGCCCCTCTGCAATTTTGGAACGAAAACAATAGCATTTTTTCAATATTTGAATTTGGCAGAATCCCTTTTTTTTTCGTCTACTTTGATGATTTGGTATGCTGTGCTGGCAGTAAAATGTGAGTTCCGGACTGGAATCGATTTGTAAGTCGAAGTAAAGTCCAAAATTCGTTTAAATCGCATGAGTTCTAGCCCCTCTGTAATTTTGGAACGAAAACAATAGCATTTTTTCAATATTTGAATTTGGCAGAATCCCTTTTTTTTCGTCTACTTTGATGATTTCGTATGCTGTGCTGGCAGTAAAATGTGAGTTCCGGACTGGAATCGATTTGTAAGTCGAAGTAAAGTCCAAAATTCGTTTAAATCGCATGAGTTCTAGCCCCTCTGCAATTTTGGAACGAAAACAATGGCGTTTTTTCAATACTCGAATTTGGCAGAATCCCTTTTTTTTCGTCTACTTTGATGATTTCGTATGCTGTGCTGGCAGTAAAATGTGAGTTCCGGACTGGAATCGATTTGTAAGTCGAAGTAAAGTCCAAGATTCGTTTAAATCGCATGAGTTCTAGCCCCTCTGCTATTTTGGAACGAAAACAATAGCATTTTTTCAATATTTGAATTTGGCAGGATCCCTTTTTTTTTTCGTCTACTTTGATGATTTGGTATGCTGTGCTGGCAGTAAAATGTGAGTTCCGGACTGGAATCGATTTGTAAGTCGAAGTAAAGTCCAAGATCTGTTTAAATCGCATGAGTTCTAGCCCCTCTGCAATTTTGGAACGAAAACAATAGCATTTTTTCAATATTTGAATTTGGCAGAATGACTTTTTTTTTGTCTACTTTGATGATTTGGTATGCTGTGCTGGCGTTAAAATGTGAGTTCCGGACTGGAATCGATTTGTAAGTCGAAGTAAAGTCCAAAATTCGTTTAAATCGCATGAGTTCTAGCCCCTCTGCAATTTTGGAACGAAAACAATGGCGTTTTTTCAATACTCGAATTTGGCAGAATCCCTTTTTTTTCGTCTACTTTGATGATTTGGTATGCTGTGCTGGCAGTAAAATGTGAGTTCCGGACTGGAATCGATTTGTAAGTCGAAGTAAAGTCCAAGATCTGCTTAAATCGCATGAGTTCTAGCCCCTCTGTAATTTTGGAACGAAAACAATAGCATTTTTTCAATATTTGAATTTGGCAGAATCCCTTTTTTTTTTCGTCTACTTTGATGATTTGGTATGCTGTGCTGGCAGTAAAATGTGAGTTCCGGACTGGAATCGATTTGTAAGTCGAAGTAAAGTCCAAAATTCGTTTAAATCGCATGAGTTCTAGCCCCTCTGTAATTTTGGAACGAAAACAATAGCATTTTTTCAATATTTGAATTTGGCAGAATACCTTTTTTTTTCGTCTACTTTGATGATTTGGTATGCTGTGCTGGCAGTAAAATGTGAGTTCCGGACTGGAATCGATTTGTAAGTCGAAGTAAAGTCCAAAATTCGTTTAAATCGCATGAGTTCTAGCCCCTCTGCAATTTTGGAACGAAAACAATAGCATTTTTTCAATATTTGAATTTGGCAGAATCCCTTTTTTTTCGTCTACTTTGATGATTTGGTATGCTGTGCTGGCAGTAAAATGTGAGTTCCGGACTGGAATCGATATGTAAGTCGAAGTAAAGTCCAAGATCTGCTTAAATTGCATGAGTTCTAGCCCCTCTGCAATTTTGGAACGAAAACAATAGCATTTTTTCAATACTCGAATTTGGCAGAATCCCTTTTTTTTTCGTCTACTTTGATGATTTGGTATGCTGTGCTGGCAGTAAAATGTGAGTTCCGGACTGGAATCGATATGTAAGTCGAAGTAAAGTCCAAGATTCGTTTAAATCGCATGAGTTCTAGCCCCTCTGCAATTTTGGAACGAAAACAATAGCAATTTTTTCAATATTTGAATTTGGCCGAATCCCTTTTTTTTTCGTCTACTTTGATGATTTGGTATGCTGTGCTGGCAGTAAAATGTGAGTTCCGGACTGGAATCGATTTGTAAGTCGAAGTAAAGTCCAAGATCTGCTTAAATCGCATGAGTTCTAGCCCCTCTGTAATTTTGGAACGAAAACAATAGCATTTTTTCAATATTTGAATTTGGCCGAATCCCTTTTTTTTCGTCTACTTTGATGATTTGGTATGCTGTGCTGGCAGTAAAATGTGAGTTCCGGACTGGAATCGATTTGTAAGTCGAAGTAAAGTCCAAAATTCGTTTAAATCGCATGAGTTCTAGCCCCTCTGCAATTTTGGAACGAAAACAATGGCGTTTTTTCAATACTCGAATTTGGCCGAATCCCTTTTTTTTTCGTCTACTTTGATGATTTCGTATGCTGTGCTGGCAGTAAAATGTGAGTTCCGGACTGGAATCGATTTGTAAGTCGAAGTAAAGTCCAAAATTCGTTTAAATCGCATGAGTTCTAGCCCCTCTGCAATTTTGGAACGAAAACAATGGCGTTTTTTCAATACTCGAATTTGGCAGAATCCCTTTTTTTTCGTCTACTTTGATGATTTGGTATGCTGTGCTGGCAGTAAAATGTGAGTTCCGGACTGGAATCGATTTGTAAGTCGAAGTAAAGTCCAAAATTCGTTTAAATCGCATGAGTTCTAGCCCCTCTGCAATTTTGGAACGAAAACAATAGCATTTTTTCAATATTTGAATTTGGCAGAATCCCTTTTTTTTTCGTCTACTTTGATGATTTGGTATGCTGTGCTGGCAGTAAAATGTGAGTTCCGGACTGGAATCGATTTGTAAGTCGAAGTAAAGTCCAAAATTCGTTTAAATCGCATGAGTTCTAGCCCCTCTGTAATTTTGGAACGAAAACAATAGCATTTTTTCAATATTTGAATTTGGCAGAATCCCTTTTTTTTTTCGTCTACTTTGATGATTTCGTATGCTGTGCTGGCAGTAAAATGTGAGTTCCGGACTGGAATCGATTTGTAAGTCGAAGTAAAGTCCAAAATTCGTTTAAATCGCATGAGTTCTAGCCCCTCTGCAATTTTGGAACGAAAACAATGGCGTTTTTTCAATACTCGAATTTGGCAGAATCCCTTTTTTTTCGTCTACTTTGATGATTTCGTATGCTGTGCTGGCAGTAAAATGTGAGTTCCGGACTGGAATCGATTTGTAAGTCGAAGTAAAGTCCAAGATTCGTTTAAATCGCATGAGTTCTAGCCCCTCTGCTATTTTGGAACGAAAACAATAGCATTTTTTCAATATTTGAATTTGGCAGGATCCCTTTTTTTTTTCGTCTACTTTGATGATTTGGTATGCTGTGCTGGCAGTAAAATGTGAGTTCCGGACTGGAATCGATTTGTAAGTCGAAGTAAAGTCCAAGATCTGTTTAAATCGCATGAGTTCTAGCCCCTCTGCAATTTTGGAACGAAAACAATAGCATTTTTTCAATATTTGAATTTGGCAGAATGACTTTTTTTTTGTCTACTTTGATGATTTGGTATGCTGTGCTGGCGTTAAAATGTGAGTTCCGGACTGGAATCGATTTGTAAGTCGAAGTAAAGTCCAAAATTCGTTTAAATCGCATGAGTTCTAGCCCCTCTGCAATTTTGGAACGAAAACAATGGCGTTTTTTCAATACTCGAATTTGGCAGAATCCCTTTTTTTTCGTCTACTTTGATGATTTGGTATGCTGTGCTGGCAGTAAAATGTGAGTTCCGGACTGGAATCGATTTGTAAGTCGAAGTAAAGTCCAAGATCTGCTTAAATCGCATGAGTTCTAGCCCCTCTGTAATTTTGGAACGAAAACAATAGCATTTTTTCAATATTTGAATTTGGCAGAATCCCTTTTTTTTTTCGTCTACTTTGATGATTTGGTATGCTGTGCTGGCAGTAAAATGTGAGTTCCGGACTGGAATCGATTTGTAAGTCGAAGTAAAGTCCAAAATTCGTTTAAATCGCATGAGTTCTAGCCCCTCTGTAATTTTGGAACGAAAACAATAGCATTTTTTCAATATTTGAATTTGGCAGAATACCTTTTTTTTTCGTCTACTTTGATGATTTGGTATGCTGTGCTGGCAGTAAAATGTGAGTTCCGGACTGGAATCGATTTGTAAGTCGAAGTAAAGTCCAAAATTCGTTTAAATCGCATGAGTTCTAGCCCCTCTGCAATTTTGGAACGAAAACAATAGCATTTTTTCAATATTTGAATTTGGCAGAATCCCTTTTTTTTCGTCTACTTTGATGATTTGGTATGCTGTGTTGGCAGTAAAATGTGAGTTCCGGACTGGAATCGATATGTAAGTCGAAGTAAAGTCCAAGATCTGCTTAAATTGCATGAGTTCTAGCCCCTCTGCAATTTTGGAACGAAAACAATAGCATTTTTTCAATACTCGAATTTGGCAGAATCCCTTTTTTTTTCGTCTACTTTGATGATTTGGTATGCTGTGCTGGCAGTAAAATGTGAGTTCCGGACTGGAATCGATATGTAAGTCGAAGTAAAGTCCAAGATTCGTTTAAATCGCATGAGTTCTAGCCCCTCTGCAATTTTGGAACGAAAACAATAGCAATTTTTTCAATATTTGAATTTGGCCGAATCCCTTTTTTTTTCGTCTACTTTGATGATTTGGTATGCTGTGCTGGCAGTAAAATGTGAGTTCCGGACTGGAATCGATTTGTAAGTCGAAGTAAAGTCCAAGATCTGCTTAAATCGCATGAGTTCTAGCCCCTCTGTAATTTTGGAACGAAAACAATAGCATTTTTTCAATATTTGAATTTGGCCGAATCCCTTTTTTTTCGTCTACTTTGATGATTTGGTATGCTGTGCTGGCAGTAAAATGTGAGTTCCGGACTGGAATCGATTTGTAAGTCGAAGTAAAGTCCAAAATTCGTTTAAATCGCATGAGTTCTAGCCCCTCTGCAATTTTGGAACGAAAACAATGGCGTTTTTTCAATACTCGAATTTGGCCGAATCCCTTTTTTTTTCGTCTACTTTGATGATTTCGTATGCTGTGCTGGCAGTAAAATGTGAGTTCCGGACTGGAATCGATTTGTAAGTCGAAGTAAAGTCCAAAATTCGTTTAAATCGCATGAGTTCTAGCCCCTCTGCAATTTTGGAACGAAAACAATGGCGTTTTTTCAATACTCGAATTTGGCAGAATCCCTTTTTTTTCGTCTACTTTGATGATTTGGTATGCTGTGCTGGCAGTAAAATGTGAGTTCCGGACTGGAATCGATTTGTAAGTCGAAGTAAAGTCCAAGATCTGCTTAAATCGCATGAGTTCTAGCCCCTCTGTAATTTTGGAACGAAAACAATAGCATTTTTTCAATATTTGAATTTGGCAGAATCCCTTTTTTTTTTCGTCTACTTTGATGATTTGGTATGCTGTGCTGGCAGTAAAATGTGAGTTCCGGACTGGAATCGATTTGTAAGTCGAAGTAAAGTCCAAAATTCGTTTAAATCGCATGAGTTCTAGCCCCTCTGTAATTTTGGAACGAAAACAATAGCATTTTTTCAATATTTGAATTTGGCAGAATCCCTTTTTTTTTTCGTCTACTTTGATGATTTGGTATGCTGTGCTGGCAGTAAAATGTGAGTTCCGGACTGGAATCGATTTGTAAGTCGAAGTAAAGTCCAAAATTCGTTTAAATCGCATGAGTTCTAGCCCCTCTGCAATTTTGGAACGAAAACAATGGCGTTTTTTCAATACTCGAATTTGGCAGAATCCCTTTTTTTTTTCGTCTACTTTGATGATTTCGTATGCTGTGCTGGCAGTAAAATGTGAGTTCCGGACTGGAATCGATATGTAAGTCGAAGTAAAGTCCAAGATCTGCTTAAATCGCATGAGTTCTAGCCCCTCTGCAATTTTGGAACGAAAACAATAGCATTTTTTCAATATTTGAATTTGGCCGAATCCCTTTTTTTTTCGTCTACTTTGATGATTTGGTATGCTGTGCTGGCAGTAAAATGTGAGTTCCGGACTGGAATCGATTTGTAAGTCGAAGTAAAGTCCAAGATCTGCTTAAATCGCATGAGTTCTAGCCCCTCTGCAATTTTGGAACGAAACCAATAGCATTTTTTCAATATTTGAATTTGGCAGAATCCCTTTTTTTTTTCGTCTACTTTGATGATTTTGTATGCTGTGCTGGCAGTAAAATGTGAGTTCTGGACTGGAATCGATTTGTAAGTCGAAGTAAAGTCCAAGATCTGCTTAAATCGCATGAGTTCTAGCCCCTCTGTAATTTTGGAACGAAAACAATAGCATTTTTTCAATATTTGAATTTGGCAGAATCCCTTTTTTTCGTCTACTTTGATGATTTGGTATGCTGTGCTGGCAGTAAAATGTGAGTTCCGGACTGGAATCGATATGTAAGTCGAAGTAAAGTCCAAGATTCGTTTAAATCGCATGAGTTCTAGCCCCTCTGCAATTTTGGAACGAAAACAATAGCATTTTTTCAATATTTGAATTTGGCAGAATCCCTTTTTTTTTTCGTCTACTTTGATGATTTCGTATGCTGTGCTGGCAGTAAAATGTGAGTTCCGGACTGGAATCGATTTGTAAGTCGAAGTAAAGTCCAAAATTCGTTTAAATCGCATGAGTTCTAGCCCCTCTGCAATTTTGGAACGAAAACAATGGCGTTTTTTCAATACTCGAATTTGGCAGAATCCCTTTTTTTTCGTCTACTTTGATGATTTGGTATGCTGTGCTGGCAGTAAAATGTGAGTTCCGGACTGGAATCGATTTGTAAGTCGAAGTAAAGTCCAAGATCTGCTTAAATCGCATGAGTTCTAGCCCCTCTGCAATTTTGGAACGAAAACAATAGCATTTTTTTAATATTTGAATTTGGCAGAATCCCTTTTTTTTTTCGTCTACTTTGATGATTTGGTATGCTGTGCTGGCAGTAAAATGTGAGTTCCGGACTGGAATCGATTTGTAAGTCGAAGTAAAGTCCAAAATTCGTTTAAATCGCATGAGTTCTAGCCCCTCTGCAATTTTGGAACGAAAACAATAGCATTTTTTCAATATTTGAATTTGGCAGAATCCCTTTTTTTTTCCTCTACTTTGATGATTTGGTATGCTGTGCTGGCAGTAAAATGTGAGTTCCGGACTGGAATCGATATGTAAGTCGAAGTAAAGTCCAAGATCTGCTTAAATTGCATGAGTTCTAGCCCCTCTGCAATTTTGGAACGAAAACAATAGCATTTTTTCAATACTCGAATTTGGCAGAATCCCTTTTTTTTTCGTCTACTTTGATGATTTGGTATGCTGTGCTGGCAGTAAAATGTGAGTTCCGGACTGGAATCGATTTGTAAGTCGAAGTAAAGTCCAAGATCTGCTTAAATCGCATGAGTTCTAGCCCCTCTGCAATTTTGGAACGAAAACAATAGCATTTTTTCAATATTTGAATTTGGCAGAATCCCTTTTTTTTTCGTCTACTTTGATGATTTCGTATGCTGTGCTGGCAGTAAAATGTGAGTTCCGCACTGGAATCGATTTGTAAGTCGAAGTAAAGTCCAAGATCTGCTTAAATCGCATGAGTTCTAGCCCCTCTGTAATTTTGGAACGAAAACAATAGCATTTTTTCAATACTCGAATTTGGCAGAATCCCTTTTTTTTTCGTCTACTTTGATGATTTGGTATGCTGTGCTGGCAGTAAAATGTGAGTTCCGGACTGGAATCGATTTGTAAGTCGAAGTAAAGTCCAAGATCTGCTTAAATCGCATGAGTTCTAGCCCCTCTGCAATTTTGGAACGAAAACAATAGCATTTTTTCAATATTTGAATTTGGCAGAATCCCTTTTTTTTTTCGTCTACTTTGATGATTTCGTATGCTGTGCTGGCAGTAAAATGTGAGTTCCGCACTGGAATCGATTTGTAAGTCGAAGTAAAGTCCAAGATTCGTTTAAATCGCATGAGTTCTAGCCCCTCTGCAATTTTGGAACGAAAACAATAGCATTTTTTCAATATTTGAATTTGGCCGAATCCCTTTTTTTTTCGTCTACTTTGATGATTTGGTATGCTGTGCTGGCAGTAAAATGTGAGTTCCGGACTGGAATCGATTTGTAAGTCGAAGTAAAGTCCAAGATCTGCTTAAATCGCATGAGTTCTAGCCCCTCTGCAATTTTGGAACGAAAACAATAGCATTTTTTCAATATTTGAATTTGGCAGAATCCCTTTTTTTTTCGTCTACTTTGATGATTTGGTATGCTGTGCTGGCAGTAAAATGTGAGTTCCGGACTGGAATCGATATGTAAGTCGAAGTAAAGTCCAAGATCTGCTTAAATCGCATGAGTTCTAGCCCCTCTGCAATTTTGTAACGAAAACAATAGCATTTTTTCAATATTTGAATTTGGCAGAATCCCTTTTTTTTTCGTCTACTTTGATGATTTGGTATGCTGTGCTGGCAGTAAAATGTGAGTTCCAGACTGGAATCGATTTGTAAGTCGAAGTAAAGTCCAAGATCTGCTTAAATCGCATGAGTTCTAGCCCCTCTGCAATTTTGGAACGAAAACAATAGCATTTTTTCAATACTCGAATTTGGCAGAATCCCTTTTTTTTCGTCTACTTTGATGATTTGGTATGCTGTGCTGGCAGTAAAATGTGAGTTCCGGACTGGAATCGATTTGTAAGTCGAAGTAAAGTCCAAGATCTGCTTAAATCGCATGAGTTCTAGCCCCTCCGCAATTTTGGAACGAAAACAATAGCATTTTTTCAATACTCGAATTTGGCAGAATCCCTTTTTTTTTTCGTCTACTTTGATGATTTGGTATGCTGTGCTGGCAGTAAAATGTGAGTTCCGGACTGGAATCGATTTGTAAGTCGAAGTAAAGTCCAAGATCTGCTTAAATTGCATGAGTTCTAGCCCCTCTGCAATTTTGGAACGAAAATAATAGCATTTTTTCAATACTCGAATTTGGCAGAATCCCTATTTTTTCGTCTACTTTGATGATTTGGTATGCTGTGCTGGCTGTAAAATGTGAGTTCCGGACTGGAATCAATTTGTAAGTCGAAGTCAAATCCAAGATCTGCTTAAATCGCATGAGTTCTAGCCCCTCTGCAATTTTGGAACGAAAACAATGGCATTTTGTCAATACTTGTATTTGGCAGAATCCCTTTTTTTTCGTCTACTTTGATGATTTGGTATGCTGTGCTGGCAGTTAAATGTGAGTTCCGGACTAGAATCGATATGTAAGTCGAAGTAAAGTCCAAGATCTGTTTAAATCGCATGAGTTCTAGCCCCTCTGCAATTTTGGAACGAAAACAATGGCAATTTGTCAATACTCGAATTTGGCAGAATGACTTTTTTTTTGTCTACTTTGATGATTTGGTATGCTGTGCTGGCGTTAAAATGTGAGTTCCGGACTGGAATCGATTTGTAAGTCGAAGTGCTATCCCGAATTTAGTAAAACAGCGTGAGTTCAAGCCTCTGCCAGCACATGGAACGACGACAATAGTATTTATCGACTATTCAGATTTGCTGGACAAAATGACTGTCGAATTTTTATTTTTGATTTTTTTGACGAAAAACCCCAGAACTATTTCTAAAAAGTATCAGGAACTGTAGAACTAAGCTCTATTCAAATAAAAATCAAATAATTTTGTGATGTGCTGAAAAATACCGAGAAGTTAGCACATCATTTAAAAAAAAAAAATTTAAGCCAATAGAGCCAGAACTATTTATAAAAAGTATCAGGAACTATAGAACTCGACTGCATGCTAATAGAACTCACATTATTTTTTGATGTGCTGAACAATGCTGTGCTAAGTTCACAAACATCTTTTATGTTTACATTCGCGGATCGAGGAAACTAATGGATATTGAATAGTTTTCTCTATCCTTTATTAGATTAGTACTACCTAATTAATGAGAAAATTCAGTAAACAGGATTAATTAAAATGAGTGTTCTGTCTTTTAAAGCTACGTATTTAAATAAATATTGCACGAATAAATCAATAATGCACGTTAGCCCAGTAAAAGATAAACGCTTATAATATTAGTAGGATTTAATGAGCGTTTGGCTAAAGCTGGGTTCTCACGGGGCGGCGCGAGATATCTCAAGTGTATGTAGCGTATCCGTAGTCTAGTACCCATAGTACAAGCCTAGTGATTAGTTTGGGGCTAGATTACTCTGTGTGTAACTAAGCTAATCGGCAGGGAATTTGCCTTGCCAAACCAAACGCTCATTAAATCCTACTAATATTAGGTATAAGCGTTTGTCTTTCACTGCGACATGAAGTTTCAAAGTTAACAGACAGTGACAAACGTTACATAAACTTAGTCATCGTTTTTAAGTACGGAGGTATACCTATAAAATGCTTTGTCCTGACTGAATGAGTGATCAACGCACAGCCTAAACCGTTGCTATCAACGGTATCGAGTAGAGAGCTGTAATTTCGAGCATGTGTTCTTTACTATATGATGTAGGTATCCGATAAGAAAGGGTTTTTCAAAATTACCACGGATTCGAGACTTACGCGGATGAAACCGGGGGTTCTTTAAAATAATTATAGATATTGTGTACAATACAGGCACCGGAGTAAAAAAATCCTTTTCATACCTAAGTACCATTACTGTAAAGCTATGTGTACCAGGGTTGTTACGGATGAAAAAATTCAGACATCCGCGGATGCAGATGCGGATGCGGATTATTAGAAGTTCACATTCGCGGATGCGGATTTGATGCGGATGCGGATGTGATGCAGATGCGGATTTTGGGATTTTAAAAGAATAATTATTTAAATTTTAGGTGCATGAATAACTGAAAATCAATTTAATTTTAACTTTTTATAACCATATTTATATGACAAAATTACACAAGTTTTTATGTTTCTTTACTACTACTATGTTTCTTTACTGTTTTTGTTACTTATTGATGTGAATCTGCATCCGTGAAAACCCGCTTTGACTGATGCGGATGTGAATGCGGATGCAAATGTCCGAATGAATGCGAATATCCGTAACACCCCTGATGTGTACACTGTACACACACGCAACCCGAGACGTTCGTCGTCGTATCGCATAGGATGAAACTGATGAAACCATAAGCTTAGGCTGAGTTTAACACAAAGCCTTATTTCGAGCGTATAGTTACAGACAAAATATCAGTTTTGGAGTATAAAGGATTTTCTGGTTGTGTATTCTGAAGGTGGATTTCTCTCGCGTCAGCAGTCAGGGGTCCTTTGTCCGGGGCAGAGGGGTTTTTATTATGAAAATCACGGCGCTCGGTAACGCCACCTCCGTTTCAAGTGATACCTTTATGATATTTTCTGGGTAGGTATGTAGGTAGGTAATACTGTTTTTATTCTAAGCTGTCTTAGCCGAGTCGGTGGTTATTACCTGTGTGAAATAATATCTGGATGAATTTAAAGTTTTTTGGCTTAATACTTTAATGAAGTAATTTTTGTGCATCTCTCTCGAGGGCCCGGGGTCCGCTTTCCTACTTTTAGTTTTGGAGTATAAAGGATGTAAATGCGGATGCAGATGTCCGGATTTATCCGAATATTCCACATTTACGGATGCGGATGCGAATATTCGTAACACCCCTGATGTGTACCTACACACACGCAACCCGAGACGTTCGTCGTTGTATCGCATAGGATGAAACTGATGAAACCATAAGCTTAGGCTGAGTTTAACACAAAGCCTTATTTCGAGCGTATATTTACAGACAAAATATCAGTTTTGGAGTATAAAGGATTTTCTGGTTGTGTATTCTGAAGGTGGATTTCTCTCGCGTCGGCAGTCAGGGGTCCTTTGTCCGGGGCAGAGGGGTTTTTATTATGAAAATCACGGCGCTCGGTTACGCCACCTCCGTTTCAAGTGATACCTTTATGATATTTTCTGGGTAGGTATGTAGGTAGGTAATACTGTTTTTATTCTAAGCTGGCTTAGCCGAGTCGGTGGTTCATACCTGTGTGAAATAATATCTGGGCGAATTAAAAGTTTTTTGGCTTTAATGAAGTATAATTTTTGTGTTAGTGTAAATTTATTGTGCTTGCCTATATTTAATACTTCACACAAAAACCGAGGAGTCGATTCTGATGAGGTTTGATACGTACTATTAGATAAGTGGATTCTGGAATACTAAATATCTACGTGGGTGAAATTTAGACCCTTAAATATTTGTTTTATTTTATTTTTAGTATTTGTTGTTTTATATCTAGTGGATAAAGAAATATAATCATCTGTGGAAATTTTAACTGACTAGCTATCCGTGTTACACTAAATGACACAAGATGACATTACTATTACCATTATATCGACACACTATTGAAACACGATTGTATTAGCGTAATTAGGCCCCTGCTGGTGACAGACGGACAGACAGACAGCGTAGTCTCAGTAATTCCTATTAATTATCTGAGACTCCGCTGTTTGTCTGTCCCTACTTTAAGTGTAAAAACGGGACCCTTCCCGTTTTTACACTTAAAGTACGGAACCCTAAAAAACTATTTAGGTATAGTACAATAATCCTTATTAACCTCAAAGCAGCAATGTACTGCATAGTGCCTATGTAACGTTATCCACTAGAAAGCTAACTCGGGTATAGGTCATTAATATACCTACTACCTTGTGATTCCTTCCTAAAGTTTAAGATAAAAAAATCTTTGAAAATAATTTCAGAAAATATAATTCTGATAATACAAGGAAGGTAACACAGAGAAGGACTCTTAAATTCGGAAAGGGCGGCCCTTGACACATACAAACGGTGAGGGACACTCCAATTTGTCGTGAAATGTCCTTACTTGTTACCGAATTATTCAATGTTTTATTGTTTACCTTACAATTGGGATGAGTTATATTATATTATTAATATTCTGTAAGTCTACACTAATATTACAAAGAGGAAAGATTTGTATTTGTGTGTGTGTGTGTGTGTATGTTTGTAATGAATAAACTCAAAAACTACTAGACCGATTGCAAATATTCTTTCACCATTAGAAAGCTACATTCACCCTGAGTATCATGGGCTACTTTTGATCCCGATATTCCGACACGATCGCGACTTACGCGGGCGAAACCATAGGACGCAGCTAGTCTACACTAATATCTACACTTCTACACTAATATTACAAAGAGGAAAGATTTGTATTTTTGTGTGAATGTGTAGGTCTGTATGTTTGTAATAAATAAACTTAAAAACTACTGGACTGGACTAAATTCTTTCACCCTTAGATAGCTACATTCACCCTGCGTTACATAGGCTACCCTTTATATCCCGATATTTCCACTGGATCGGGACTTACGTGGTCGAAACCGCGGGACGCAGCTAGCATTTAATCTATTTAATAACAGAAGTAGGTATTTCTTAGAATAAATACTTTAAAAAGTTATTTAACTTACCACGAAAATCACATTCTTTTTCAATTGGCAGCTTTGTCTGTACACCTACTACCCACCTACCATTTAAATGAAAGATTTTACTTTTGTTTGATATATATTTAGAGTTCAAAAACTTTGTCAATATTTTAATATAATATGCTGAATATTCTTTGTTAACTTGGAAATAAATTAAACGGCCTACGACATTTTTATTACTGCCATAAAAGAAAAATGTTCAATGAAGTGCGATATTTGATTACATTTTCAATATAAATACTTTGGATTGATTGAGCGAGTATTAAGTCGATAAACTTTATCATTTTTAGGGTTCCGTACCCAAAGAATAAGAACAAAACCCTATTATCGAGACTCTGCTGTCTGTCCGTCTGTCACCAGGCTGTATCTTATGAACCGTAAGAGCTAGATAGTTGAAATTTTCACAGATTATGTATTTTTATATAACAACAAACTTTATACTTATATAGCCGCCATAACAACAAATACTAAAAAACAAAACCAAAAAAGGGGCCTTCCATACAACAAACGTGACTTTTGACATATAGACGCAACGATACCTCGATCTATTTTTACCACTGGCGCCATTTATTGATGGAGTTATAGACTGGCGCCAGTGGTAAAATATTTTTTAACGTTGGCGTTGCGTTTATGAATTGATCCAGTGTTCATTTTAGGGATCCGTACGCAATTGTGATAGTGGTACGGAACCCATCGTACGCGAGTCTGACTCGCATTTGGCCGGTTTTTATAAAGTAGCTGATAGCGAGTCTGACTCGCATTTGGCCGGTTTTTTCAAACGTCGAGGTAAGAAAATAAATAATACGCGATAAAGACCCGGGAAAATGTAAATATTCCCCCTCTATGTATAATATGTATGTATTTACAAAAGAAAAATAATTAAAAAAAAGGCGTTATATCCGTTGTCTAGTCACTGTAACACAAGATTAGTCGCTTACCACCGCCAAAATCAAATCCAAAATCAAGTCGACAGGTTTAGATAATAATTATAGTTATTTAAAAGGACACGTTCCAAGTCAGTATCCATTTGAACACTGTATTTTTTATCCACCCGTACGTACTGCACAACAAATGGTTGAATAGCCATGTGACGGAGGGGTTGTCTGCGATCAATCGAGCCGCCGGCGTCCGCGTCCCGCCTCCGAACATCCCCCAGAAATTGAGTTAGACCCGTCACTATTTCAATTTAAATGCTATAGCTAATATACTCGTACAACCCTTCGCAGATTGCCGGTGTCGCCTCTGATTGAAGTAATTAGTGGGTCTTCGCTGGCTTGTTATGATTTGATATTCTGTTTTGTTGAATAGAGGATTTTATTTGGTTTATTTTGGCTAGATATCGTTTTTTAGCTGGTTCTAAATTAGCTTTTATTGATATTTAGATTAAATTTTAGGAATGCTACATTGAAAGAACGGTTTTAGGGTTTGTAAGTGGTAAAAACTTAAGTAAATTTATCTTTACTTGTTAAACTAATTACAAAAATAAATATCATGTTTTAGGAATGCTAGGATGCAGAAACAATTTTAAAATTCGTGGTATTAAAAACTTCATATGTAACCAAATTCTTAAAAATAAATATGATAAGTATATTAGAAAAGCTAGTGCAGAAACAATTTTAAAATTCGTAATTATAAACTTAAAATGTAACCCCCTTACTTATAAACGATGACTAAGTTTGTGTAACGTTTGTCTTTTACTGTGACTTGAAGTTTCAAAGTTAACAGACAGTGACAAACCGTTTACTGTTTATAATTAAGGGGGTAAATGCATACCTACATGAGAGTCTGCTCGCGACTATGACCGGTGTAACCCGTGCCGAAATGTCTAGTTCATTTAAATTTAAAATTATCTATACGATCCAGACTTGTAGTTCTATATGAATGAACATAAATCGTGCAAGTTTAAAAAGAGTGTAAAAATACACATTTTTAGTAACAATAGAACATATTAGCTTACCATAGTCGTAATAATCTAAATCTAGATAATCGATCTAAATAAATAAATGTTTTATCCAAATAAAAGTTAATAAAAAGCAAACAAAAATCTTTCAAAGAGCCCAAAAATAGTTAAAAGTTTAAATATAAATTGCGTACAGACCTTAAAACCAATTCGATTTGATTTCTCGAAAACCTCCTTTCATCACGTTTAAAGTATTTATTTAAATGGAAGCCAATAAAAGGAATTTCATTGCAATAGGCACTGACGGGCGCGCTTCTAGATGGCTATTTTATTCACAAAAATGTCACTACTCGAGTTCTTTGGAACGAACTTGAATTTAAACTTGTGATTTAAAAGTTGGCAAGAGTCGCTGTTTACACTTTTTATACAATTTTTACTCATTATATGAGTAACGGTACGTTCACACGGGCGTCGAGTGTTTCTCTATTTAATGTTTTTAGCAGGATTCGGTTTAGGGTCAATTTACACGTACCACAACCACACCACAGCCACAACCATACCACAACGACGCCACGTGGTCGGGCGTATATTTTGTATTGAAAACGAATATTACAATTCACACGTACCACATTTTGCCGTTGTTTATCGACCACCTGTGTAATACGACCACATCGCAACCACATCGCGACGGCAACGCCACCACCGGCGGCGGCACCGTGGCCACATCGCCACGACATGACAGGGTCAATTCACACGTACCACAACCGCACCACATCAACATTTTGTCGGTACCACAACGCAACTGCAAAAAGTCGCTGCGACACTATTAACACGTAACCACAGCTTGACCACATTTTGTCGCTGCGACGTGGTGTGGTTGTGGTACGTGTGAATTGACCCTTAGTGGCAACAGTATTTCAATGAATGAGTTCACACATGCATGCATTCGGTTTCAAGACACCTCAAAAAACCGAATCTTGCTGAAGTTGACATCCGAATACGGCTTTGAGGGTTTGATTTCCGCTGGTTGTAATTATTTATGCTTGAAAAAATAAATATTTGTTTCTTATAGTATAATTAATAATTATGGTATAGATTATTGCTCCAGTTTCACTTTCGTTCAATCTATTATTATCTATATAATATTATAAAGCGGAAGAGTTTGTTTTTTTGTTTGTTTGAACGCGCTAATCTCAGGAACCACTGGTCTGATTTGAAAAATTATTTCGGTGTTGGATAGTCCATTTATTGAGGATGGCTATAGGCTATATTATATTTTCAAAAAAAAATAGGGATCCTTACTAAAAGTTCAATAATGTAACACAAGGTGTGAAAAAAATTACCAAAAAATTCCTTACGCCGCCTGCGCTGCGAAAAATATTGAATATAGAACAAAACTATGTACTACAACTTTGTAGAACATGTAATTGTCTACCAAAAACATTGCGACACCATATGTCTAACTATTGTAGTTATCTCACAATAAGTGTTTTTGTAATTTTTGTAAATAATTAAAATGCCGTTGCTTTAATAACCTTTTATTTTGTACCTTGGTATTAATCCTTATCAAAATAAATTACTTCATATTCAAGACGAGTTCAATACCTTTCTAGGACCTTTTGAATTATCTAATTCGGACATTTCATTCAAAAGATATCGCGATATTAAAAATGTAAGTATGTTGCAACCAAATAAGTATTAAGTATTGCGCGCGCATGTATGAGCGCGGTCGGCTCCTTGCAAAGCGGTTGTGCTCAGCGATACTTTCTTAGGGTTCCGTACCCAAAGGGTAAAAACGAAACCCTATTACTGAGACTTCGCTGTCTGTCTGTCTGTCTGTCCCTCTGTCCGTCTGTCACCAGGCTGTATCTCATGAACCGTTATAGCTAGACTGTTGACTTTTGCACAGACGATGTATTTCGGTAGCCGCTACAACAACAAATACTAAAAACAAAATAAAACAAAAAATTAAGAGAGGCTCCCATACAACAAACGTCTCTTTTAGTTATTTGTCAATTTCCGTATCTAATAGCTAACCTTAAGTACTCCCCGCGCGGTGGCGGATAAACTGCTTGATCCCTAAGAGGGTTGGTGTCAGGCAGGCGGCCGGCCGTAAAAACATTGCCAAATCTAATTGCAGCAGGTATGGTCAATGATGACGTACCGACTGCGTCGACCCCAAATAAAAAAAAACAATTTGGGGTTTAGCGGACCCCGGGCTCCCGAGAGGGATGCGACCGGGAACATCGCTCAGATGAGAAGAAATAAATAAACAAATCCTGAAAGTCACTTTTCTACGCGGACGAAGTCGCGGGCACTGCTAGTTACTATTATAAAGCGGAAGAGTTTGTTTGTTTGTTTGTTTGAACGCGCTAATCTCAGGAACCGCTGATCCGATTTGATAAATTCTTTCAGTTTTGGATAGTCCATTTATTGATGAAGGTTATAGGCTACTTTTGTTCCCGATATTCCCACGGAATCGGGACTTATGCGGGTGAAACCGCGGGGCGCTGCTAGTAATAAATATGCAACAATGTAAATCACATGATTACTGCAAAAAAAATATATAATACAAAAAAACCCATGACTTTCTTTTGTCTTCTTCTCATTGGAGATTGCGTTCCGAAGACACAGTAGATTACATTATACAGGGTGTCCGGAGACCAGTGGATGTCCCTGCACGGGCGGCTTGCGGGGAAGGGTTGGCTGCCCAGAATACGTTTTTTTTTCTATCTCAAACGGTTCGAGCTGTACGTCACTTTTTAGTAAAAATTGAAAAATGCCTACTTTTTTGCACATTTCAGGGCATCACGTCCACAGATTAAGCGATAGCATTGTTTTTTTTTCGCCATGTGTTAACTAATATTGATGTTTGTAAATCACGTTGAAATTTTTTTTATTACTATAGGCAGTAACTTACAGGTGTCCCCAAATATAGATTTATTTTTATAAACTTTACTTTCTGCTAAGTTTGAGCATCTGTGGTGTAAAAAAAAATGTATGAAACCTGTCTGACCGACTATTGTAAAAAATTACCTATTTCATAAGGATTCTAAAACAGTATAATACTAATAACTTTTTGTCATAAGTTACTAAGCTAGTGCTATGAATGCACCGAAGGTACTATCTTACATGAAAAAGTTGAAACAAGTATTGTACAAAAAATGTCACTTATTAAGATTTAATATGTCACAATGTTACAGGAAATGCTCAAATTGTCCTCCTGTTGCTCTTATACAGGCCATTAACCTTTTTATAAACGATCTCTTAGGGACACGATTATAATTTTTTTTCTCCTATTTGTTGTGCCGCTTCGTGGACGCGTAGACGCAGGTCTTTAATTGTGGTTATGTTTTTTTTGTATACTTGTTCTTTTAAACACCCCCAGTAAAAAAAATCAAGTGGATTTAGATCAGGCGAACGTGGAGGCCACAATATTGGAACTAATCGGCCAATCCATCTTCTTGGATAACTTTCATTTAAATAGTTTCTCACTCGCACGGCATAATGTGCAGGACAGCCGTCATTTTGAAGCCACATTCTTCGCCGGATCGCCAATGGCACCTCTTCGAGTGATCTCGGGAGTTCGTTTTGGAGAAAGTAGAAATAGTTGGCCCCGTTTAGGTTGCCTTGCAATTCGAAAGGGCCAATAATTTGGCCATTTAATATACCGGTCCAATAGTTAATTTTAAATTGGTACTGTGATCGGTCTTCCCTGGCTAATCTTGGGTTGATTAGCTGCCAGCTGTGCAAATTGTACAAGTTTAGGTAGCCATCTCTTTTGCACGTTGACTCATCGAACATTATGCCGTGCGAGTGAGAAACTATTTAAATTAAAGTTATCCAAGAAGATGGATTGGCCGATTAGTTCCAATATTGTGGCCTTTACGTTCGCCTGATCTGAATCCACTTGATTTTTTTTACTGGGGGTGTTTAAAAGAACAAGTAGGTATACAAAAAAAACATAACCACAATTGAAGACCTGCGTCTACGCGTCCACGAAGCGGCACAACAAATAGGAGAAAAAAATTATAATCGTGCGTCCTTAAGAGATCGTTTATAAAAAGGTTAAGGGCCTGTATAAGGGCAAGAGGAGGACAATTTGAGCATTTGCTGTAACATTAAGACATATTTAATCTTAATAAGTGTCATTTTTTTGTACAATACTTGTTTCAACTTTTTCATGCAAGATAGTACCTTCGGTGCATTCATAGCACTAGCTTAGTAACTTATGACAAAAAGTTATTAGTATAATACTGTTTTAGAATCCTTATGAAATAGGCAATTTTTTACAATAGTCGGTCAGACAGGTTTCATACATTTTTTTACACCACAGATGCTCAAACTTAGCAGAAAGTAAAGTTTATAAAAATAAATCTATCTTTGGGGACATCCTGTAAGTTACTGCCTATAGTAATAAAAAAAAAATATTGATGTTTGTAAATCACGTTGAATGATTTACAAACATCAATATTAGTGAACACATGGCGAAAAAAAAAACAATGCTATCGCTTAATCTGTGGACGTGATGCCCCGAAATGTGCAAAAAAGTAGGCATTTTTCAATTTTTACTAAAAAGTGACGTACAGCTCGAACCGTTTGAGATAGAAAAAAAAACGTATTCTAGGCAGCCAACTCTTCCCCGCAAGCCGCCCGTGCAGGGATATCCACTGGTCTCCGGACACCCTGTATAATTGACGATTCAAAGAGATATATTGTAATATCCGAATGAATAAAAGTACTTTGAATTTTGAATTTCTGGGTGTCTCTTTCTCTGTGTATAAAATGTTTGTATTTACAATAGAAAAGAAATTGAAGTAGGTATTATATCCGTTGTTTAGTCACCATAACACAAGCTTAGTAGCTTACCACGGAGCTAGATGGCGCTGTGGGTTTTTCTCAGAATTTATTTATTTATAGACAAATTCAGACAAATCCTATTTCCTTTACAATATACGTAACGCCTTAAAAGTGCTAATAAAAAGTACTTGAAAAGACGGCTTCTGACAAAGTGGTACTAGATATATGCCTACTTGCCTAATTGTACCTGTACTTAACGAACCTAATTTACACAAATATTCTGTAACATACGAAATTCTTGTTAACCAAGAAATAGCTAATTTAAGTCTGTAATTTAACACTCCAATCCAAAGCTAACGAAACGTAAAATTGGTTAAGAGTTCAATTTTCTCTGGAATAATTACCTGTCCTCCCCCTTCGAATTTGACGACCGATTTTTTTAATAATAGACGTGATTTACGTTCTGCTCCTAAACATTAAAAATTCTATGGAAAAGGTATTCGTTGACGGTACCCAATTTGAGAGGTTTCATTTCTTACTCTTCCGAGATGTACCTAGGTCTTTTAACTGATGTATTTGATTACTTTGAAAGAGGGGATAAGTTTAAGGGGTTCAGTAAGCCGGTAAAATTCAAAAGTGAGGTAGGTTTAGTAGACGTGCGATGTAGAAGGTTGCAAGTTCAATTCTCACTGTGAAACGGATATTTGTTTAATCTACGGTTCATAATATAATCCTCCAGATCCCTCATGAGATCAAAGATCTGATCAAATCAGACCAAATATCTGATTATTTTTTGGTTATATCTGATATCTGAATATCTGATTATAAATAAAATTTGTTTTTATTGATAGTCTTAATAGATTTGCTTTTGAGTAGCATTTCTGTATTTGATCCTAAGCAGCTGTTCGATAAACTCCATTGAATTTGGGGTGCATCTAGTTTCTACATATAACTATAGACTAAATTACACTGTGATATAACTAAGGCCAAATGAAGATATTCTTACTATTATTAGTATGTTAAATCGATGGTTTCTACATATTAGATAATAATATGACAGCAGTATCTTAAAACTTGGATACCAAAATACAATATAAGAAATGAACTGAATCCAAACAACACACAAAGACGTACAAGCTCCAATACTGTGACCGTTGAGATTGTGGACAACTTCCAATAGGCGGGCAGCGTCTGTAGCTCAAACTAAATGCATTTTTCATGTTGCGAGGACAACTTTTACCGAAGCCCACATACTCTTGCGGAAAGAGTAGGTACACGGCGCTACTTTGGCATTTTAAAGATATTTGTTTGAAAAGTGAACAATTGCGTTAAAACTGTTAGGCTCCCTTGCACACTTATTTAGGTCGACTTAACTTACTTTATTTCATTTTTTAATTGTAGACTACGATTTGACAGGTCTTTTCGAAGAAAAAATGTCAAATACAAATAATAGTAGATGTTAGATCAGAAGGAAGACTGTTGTAATCAACTGTGTTAACGTTACCACAATTTCAATGAAGCTTATTATGACGATTTAATCGTCATTCATTGACTGCATCTTAGCGCCCACAGCGATATTCATTTCATTTATACGAAAGACGTAACAAAATTGTCAGCGATGCAGCGGCTTTTTATATTTATTTCGCGTAAAAGGAACATGGAAATATGTTTGAAACATCAGCTCTAGTACCTACCTACTCATTCTATTAATGATCGTAGCAAATTGTAGCATTTGGCTACGACGTAGCATATCTACGAAAACCGTAGTAGTTCCTCCATTGTTTTTTTGAAAAAATCAGGTGCTCGTATATGTATAAAGAAAATTTTATTAGATTTATTTAACTGATCATATTTTACGTCAAGACACCCATTCACGGACGTGACATAAAATATATCCGAGGTTCTTGTCTGATTTATAAAGGTTACAGATCAAAGTCGGTTCTGTTTTTTGTACAATTTCCTTTGGTACGTTGCATTTAAGAGGACGTAATAATGCGCTTACTTGAACTATGATATTTCTTATGGCATAGGAATTTCAGCATTGTTTAAGAGGTCGGAGGTAGTAGGCGCTAAAGACCCGCTAAAAAAAATAGAGATTTTGATGATTCTGCATTTTTGCTTTAAAATATCTGATTTCCTGGCTCTTATTGCTAGCGATAAAGCCGCCATTTGTTCGACCTAGTTTTAAGATGTTCATGTTGTTATTTTTTTTTTAATATCTGTGGTGTGGACAATAAAGGATTAATTAATCAATAAAGCGTTGCATATTTTATCTCATTATAGACCGCAATACGAATTACAATTATCATCGGGAGGGTTAGTTATCGAACGCTTATCTAATAACTCTACAAATTATAAAACGCCAGTTTGTCTGTCTTTCTGATTGTCTGGCGACCTGTATGTAACTATGGATTTTCATGCGGTTTTACCAATAGATAGAGTGATTTACAAGGAAGGTTTAGTTTTAAAAAACCTAAACAAAAACCAAGGCAATAAATAAAGCCGAACCACATCTAACTGGCAATCCACTGACATTCCAACTACTATCATCATCGGCCCTAGGCTGTATCAAGGAACTAAACACAAATAAATAAAACATCGGCTAAGTGCGAGTTAGACTCGCGCACGAATGGTTCCGTACCACTATCACAATTCGGAACGGAACCCTAAAATGAACACTAGACCACCCAACCCGTGAACCAAGTCTATCACTCCATTACTAGATGGCGCTAGTAGTAAAAATACATAGTGGTCTCGTTGGGTTCTATGTCAAATTTCACGTTTGTTGTATGGAAGCCCCCTTTAAATATTTGTTTTACTTTGTTTTTAGTGTTTGTTGTTATAGCGGCAACGGAAATACATCATCTGTGAAAATTTTAATCGTCTAGCTAAACTATCATGGTTTATTGGTTAATGAGATACCGCCTGGTGACGGACGGACAGACTGCGAAGTCTTAGTAATATTGTCCCGTTTTTACCTATCAGAAATGGAACCCTAACAACGACCATACACAAACGAACAAACTATAAAAACAATAATTTATGATCGCGTAAACTGTCAAATGAATATATGAGAGAGAAAATTCGTTTGTCGCCGATGTTCGGCACAGGGCGACGTAAAAAATGACAGTGAATGCGCCCCGAATTCAATTTGGTGCAGCCGTTACTGGAGCCAAAGCACAGCGGTACAAAGTATTTTTGAAAATTGCGCTTTTATGTAAAATGGGGCAAACTGTAAGACCTTTTATGGAGTGAAAAGTGTGGGACAATTTGGGGAGAGCTTGTTGAGAGAGGTCCTTTGATGTTTGGTGGGAAATAGCGTTCGATTGGTGTAACAATAAAACGGCGCGATGTTTGTCTGGTGTTTGATATTTCGCCTTTCATTCTCATTCATTGCTCATGGTTAGGTTAGGTTAGGTTAGTCATAAAGAAATAGACGTCATTTTCTGTAAGAAAAAAATATGTGCGCTATTAACATCGCTCTAATGGTGTAAATTGGCCCAATTATGAGAATACATGCGGCTAACGCCCAGGAAAATTCTTTTTTTTTATATTAACCGGTGGAAGTCGAACCGCAACCTTCTGCATTGCAGCCGGGGGTTCGCATAATGTGCCACAGAGGCCAACAAATATTAAATAGTCTCTTATACCAGTTTTTTTTATATTGAAATATCAAATCAAACTCATTATTAAGTTTAAAAGACGCTAGCAGTTTCTTACAATCAAAACTAGACTCAACTATTTAAAAGTTAAAAGAAGTACGCTTATCAAGTTGCTGATTATTTTATCTGTTCTCGAGTACCGCACTGAATAACACAGTTTCCTTTGAATCTAAAAGCTTTCTGTAAATACTTTTATTTCATTTTTCTTGTTTAAATAATTCTATTTAAACTTTCCTGACTTACCTATTTACAAAGTAGGTACTTACACAATATTGGTCCAGTTATTTTTTGATCATTATTAAAACACGGGTCTAGATAACGTTGTAGATAGCCGCGCGATGATAGCGTTGTAGATCATTTGATTTATTTAGGTACCTACTTCAACGTTTCGGCAAACGGATCACACCGGCCGTGGTCCCTGAGAAGACTAAAAAAACAATGATTTATTTATATAACTCGATCTAGAAACGTGCGTAATAATAATAATGGAGGGAAATCGTGTAAGTTTAAGAAGTGAATTTTTCGTTTGTAATGATCAGGACTTTCATAGTACAAATACTAATACACTACAAATACTAATACAAATGCTAACTAATACACAAAAAAAATTAACCGAAGCTGGGGTAGGTACTGACCTAGAGACGCGAGTTCGAGCCTCAAGAGAAATTGTAGTTTTCCTTAAAATATTCGTAGTAAGATAAAAACCATTAGAAAGCCAGTTTAGCCATTAAATGCATTAGAAAATCAAATTGCGAACAATTTTAAATACGCAGACAAATTGTACAAAATAACTATGATGTAGGTACAGAGATCAGTACATCATAGCCATTTTTAAAGTCGTACGGACTTATACTTAATATTATAAACAGGAAATATTTGTTTGTTTGTAACGAATAGGCTCCGAAACTACTAGACCCATTTAAAAAAATCTTTAACCATTAGACATCTACATCATCGAGAAGTAACAGAGGCTACTTTTGATTCCGATATTCCCACGGGTTCGGGACTCACGCTTGTAAAACCGCGGGACACAGCTAGTTCTATACTCTATCAACACTAAAAATATATACAGGAAATATTAATTTGTTTGTTTGTTTGTAACGATTGGGTTCCGAAACTACTTGCCAGATTTCAAAAATTCTTAAACCAATAGAAACCTGAAACATTAACAAGAACTAACATAGGTTACTTTTGATCCCGATATTCCCACTGAACTGGGACTTACGCGTCGAAAACCCCGGAACGCAGCTATATATAACATAAATTAATCGGGACTTTCTTGATTGTATAAAATTTAATGGCCATTGTGTTGGGACGTGATTATTTTAATTAATGCTTGTTTTAGCGTGTGAAGTGTCCCAGTTCGTGCCAGGATAGTCTTGGCAGACCACTCTCTAAGTCCGTATTATGTGAACGGAATATTGTATATACATTTTCTGTAATCCAATCAGATTTGGCGAACGTTAAGTTTTTCTATTTAGCTTCGTGATCAATTGGAACTTTGATTTTTCTGCTGGTTTCGCGATGTTAGATTTAAATTTAACTCTTTTTTTTTTGTTTTAGGATAGTGCCATCGGTGAGATCTGATTCAACCTGTCTTCATAGCAGTGAGTGATCACTTAGGGACTTGATATACAAAGCAGCCAGGGCGCTGTGTATGAAGATAAAACATAGAAAACTAGCTAGTAATAACTAGCTACTAATGGTGAACAATTTTTTTAAAATCAATCCAGTAGTTTTTGAGTTTATTCATAACAAACATACACACACACACACACACACACACAAAAATACGAATTTTTCCTCTTTATAATATTAGTATAGATAAAGAAAGAAGATAAAACATCGCGTATATATGTATATATATATCTATATGTATATTCACATTTATATTCACAGCAGCGCCTGACCGCGCTCCTTAGCCGCTTTGTATATGAAGTGAAAGCAGTAGGCAACACGCATGAAGTTAGAGCAAGTAAAGATACCTATCTTTACAATATTCCAGCATTTATATAAAGCAAGCAATGCTCAGCAAACAACGTCAAAGTCGGCAAGTCGAACATCGATCTAATCCGCACAGAAGTCACGTCCCACATTCGTGAGCGTTTCCAGCGAAATGGTGTTGAAGAACACCCTTTAAGGTAACGTATTGTTGCGACTATTTCGCGAATTTAAAATACGTCACAAATCTGTCTCTCTCATCCGAGCGATGTTTCCGGTTACATACTTTTCGGGAGCCTGGTGACCGCTAAACCATTTTTTATTTATTTGAGGTCAGCGCAGTAGGTAAGCCATCATTGACCATACTTTCTGCAAATAGATTTGGCAATATTTTCATGGTCGGGCGCCTACCTGACACTATAACCCTTTATCTGCTACCGCGCGGGGAGAACTCAAAGTTTTCTAGTGCCCCTCAGATCCTTTAGTCGCCTTCTATGACACCGAGGGGAAGAGATGGGGAACCCTATTCTATGCCGGGGCTACACGGTTGCTGTCAGACAGGCGGCAGCCGTAAAATTATAGCCAAATCTATTTGCAGTAGGTACGGTCAATGATGACTAACTGTGCCAACCTCAAATAATTTGGGGTTTTAGTGACCCCGGGCTCCCGAGAGGGATGCAACCGGGAACATCGCTCGGATGAGAAGAAGAATCAAAGTAGAAAATCAAAGCCATGCTCTGCCTTAAATCAGTTCATACAATGTAAAGCATTCGCAGTAACAAAGCCGCACCTTAACCTGGCACTTCTACCGACAGGGTAGGGAAATTGTTTTTATGGTTCCAATATTCTTCAATTTCAATTCGTATTCGATCCGTCCCTATATTATACGATGAGAATCAATTTGCGTTTCAATGAGCAAATCCGGTCGTGGTTTTCTTAATAATTTATAAATCTACGAGTCTGTTAGAAATAAATATTATTATACATAACTAGTCTCTGCCGACGGGACGTCTTTTGTGGCACATCGGGCGAAACCCCGGCTGCAAAGCAGAAGGTTGCGGGTTCGATTCCCGCCGGGGACAAGTATTTATGCTAAACTTAAATGTTTGTTTCTGGATTTGGGTCTTTTCTATATTTGTATCATTTATTATGTATGTATTTATAATATGTAAAATATGTATGTATTTACAAAAGAAAAATAAATATAAGTATTATATCCGTTGTCTAGTCACCGTAACACAAGCTTAGTCGCTTACCACGGGGCTAGATGGCGCTGTGTGTTGTTTGGAGTTTTTTTTTTTTTTTATTTACAACAAAAAGAGTATATAATATGTAATAACTAATGTGTAATAAAGTTATCTAGTACCCATAGTACAAGCCTAGCCTAGCCGGGTGTTAAACTAATACTACGCGACACTCGTCGAGCTAACCACATGTGACTTGCGAGTCGCAATTCGGGTAAAGCTGATTCCCGCTGGGGACGAGTAATTTATTCTACCATAAATGCATGTGTCTGATTTTAGGTGTTTTATACTAATTTATCATGTACTTATGTTTTTACAAAAAAAGTATTAAATGTAGATAGTACCTATATCCGTTATTGTAAACATAGCACAAGCTTAGTTGTTTAGTTAAGGGCCGTGAGCAACGTTAAAAAAAATTTACTGATTCTCGAATATGTAAATTCGAATGCCGTCGTTGAGACGCACGATTTTGTGTTTTTTTAATTATTTCTGATTATAAAACCAGCGATTATCCTTGTCTTTGCCATTACATGTAGCCAAGGACACCCTCCGGAGTAGACAACTACCATTAAAATTCCTATAGCATTTTCACTACCCTACTTACCAAGTAACTACTTATCTCTAAACTTGGGAAACCATTAGATTAGTTCCCACAAGAACAAGCTAAGCCAAAATTAAGTGATCAATACAAACGAGTTTCCAACAGTGAAAACGTTATGACGTCACGTCTCCGGAGACAAGTGGATGTTATACTAAACGCACGACTCGACTATAACTTGGGCGCTTTGCACTAAACATTTCGTGCGTTAAAGTGTCTCTGCTATTTTGTTGCAAGGGTGACAGAGATACAGATAATCTTATCTGTCTCTGTTTCTTTTACCTTTAGTGTAAACATTCTTTGTTCAAAGTGACCTCCCCTAATTATTTGTTTAAAACTTAAAGCATAGGGGTATTTTGTTTTATTAATTCTAGGGGTCTTTATTTTAAGTTTCAAGTTATGCATAAATTGCACTTGGCCTAACCAAGTGCAATTTAGGCATAACTATATTTGCTACGTCTATCTAAGAACAAAATCGTCATAACAACGCATAATCGCAACAAAAAATCATATCGATCTGCCGCAAAGCAAATGAAATGTTTAGTAAAGCGCAAGACGTCTAGTTGATTTTGGGGGGTTGTAAGTTTCAACTTCAGACTAAATTGTCCATTTATTTGCTAAATTAGGACAAACTTGTTCCTAGATCTGAGTTATACCGTTTTATAATAGGGATGTTTAACCCCTACCACGAGAGTGATAGTAGGTATTTCACACGCCGACATCGATGACCTTCGTGGCACGTGCGTCGTGGGCCGAAAACCCAACTGCAGAATGCAGAAGGTTGCAGGTTTCCTCGGTTCCCGCCGTGGATAAGTATTTATCCTTCATAATACATATTATGCTTAAAAATAAATACTTGTTAGTTGTCTCTCTATGTTATAATAATATGTAGGTATGTATTTAAGAAATAAAAATAAATATGGGCATTATTATTTTTCTTAACAAATGGCTTAGTTAAAAAAGTTAAAACTTCCCAGAATTGGCCAGCGCAGTATAATTTACATACATTTTTGTCAAGACTATGTCAAGATTGTGTCTGCTGGTGCACTTGTCAATTTCAGTTCGCCAGCCTATCATTGTTGAAGATCAGTATAGATCATGGGACGCCGTGTATACTTTTAAAAAAGTTTTTTTTACATGAGATAGCATTTGACCTCACCTTACCTGATGAAAAGCGACGATGATGTTGACGGTTTTACATGCTTGCCTAGAAGAAACCAAGTCACTCCAAACTTGAAAACTCCAAGGTGACGTTAACGTTTGTCGAAAATTATCTAAACTCATGGTAGGGGTACTAAGTAAGTCTGTGTCTGAATTTGATTTAGACTGAAGCTGCTGAAAGTTTTATGATTTAGAAAATTTATGAATTCAAATCTTGGTCCTTTTTAAATAATTTAAACTTATATTAAACCTGGATAAAATTACTTTTGATTAAATTATACTTGGTACACCTCACGGTTTCACCTGCTTTCAGTCCCGATCCCGCGGGAATCTTATATATAAAAATCAATCCCTATTTCCCTTGGTCACGGCATCACACTTAAACTTTTACACATATTTCGATAATTCTTTTTTTGTTGTGAGCGCTATTGTCAGGAGAAGGTTCTTATGAAAGAAAAAATGCTAAACCGATTTTGATGAATTTTATTTTTTTATACTAAACGACAGGACAACATCTGTCAGGTCAGCTAGTATCGGAATAAAACGTAGCCTATGTTAATCCAGATCTCCAACAAGTTAGAGAGTCTATACACCCTCACATTACGACTTTGACTCATTTACTCTCTTTACATCATGTATCCTGATAAAAAGGTCTCGCCAGACTTACCACCGATTGGTTCTAGAAATATAAATATGATGTTTATTGTTATTGTCCTCTTGAGTTGCCAGATTTTATCAACTTGAAATTATAACTACACTAGCTTCGCCCCGCAGTTTCACCCGTGAAAGTCTCGAAAAAGTATCTATATTTCAAGTTTCATTGGAATTGGTTCAGCAGTCTTTGTGTGAAAGAATCACGAAAGAAGTGTAAACATACTGCCACATACATACTTACATACTTTAGCGTTAATAATACTATTGTAGAATTATTTAAGTTGAAAAAAACCGGCCAAGTGCCAGTCGGACTCGCGCACGAAGGGTTCCCTACTATTATCTATACAACAGATTTTGTTTTGAAAGGTAAATTGCGGTTTACGATTTAAGACGTTAAAAAAAACTACTTACTAGATCTCGTTCAAACCAATTTTCGTTGAAAGTTTGCATAGTAATGTACATCATATACTTTTTTTTAGTTTTATCATTGCATTATTTTAGAAGTCACAGGGGGGGGGGGGGCAACATTTTACCACTTTGTGTGAAGTGTCTCTCGCGC
Source organism: Idaea biselata (assembly GCA_958496205.1). Taxonomy (NCBI): domain Eukaryota; kingdom Metazoa; phylum Arthropoda; class Insecta; order Lepidoptera; family Geometridae; genus Idaea; species Idaea biselata. The sequence continues at coordinate 4,617,968 of OY292403.1, read as the reverse complement.
CAACTATCCAGTTTAGAAAAAAATGATATTAGAAACCTCAATATCATTTTTTTTTTATTTTTGTGTGAAAATCGTAATGCGGTTCACAGAATACATCTACTTACTAAGTTTCAGCAGTATAGCTCTGAAAGTTTCGGAGAAAAGTGGCTGTGACATACGGACGGACGGACAGGGACAGACGGACAGACATGACGAATCTAAAAGGGTTCCGTTTTTTGCCATTTGGCTACGGAACCCTAAAAATAGCATCTTTTTACTGAACTGACTGACATACCTATTACCACGCCAAGGCGCCAACTACTAGATAAACTGTGCTGTTACCATGATACTCACAACTCACATATATTGAAAATCTTCAAGACCTCCTACAGCGCCGTTTAATATTAATATAAGTTAGGTACCCACTTAAGAACGAAAGGATTAGGTACTACTTAGGCAAAAGTAGCATGAAGGTTGACTGCGTGAACGGAGAACGATAGTCATAAAGGAAAATTGTTGAGTAGGATCGCCGATTTAGTAAGCGTTTAGGGCATCTCGGCTTAGTGAGTAAACGACCTAGGGAGATTGAGGAAATGTATGAATGAGTTCGTTTATGATATACTAGTTGTATCCTACGGTTATAGACTCATTAGTCTTGCCAGCTGATTACGTAACTCTGTTGCTAACAAATCTTGATTGAAATAATTGAAATTGTTGGTTTTTGAGTTTACCGATATACAATTTGACAGTTACAGTAGCTAGTTGTTGGACGAACAAGGGCTGAGATAAAGTCCTGAGCTTACTGTAGTCTACGTTTCGACAAATGGACGCTTGGCTATATTACCGAAGCAGACTGGTGAAAGGCCATAGCCTCTTAACAAGTCTTAAGATAAATGATATGGTGTTGATTTGCGAGCCTTTAGTTTGTAGTTTATGAAAATTTAACAGATCGGTTTGCCAGTAAAAATGTTCGCCTACTCACATGATGCTTTTTAACTCTTATTATCAAAGAAAATCAAAATCAAACGAACGTTTCCTGATTCGACCAAAAATTTCAAAGCAAATATGAGCGAGACAACAATACTTCAAATTGTCGCGCATGAAATTAGGTGCATTTACATTTTGTAGCTAGTTTAGGACCGCAGACTCATTAGTGTCGAAAACCTAGGAAATGGCACACACTAGCAACTTTTTGATCAATTGGTGGTTTAACACTTTTGAGCAATAGAAACAGACGGTGGCAACCCCTGATATAACTGAACTAACAATATATGTTATAGCGTCCCTAACTTCGAGGCGATCCAGGCGTGGTCCGCTGTACCGATCGACCCTAAAGGCTCCCAGTATCAGTTATAGACAGGTCGTATCCCCAAACGCTAGTGTTCGGTTCTCTTACGAAAAGCTGCCTCGCTCAAAGTGACACTACCTATTGTCGAGACCGAGCCGGAGCAATAAAGTCGCTCACTACTAGCACCTCAGTAAGGAGCTTGCGACAACCTCGCTTAGGCCGGTATATAAGCCACCTACCACATCTCACATCTCATCATCACAGTGTGGTACCAAAACAGAAGGTGGCAGTGGCGCATAAACAAACCTAGATGTGGTGAGATGAGAGTGGTATAAGGCTTTTTAGTAGATAAACTATAGATTTCAATTGGAAAATAATACCCACGCATCCAGCCCAGCGTACACCATTTCCAACTGTAGCGCGGTACCGATTGTGTTTTTTCCGCGTCCCGCCATTTCTATGCAGCTTGCATGAAAGACGCTCCTATGTGTCTTAAGCTCAAAATTCATGAAAACATGCACGAATTTCTTTATAATGTATAGGAAAAGTTGTCTGCTCTATAGGAAAAGTTGCACTGTCAGTGTCAATTTTGAGCTATAGGTTCGCCGCCACTTCTATTATCGTCCAACCAAAAATTTCTAGTCACCAAAACAACAAAGGTGATTGATTAACCAAACAATGATTTTGTTGCTAAGCCAATGTAATACCACAAACAGTACTAGTTTCGAATTTGATAAATTCTCTATTATTAAACCGAAGCCTTTTGTATTTGGTCTCATATTTTAGCATCAAAATGTTGTTGATTACAATATTAACTGAAATCGGTATTAATGGTTGAAATTATTGGATTACACAAACGTATACTATTGGTATTTTATTTAATGATTTATTCGGCTCTAACAACTTTAGTCCGTCGTTCTCATGGTGCATTGGTTGCCTGGAATAGATCGTCCTTAGGCAATAAGGCCGCCTACTGTGCCGCACTAGTAAGATCAAAATTTGGCTAGATAACATACTTCAAACAACCCAAGTCTAACTCAGTGACTTCTGACACGTTAAGTATTGGTTTCCCCTTAACTCGATCTCAGTATTTGCCAAATAGTCTTACCAAATCGACCATGACGCAACTTTCTCATTCGGCTCTTTCATGGCGAACCAATATCCAATAGCTATGACATGGAAACATTGTGAAAATGCATTACGTGACCTTTATATTTTTTCTAAGCCTAACTTGTTTTTGATGCGTAAAATATATAATATTTTATCTTTTCAAAGAGGTGGCGTTTTGGTGGAAGACATATAGCGATGAGTAACCAAATGAATCCGAGTGAAATGCTTTACCGTGAACTTTATATTTTTTCTAAGGCACTTCTTTTTGTTGCGTAAATACTATATTCACAAATAATAAAACAAATTCAAGACTTCAAGTGTTATTAATATTTAGGTTATTATGTGTGTTCTTTACTTTGGATCAATCCCCTTAGGTTCATTAAAGCTTAGATTTACGTTAGATCCAGTGTGAATATTTAAATATTTAATTTTACCTAATCCGAGTATAGTGTATAGTTACGTTCTCCATAGCGACTCCATATTATCCATAGTGTGTTCAGAATTTTATTTAATGAAAAATAAAGAAAGAAAGAAAATATTATGTTGATCAGGACAAGCAAACAGCACCAAAATTGGCTGGTACACGTAAGCCATTGAAAACATGAATAAACATTTAGTAAATGTATTACAAAGTATCTATTTATACTAATTGTAATATCAACATTTACAAATTATCCTTTCAATAAACAAATTTGAGTGCCTCATACCTATCGCTAACAAACCTTCCCCATGAAAACGTAGTATAAAATAAAATATGCCTGGACTTTACGTAAACAAACAGGCTCTGAAACAGCTTTATTTGTTTATAACATTAACTTAAATAAACATCATTTGGTTAAACAAATAGTCTCAGTTGCAGTCGAACTACTGTTTAGTTAGTAGTTAGTACAGTAAGATATGTGCTTGCCAAGAAACCTGGTTCTCTACTACCTCATTAGAGCTAAAACCGGGACCAACTTGCGACAATTAAGTAGTTACGAGTTATTATTCAAGTCGGTTTGCGTAATTGCACTAATCCATATAATTGTATTCATAGTGGTTGGGTGAAATGGGGGATTTTAGCGTAATTATCTAAATATACTTAGGTCATAATTTTTTTGGGATCTTACAGGGCACCTGAATATGGACTCGAAAGACCATGGGGCTAGCGCTTCAGAGGGGCAATGTCGCCAGTGTCTTGAGAACGATGCCGCAGGGAGACGCCTTCGCATATTATTTTTAATTATAAACTCAGTTTATTTTTGTCATAATACCTATCTGACCTTTTATAATGTTTTTTTTTCATTGTAATTTCATCTATATTTATACACTGTGGTAGGTACCTCATTATTATTTCTAAGAAATATAATATCAGTAGGTACTTTAGTTTTCTCCGGAACTTAAGTTATCCTTCAAACTTTCTAGCTGTAAGTTAAAATTAAACGTGATTTCTCTTGCTAATTTGAATTTAGGACTCTCTACGGATTGAACCTGAGAACAAACCTAAAGGGAACGTTGATTTTAACATTCTTCGACTTCGGGTAATAGTTATAGCCTCATGTGAGACTAGAGGCATCTAAATAGTTCAATAGATAGTAGAAAATTACGTGAAATTGATTCCCATGTGTATTTTATAGGCTCGGTTTATTGCGGTTGCGTGAGTGTTTAAGCCGCGCCGCAAAGAGAAATGACTCTTTCGATTCAGGCCATATAGGTACATCAATGGTATATAGACAAAATTGAAGTTCTGTCTATATACAGTTGCGTTCTGTCTGTATACAATTCCCTTCAGTTCCGCCTGACCGGACTATATAAAAGAAGAAGTCTCAAACAGTAGCAGTATTGCTACTGTTTGGATCTTAGCTGGGAGCAGCAGCAGTTAGATAGACAAATATATCAATTCGTTATTGCAACACCAAATAAAATTACAATCAAATGAAAAACATACGCAAAGCAATACGGTCGACAGAAAGTGTCTGGGAGTATTTGTGACTTAAGAGGAGTATATACGCCAACGACCTTGAAACTGAAAATCCCTGTCGGGCTCATCGAAAATTGTTGATTATTTCATGACGGAATGTCGTAGAACTTTTTTTTGTGCACAGATTGTAGGTGACATTGTTTCCTACATTTTGGTCTAGTTTTAAGACAAGAACCTCCTATGTTTTGGCTAAAATGTCGATAGGCTTCAATACGTTTCGACATATTTGTATGGAAACTGCACTAAAATATCGGAAACAATGTCGCCTACAATCTGTACACAAAAAAAAGTTCTACGACATTCCGTCATGAAATAATCAACAATTTTCGATGCGCCCGACATGGATTTTCAGTTTTTCAGAATAGGGCCCTTAATTTTAAGTATATTACCTAAAATATACGTGAAAATCTGCTTAGAGAATTAACGTGAGGTAAGTAATTTTTTTATGTACCTTGATGACCTGACATCTGAGAATTGGCCGCCGCTGCAGGCTAACAAGTAGGCATGCGGTCTTAGTACATACTAACAATTCTCAATCGACCACATTTTTCGTTCGTCAGAAAATACGTGATGTCTGCCGGTCCTGGGATCTTGGACTATTTAATCTAGGTGGCACAATGGGCGGCCTTATCGCTAAAAGCGGTATCTTCCAGGCAACAAGTTCAGACGAAAACGGGGAACTTAGTTAAATACGATGAGTTTATAAAACGGATAAAATAATAAATTATGAACTGAAAACTCTTTGATAAATGAACTGTTAAAATTAAATAACTTCTGAATAGTACTCAACAAAATGTTCGAGTTTCTTAATTAAGATAAACAAACGGTCAATGGAATAATCAATCATTGTTAAAGGAATTATATGAAGATGGGTTTAATTTTGAGGTTTACAAGCGTCATGAGAGTTTGTATTCGAAGAACTTTAGTAAGTACTTCGAAAGTTAATTCAATTGCGAAGACTTAAAAAACATGGCAAAAATATATAAGATCACAAAATATTGAGCGGTGTTGATCTAGTGGTAGAAATCCCGACTTTCATTCTCAAGGACCTGGGGTCGAATTCCGGCCGACCGCGCATCGATGTCTTTTTCCTTACGCAAAAGTTATGTGTATTAACAACATCGCTCTTACTGTGAAGAAACCACCGTAAGGAAACTGACATGTCTAAGGACTCACCACGGTTCGTAGGCGCACTTTTTCACTTCATTTTTTAACGTAAATGGGTGCCAAATGTAGTCTGTAATTAGCTCTAGATTTAGTCTTATATTTGTTTGATTTTGTCAATAAATATATAAACAGTCGGGTCTGTAAAGACCCTTAACGTCCGGTGTTTTAGAATGCTTAAAAGCATAACGATTAAAACCAAAACTGAGTTTAATTTCATCTACACTAATATTATAAAGAGGAAAGATTTGTATTTTTGTGTATGTGTGTGTGTCCGTATGTCTGTATGTTTGTAATGAATAAACTCAAAAACTACTGGACCGATTTCAAAAATTATTTCACCATTAGAAAGCTACATTCACCCTGAGTAACATAGGCTACTCTTGATCGGGATATTTCCACGGGATCGAAACTTACGCGGGTGAAACAGCGGGGCGCAGCTAGTATAATATAAGTTCGCTCAATTTGATCCGTAACATTTGATATATGTAGTGATACTATTTATCTTCAGGTGAATTGTCTAAATCGAAAATTAAATCTCCAAAAACTTTGAAGGGTATTCTTTATCCAGACTGCTTTTGTTGTGATATATTTTGTGTTTAGATATTTATTTCTTCGGCTACGTTTCCAAATCTTTTATTTATAAATATTTGTACAGACACACTTTTCTGAGACTTTAGTCTATAGATCGATGTTCGTTGTTTAATGAAATTACATTTCCAAGAAGAATACCCAGACTTAATTGAAATATAAATACTTATCTTATTTTATAAATATTTACTTACAAAGACGTTATACTGTTTGAGTTCATTGTTTAATGAAAAATAACAGCTTTCCAAGAAAAAAACTAAGTAGGTAACTTGTAAGTTTACAACTTTTTCGTTGTCTTGTTCTTATAATTGATTTAAGAACTTTTTATAATAATGTAAGTATAACAGTGACGTATTAATAGAAAAAGTACGCAGTTAGTGGGCATAGGTGCTTTGGAATACTTTCCGAACCACCCAGGGAGTAAAACAGTGCAGGATGTGAAGTCTGAATACAAAAATATTTATGGGCAAAGGTCGAACAATTACATGGTACCCAGTATTTATAATAGTATAGCGTGGCTCAGAGACGAATGTAAAATCTCAAAATGTATATTAAAAAGTAAGATGAAGGGTGCGTTGTTGCAGAGTATAAAGTAGTAGTATAACTTTTGCTTTATATTCTGCAACAATGTCCTTTTTATTTAGTAAATAAGTAGTAGGTATAGATAGATAGGTTAGGCACATAAATAGATTTAAGAATCAAGCGCGTACTCGCCATCAAACTGCCTGTCAGTTTGGCGGGATTTATTTATTTGTAATGTGTGTGTCTTTTCTTTGAAAAAATGAAAAAAAAAAAAAAAAAAAAAAAAAAAAAAATTAAATTTCTCTATTATGAAATAAAATCATTTGTGTCGTTTTAACTGCAAAAACATTTACCCGTGATCAGGAGGCACAGTCGATTCCTTGAAATTATTCATATCAGCATCATAGCGAAATCCGAAAAAAAATCGAATTTTTGTACCAATTAAGTTAGGTAATTCACAAACTGTTTGTGACGTATAATCGATAGGTCGGTTATAAGGATCGTTTTAACTGCCCGCATCTCGGGGCTTAGTCTGGCATAGTTGAGGTTAGTTAGACGCGTAGAATTTACTTATTAGTTCCCTGGTACTAACTTGATCTGCATGTTGTTTGCTAGTTTCGTTTCAGAATTCTAGACTTGTAATACTCACTCAGTTGAAATTATATTTCGATAAACAGAAGACTAGTTCAAATGCACTTTGGATGAACTTACAATTTAGCTACTTACTTGAATTAATAATATTTAAAAATATTATTTCGTTACGGGATATTTACCATGTTTTAATTTGCTTTTACGTAGCGCGATATTTCGCCAGTAATTTTGACTGGAATATTTGTTGAAATGAAAGACATTTTTCGGTTTTAATCGCTTGGTGTTTATTACTTTTAGCATTGTTTCAACGCTCAACGTTCCAAGACCTTTACAGGTCTCTTCTTCAGGATTGACTCAATCCTCTAATCCGTCAAAATGTCTTTACTTTCAACACAACATCGCGAAAACTGAAGAAAAATCGAAAATATTTGTTATTTATTTTTACAGTCACATTATTTAATTCAATTTAATTGTTCTTTCGTTACTCATTGCAGTCAGTAAAATTAGAAACCTAAAACTAGAAAAACATTATGGTACGCGTGTTTATATTTTCGTGCAGATTGCCAGAAAACACTCAAAAGGACTCAACATTTTTATTTCCACCTTCCCACCCAACATCCCTCTTTTATTACCTTTCCCGCTTCAACTCTCATGCAATGAATAATTCTAAAAGCAACAAACAAAACAGTTTATTCAAACCGAACACACAAAAAAGTCTATGACAATGTGTAAAAACAATTTCAATAGAGAGTTGGGAAAATATGTGACCGGTGCACCTCCAGTCTCCACACAGTATTGCTCGCAGCCTCCCTTTTCCCAAGGCTTTGAAAGCATCGAGTTGCCAAATACTGGTTCGCTTTCCTATATTGCGAAACGAAGTTTGGTTAAAAATCGTGAAAATAGAGCGGAAATGGGTAGCGATGTCACCATTGCAATATAAGCAGGCTGCGACTCCGCGAGTAAACATTCAGTTGCAGAACTCAAAATGCATCTTGTGGAGGTTTTTCAGTTTGAAACGCTCGCATTACGGAGTTGTAGTCGTTTTAAAAGGCTTTGCAGTGGTTTGAGGTGGTGTAAAATTACCTTACGACATTGGTTTGGGGGTAGTATTTAATTAGAACTAAGTAGGTAGCAGGTGCGATAATAATAGAAACGCGGTTAAAACCGAAAAATATGCTTAATTTCATACCAAGGAGTTACGTAAAATTTTCTTATTTTGTTAGTGGTACCTACTGGTAAACGCACGTGTTTTTGATTCAGCAATTTGCGATTTTTTTTTTTGAGTTTGATTTTGAGATTTACGACGATTTCCGATTTCAAAGTCAGCAGTCAGAGTTAAATCAAATTACATGCTACATTCTACATCCTAAATTCAATTTTATTTAACTCTGACTAAAGCCTAGGCTTTACCCACATTGTTGTCAGTCCAGAACAAAAGTCAGCCATAGAGATCCTAGGGCTGAGAGCTGTCTTCATCGAAACACAGCGCGAACGTTGCAACCGCAGAAGCAGCCATCCTTCAATTCTGTCGGAATAAATGTACGCCACTACTTACTTGCAGCGAGCAGATCGGCCAATTTATTTCATTCTGGTAGTAAATACGAGCTTAATTTAAAGCATCGCATCGCTTATGCAAAGCAAGGTAGCAAATGCAGGAACCATTCCGACCCGCTCCATTTTAATCACTCGTGAATTTTAACGTGAATTGGAATTTTAAAAATTTTGCATAACAATTTATTGATTACTAAATAGTAGAGATGGGCCGACTAGGGGTTCTGCCGACTAGCAGACTAGCCGACTAGTCGGTTTCAAAATTGCCGACTAGTCGGCAATGCAGATCATTATAATTCCGAGATATTTGGGTTAATCATGACCACTCGGCGATTGTTGGTATTTTTGGATAAATTTGCACTTCGAAAGCGGTAACGAAACTTCCAAAAAATAGTTGAAATAAAAAATGTAAGATGGAAAAAAAATTGAATGGAACTGAGAGATAGCTAATAGTCCGGTCAAATTAAACCAAATTAGACATTCAAGGTTACATAAATTCCCACCAAGCTGAAAATCGGTGAGATTGTTTAAAATATCATTAAAAATAAAATTTGAAAGTTCCCCATCTTTCCCCTGTGAGGAAATTTTTTTATTAAAGGTCAAAGATTTTTTTCGCGATTTTCAGCAAAATGGTAAGTTTTATCATAAAAATACTTCAGACAAAAGTTGTAAATCATAAAATTATCTACAAAAATTTATTAATACTTTTTTTGTACGAGCCACCGTTTTTGAGATATAACGATTCAAAAAGTTGTAAAAGTTTTATAAATAAATAAATAAGTAAATATTTTAACATATGTATAATACAACTATAGAAATGTATATATACGTGGCGTACTCATGCATATTATGACGATTACAACTTTTACAACTTTTTGAATCGTTATATCTCAAAAACTGTGGCTCGTAGAAAAAAAATATTAATAATTTTTTGTAGATAATTTTATGATCTACAACTTTTGTCTGAGGTATTTTTATGATAAAACTTACCATTTTGCTGAAAATCGCGAAAAACTTTGACCTTTAATATTTTTTTTTCCTCACAGGGGAAAGATGGGGAACTTTCAAATTTTATTTTTAATGATATTTTAAACAATCTCACCGATTTTCAGCTTGGTGGGAATTTATGTAACCTATAATGTCTAATATGACCGGACTATAAGATATTTTAGATTATGATGTTAAGATTATGTATGTAGGCAATGACGTCTTTTGTTTACGTTTTTCTGACTACCCACATTCTAACTGTACTACAAATAAAATAAAATATTGGTTTCATTGCATAATTGTTAGTTGACGACTAGTCGGTTGAACTGCCGACTAGTCGGCTTTCCCGACTAGTCGGCGACTAGTCGGCCCATCTCTACTAAATAGTTTAGTATTAAAGTAACTTTACATACATTACAAACAAAAAAATACATAATAGATCGATTACATAGAGTTTTGAGTTATCCACCGTATCCAATGGACAAAGGGATCATCCACATCTACCAATTGATTACAATGTCTATAGAAGATTTGACTTTTAAGTCCTGCTTGAGTAGGTTGATTTCAAACTCATAAATAAAATTTTGAAATATAACTATAGAAGCCCATTTTGTTCTAATAAAATAGTGACCAAATTTTGACATTAAAATTGTCTTTTCCGCTCTCGTTTCAAATTATATTTAGTCAATTAACCGTAACTTTCTGTAGCCAGAAAAAATAAAAGAAGGTGCTTCTTAGTTTAAAAAAGCACTTTCTTTTATTTTTTCTGGGTAATATAAAATAGCATCCCTATTTTTAAAGTGTAGAGTGTAGTGTCATAGAAGTGCTACTGACATAGTTCTAAGCTATCTATTAACACATTTATTTTACTATCAAAAATGTGTAGGTTAGTCTACAAAGTATGTATCTATGGACCTTAGTAGCCTGAAATAAATTGTTTATTATTTAAATTTTTACGTACAAACGGTTCAAAGACCGAGGACAGTGCAATCTTCACCACCTCGTACCCTAGGAAGCATGCTAGTTTTAAGCAAAGTACGTACACATATGGTACAAAGTTACATTTGGTCGAAAATTGTATTCTTTCGCGCATTTCCTAGTAATGAACAATGCTCTGCCAGGCCCATTGTAACAGACAGATAGAGATACTTCCGAAAGGATACCTAGTCGTTCTCCATACAAACTTTACAAACGTAGTCTACTGTTTCCTCCCTGGATAAAGACATTAAAGCAGATATGTTTATGGATAAACCTATATATGCCATGATTATGTCCCTACGTTTAGGTTTTTTTCATTTTCTAATAAGATTAGAAATAGAATTTATAAGAAAAAGAATATGGGTTAAATCAAAACATAGGATGTCCTTGGCTGATTATTTATGGCATAAACATATTTTCTCTATTGTCTTTATCCAGGGAGTAAACAGTCGACTACGTTTGTAAAGTTTGTATGGAGGAAAGCGTAGGTAGACTTTCCCTTTAATTATGACCGCAACGGTTCTTCGAAAAGTAAACCTACGCTGTATTTACGATTAGGTACGTATTCTAAAAACAACCAAAGAAATGGCAAAAGGCTGGATTGCACAGCTACTAACTAATCCGAATTAACTAAAACGGAATAGCAAATGACAATACAAAATGTCGGATCATCCTTGAAATACGACATTTATTGGTAGTAGGTAAGTAGGTATTATATTTAAAAAAAAATCGATCTTTTTGTGAATAGGTACGTCACAAAATTGCGTCTACATAAACTCAAACTCAAACTCAAAATTATTTATTCATTTAGAACGTATATTAAACACACATACGTACGTTTTGAAACGTCGAGATTTTATTTTACCGAGGTTTCGGAACGCGCCCTCCGATGAGAAGAAACCACAAGAAACTCATGGGGTTTTTTTTTTCAATTATTTTTTTTTATCATGTTTTATATTACAACCGTCATAATACAGATATTTGTAATTTGAACAGGAGCAGTTAACAATCATATCCATGGATTCTTTTCATCAAAATATTTAGACGTGCTATAGTACGCCTTATTACACAATTTAAGCTTAATATATTTTTTGAATCTTGTAATGGACATGTCACATACGTCTTCTGGTAGTTTATTATAATAAAGTACACTAGTACTACAGAACGACTTACTTATTTTCTGGAGCCTACTATAGGGCACAGTCAGATCATCCTTATGTCTCAAATTAAACTGACGGACATCACTGTATTTGTGAAATTTACTTGATTTATTCTTATGTACGTATAGCAGATTTTCATATATGTATTGAGAGTACACAGTTAAAATGTTTATCTCTTTAAACTTTTCTTCAAGCGATTCCCTGGAGCCCATTTTGTAGATAGCTCGCACCGCTCTCTTTTGCAAAACAAAAATGGTTTCTATGTCAGCAGCACACCCCCACAGCAGGATACCATATGACATGATGCTGTGAAAGTAACTGAAGTAGACTAGGCGGGCCGTCTCAACATCTGTGTATTCCCGGGTTTTCTTAACTGCATAAGCTGCGGAACTAAGCCTTTTGGACAGAGCTTCCACGTGTGGGCCCCATAAAATTCGTATTCTTTTTTGAAATTAAGTATTGCTAATATTGAAACTGAACTGCCAACTGAAATGTGTATTTTTGATATTGGTTGTACCACAGAATACATAAATAGTACCAAGTATTTCATAGATAAATTGACCATTCATGAAGTATGTCACAAATCGGTTATCAATATTTCAAAATAGAATTACTAAACTTATGTAGATGCTATCATAAGACGTATTCACATAAAGTTCTTAATTATTTTTTTAAATTATCTATCACCGATGAATGCCGTAGGTACTTCTTGGATACTCAAGACTAGCTATTTTAGTTTGTTAATTGGGTTAAAAACTGCCATTTGCTCACTTCAGACGGTGCTACTGTAGCACGTCTGCTTTTATTTGACACCTTCATAGATTTTTCGTAAACAAACATGGTTATTTTGAGATAATTTTACAAAATAACGCTTTTTTCAGCTGTGGATTGCAAAAACATAGCAAATCATTTAGATGCTAAAAGATGCTAAAAGAAAAAAACAGTGGATAAAAGCTATGAGGAGAAAAAATCGACCTAGTAACTATTTAAGGTTATGTGCTGTCCATTTTAAACCTAATGGTTTTTTTTAGAGAAATTCCTACACTGGTAAGACGTTTCCTTTCTTAAAACTACTAGTGTAGGTACCTACCTATTGATCTAAAGTTATAATAGTGTACTATTGTAACGACAGTCTGTATGAGAATGTATACCTATTCCATGAATATACCATTCCTTAGTTTTTACAGTATTTTCCACCTATCATCAATGATCATCGATCAGTGATCATCACAGACGTTTCTCTCATGCCAAGCTTTGTGTAAATTAGGGTCCTTATCTTACTTTATCCACATTTTCTCATTCATTCAGGTGATAAAAATAAATAAAAAGTATTGAGGAAAACAGCAGTTCCTTCTATATTTTCTTTTACCAAAGTAATTACCGAAATAAAGCCAGGAAACCAACAACGGTTAAACAGACGTCTAGAAAGAAGCAAAAGGAGACAGTGCTTAGATACAGCACCTGGACCTAGCAGAATACAAACCGAAAATAATAAATGCTGCAACTTTAGAGAAGATATTGTGAAATGAAGGAAATTTTACTTATAAATTAAAGACATTTTTCGGTTATAATCACATGGTGTTTATTTTATTACTTTAGGCATTGTTTCAACGCTCAACGTTTTGAGACCTTTACAGGTCTCTTCTTCAGGATTGACTGAGATGTTTTTGTGATTTGTCATTCTAATGTGTTAAAAAGTTACTGTGAAACTACTGTCTTATCAAAAAAAAAAAAAAAAAATTAAAAAAGGTATAAAAACGTTCCTGTGTACACAGACTCAAGCTAGATAGTAAGGTTAGACTTATATTTATTATTAACTATGCATAAAGCGTGTCCGTCAGCTAGGCCGGACCGGGCAACAGATTTACACCGAACTTTACACAAACAGAGGTGCTTACAATGTGCCTCCAAACCACTTCCAGCGGCACATTCACAATGACTGACTTCTATAGTGCCATTTCAATCTATTTTCAATAAAACTATGTAAAGTAGTTTCTTCATATGTGCTTTGCATTGCACATGAAAGTAGGCATAGTTTCCTTCAAAGGCAACACGAAGAGTAACCAAACTTCTGCTTTCATAATAACAGACGACTTTTGGGTGATATGTACTTGAAACCTCTCTGCAAACTCTTGGATGTGGTGTTTGGGACAGCGGTGGTAAATTGGTGCTAACGTTAACATCTCTAAAGTGACTTATATCAGGAAACTCAGGAATTTCGTCATCGAGTTCCTCTTCGACTCCAATAATACTGTTTCTATCGTACGCCTCTAGCCTAAAACAAAAACATAGAAAATCCATAAAATAATACCCTTGTCAACCATTTGTAAACAAAGACTTATTTTTAATAAAATCATAAAAATTACAAGTCGTACGACCCCGAAAATAAGCACGTATACTTATCTCAACATGAAGGTACTTTTTACAAAAGGGTTTTTACATATTTCCAACATATAAATCAGTGCAAAGCCTTTTTGTAAAAAAAAACAAACAAACACTAAAATGCACTTTTTTACTAACCTTTCAATCAAAGCAGCTTTTTTTCCGCTAGTAGACGCATTCCTTTTTCTCAGCTCCCCTTTAAATTGGATTATACTCCACGTTAATACATTTTAATTCACAAAATTCCTAAATACACATGCAATCACAGTTGAAGTTTGGTGACATCTGGTCAAGCCACACTAGCGCCACCTGCCTCGACCGTTTAGTTTTTAACCCCATTCGATCTAAATAGGTGTGCAAGTGAGCCTAAGGAACTTGTTAAGAGTAATAAGCTTTTATTAAGTCGAGTTCTTCGAATAACGACTTGAAAAAACTTAGCAGGGCCTTGTATTTTCTTTTAGCAACAAGGAGACGATTTGAATTAATAAAATTCAGAGAAGAACGAACTAAAATAATTACTTTATTTCTAGTTAGTTATTCATTTTATTAAAATTAAATGATTCGAAGAAAGACAGGTACCTAAAATTTGCTTTGGGCTTTTTAATTTACTTTGTTTTATACATTTTATTGTTGTGATGTTGACTTCGTCTTTGATACACCAAGTTTTCACTACTATTTAATAATTTGTTTCACAATTATTATAATTATGTATCTATTTACTATTATAAAGCGGAAGAGTTTGTTTGTTTGTTTTTTTGTTTGTTTGAACGCGCTAATCTCAGGAACCACTGGTCCGATTTGAAAAAATCTTTCGGGGTTGGATAGTCCATTTATTGAGGAAGGCTATAGGCTACTTTTGATCCCGATATTCCCACGGGATCGGGACTTATGCGGGTGAAACCGCGGGGAGCTGCTATTATACATATACCTAGGAACCCTGCACACCCGTCTAAAGCCTCTTAATTATTAACTACTAGCGGTTTCACCCGCATAAGTCCCGATACCGCGGGATTTACGAGGACAAAAGTATCCTATGCCCTTCTCCCGGTTCTAAGCCAGTTTCAGCCTTTCTTGAGTTATAAATGATGTAGGTAACTAACAAGACTTTCTTTAAATTTCTTTTTAATTTTTGTATGTAGCTCAAGGCTATTTTACTTAGAAAATTTAAAAATTTAATTAAGGAAATTTACTTGCGTAGTCTAGTTGGAACAGACGTTGGGGTACCGACCCAAAGACGCGAGTTCAAGCCTCGCCGCAAGTGAAAAATTTTGAATGCTATTTTTCCTTTAAAATAAATTTTCAAAAGACTTTCTTTTATATAATTTAGATTAGTGGCTAAGGCTGACGTAGTGACTTTCTTCCTTTCCTTAGCTATTACTCAGACTTCGCTGCCTGTCTGGCCGTTCGCATTTCTGTCTAGACAGTTGAAATTTTCACAGGTAGACAGAACAAACAAACAATAGCAACAACAAATGTTTTCAAAGTTAAACGCAACGTTAGTGCGATTCATTTTTGCCCCAGGCGCCACCTAGTGCTAAACTGGCGTCAGTGGTAACGGTAAACATAAATGCAAACGTGCGTCGTCGTTGCGTTCACGTTTTCGCGTAGTCAAGTGTTTATTTTAGGATTCCGTGACCAATGGTGATAATGGTACGAGACCCTACGTGCGCGAGTCCGACTAGCACTTGGCCGTTTTTTTTTTAAACATGCATTATGATTATTTCAAGAATTTCTTTTCAAATAATCAGTCGTCCAAGTGTAGGATTTTTTTTTATAAAAAAATGTATAAAATTACCATATTGCATATGGTAATTTTATGGTAGACGCCAGAGTTTTCATCAGATGAACAGTTAGTTTAGTCATATTTTACTGTGCAACTGTTATATTCGAAAATATGACACAATAAAGCAAAGTGTAATTTCTTTGAATTTAAATATGTGGTGACACTTCGAAGCCAACAACGCGACGCTGAAATACACGCCCGCTCTGCCTCATAAACGCGATCGAGCCCATAATTTCACTTCATATATTACAAAAATAATATTTTCTTTGTCGTTTCTTATATGGAAATGATAAATAATTCATCATTGGAGCCTTACTTAGTTTAAGTACATCATATTTCACATCGGTCCCTTCTGTGAATGTGACATAAAATACAGTGAAGGTAATCCCATCCATTCGTGATTTATTCCCGAGGAGGGTCAATGTGGGAATTTCATAAACTATTTATCATAGTTTTGTAATATGCACAATCTATTAAAATTATTATGTTTTTTACAACTTGCTTTCCGTATCTTTTAAAATAGATTTGCCCTGCAGAAACGGAATTTACAAAAAATCTTTTTTGATACACTTTACAAAGAAATGCCCTCTAAATTTAAAGTCTCTAGGACTAGCGGTTTAGGCTGTGCATTAGTGTGTTTATCAGTCAGTCAATATTTGGAATTTATATATAGATATGTAAAAATGATAACTTTTCTTCAAAAAAGGAGGAGGTTCTCAAGTCGACTTGTATATTTTTACCCGACTACGGCGAAGCCAAAAGGAAGGGTAATGTTTTTGTATATAGGTATGTATGTATGTATGTATCTATGTGGAATGTTCACGCCGTACTCAGGCATATGAAGTCCGATTTCGATAGTTATTTTTTTATTTGGAATGTGTTTGAACTAGTTTGAAGTTGGTTTTTAGTAAAGATATAAATTTTAGTAAAGTAGCATCCCAAAATTTAGTAAATTTTTAAAGAGCTTTAAAATATAGTTAGTATATGGGTAGCCTAAAAAAATTTACTCGCCACTACTGTATAATAATAATAAAAAATAAAATACCATTTATTTCCCATAAATACATACCTTATAGACTGACATACATATTATATATAGTAAAATGAATGTGTTAATAGATACCATTAAACTATGTTTGTAGCACTTCCATGACACTATACTTTAATGAAATTAAATAAGGTACTCACATCACTCGGAGTATAAATAAATAACGGGAAGTGAGTCGCAAAGTATAAATAATTTGTTCATAAATTAAAAACGGGCCGTGAGATTAAAGTACTAACAAATTACATTTAGGTAGGTACAGCTGTTTATTCCGTTCCGTAGAATACAAAGCGATTAAATAAGTGGAATTAGGTAGTTGGTAATTATAATCCCTTCTTTTGTCTTAAAACAACTGATAGGTAGCCTAACCAGTGTTCAACATAATCCGGGGTACTTATGTAATTTAAAATTTATTTGAATGAAATTACATTTGGGAAATTATGAGAGATATTGAACGGATAACGAGACTCAAATGGGACTGTGCAGGCTACTTGGCGGTGTGTAATAACGGTAATGCGGTGATGACAGGTAAAGTAGGAGTATTACACAGTGGTGGCCAAAATGTATTAGCACCATTCAGGAATCGCACCCGCGGCCTTCTTCATTGCAGTCAGGCATTCGCCCGATGCGCCACAGAGCTTTCTTATCGGATACCTACATCTTATATAGAATACTCTCTCGGCTGTGCATTGATGTCTCAGTCAGTTAGTCAATATATTGAATTATATGTATAAACTAGCTGGGTCCCGTCATTTCACGCGCGTAAGTCCCGATCTCGTGAGGATTTCGAAAAGCCATTTCTTACCGGATGCGTAGCGTACATCATTTAAAGATCACACACCGAAATTTCAGCTCTTTACTTTCATCGGTTTAAGCTGTGCCAAATCCGTCAGTCAGTCAGTCAGGACAGAGTACTTATAAATAGACAAAGTAATAAATTTTACATCGTGGTAATACAAATTGTAACCTTACGTTACAATTTGTATTACCACAACGTAACGCCTCCACTAACTTCTACTTCACGCACTCTGACAAAATTACAGAGGCTTGTTCAAACGCTCACATCATTTTAAAATTAAATTGAAGCATCGTTCCATTAACAGTGTAATATCATCAACACTTTGTGGATGTTCGTTAATAAATAAATTTCCTTACACCCAATTGGAGCGTTTGAACTCGGAAACGCGAAGTTGTAATTAAAGAAGTGAGGTTGTGCTAAATTCGCTTTTGACGCATAGAACTTGTTTTGTAGGTTAGATATTACATTTTTGCGTTAGTGCGATTATACGCCGCGCGGGTCAGTCGTTAAAAGTTAGGCTTTAGTTTTGTATTGACGACATTTAAAAAAACTGATAGAGGTGGGTTTGAGTTTAAAATGTATTAACCGACTTTTAAATAATTTTTCAAATTTTTTTTTAATGCAAACTTATGTGATTTCGACGTTTTGTTCTAAAGTAGGTATATACGTAGATAGGTACTAATTCGAATTTAAGTAGGCATCGGTTCTAAATTCTAAGTTGTATTATTTTTGGACATAGCTCTCGCAGATCGGAATGTTTAATTTCGTTAATGACAATTTTCAATTATTATCAGAGCCTAGAATAAAAAAACTGTCTCTCCTTGTATTTTATATAACATTTTGTCTTTTGTTTGCGAGTAGACTACCCGAGATCAAGAGGCACTGGTAGTTCTCGAAGCATTCCGGGGTTTAAAATAATGAAAACTAGCTGACCCGACAGACGTTGTCCTGTCGTTTAGTATAAAAAAATAAAATTCATCAAAATCGGTTTAGCATTTTTTCTTTCATAAAAACCTTCTCCTGACAATAGCAAACACAACAAAATAAGAATTATCGAAATATGTGTAAAAGTTTAAGTGTGATGCCGTGACCAAGGGAAATAGGGATTGATTTTTATATAATAGACTAGCTGACCCGGCAAACGTTGTTTTGCCTTATAAATTATAGATAGTAGCCGATTCTCAGACCTACTGAATACGTATACAAAATCTCATAAAAATCGGTCAAGCCGTTTCGGAGGAGTACGGTAACTAACACTGTGACATGGAAATTTTATATATTAGATATAGATAGATAGATAGATAGATATATATGTTACAGTCAAAACTCATAACCAGTCAAAACCACTTTTGACTGCAAAAAATTGGCAAAAGTGGTTTTGACCGATGCCCTTAGTTAAATAAATAAATAAATAAATTCTGTGAACAACACACAGCGCCATCTAGCCCCATGGTAAGCGACTAAGCTTGTGTTACGGTGACTAGACAACGGATATAATACTTATATTTATTTTTCTTTTGTAAATACATACATATTATACATAGAGGGACACCCAGACCAGACACAAATATTTATTCTATAAGCATAAATACTTGCACCCGGCGGGAATCGAACCCGCAACCTCCTGCATTGCAGTCGCGCTTTCGCACGACGCGCCACAGAGGTCGTCAAACGTCAGTTAAAAACGTTTTTGACTGATTTTTGCAGTCAAAAGTGGTTTTAACTAAGGCCATCGGTCAAAACTACTTTTAACTGCAGAAAAACAGTCAAAAATGGTTTTGACTGATTTAAAATTTAGATTGTCAGTCAAAACTCATAAAAAGTTTAGGTGGCTAGTGAAAATTACAGGAAAATCATCAAAATAGTGTTATGAAACAATTTTAAAGTTTACGTGGTTTGAAATTCCATGATTCCAGGTCTAATAATAGTTTTAGAGACCTGCCCCTTCAGTTTAACCGGAATTTTAGGGCCACAGATGACACCAGTTACCTCTCGTCGCTTAGTTCCATGATTCCAGGTCTAATGATAGTTTTAGAGACCTGCCCCTTTAGTTTAACCCCCATTTTAGGGTAACAGATGACACCAGTTACCTCTCGTCACTTAGCCCAAGCTGCCGAAATGAGGGCCTTGACGCCGCAATCGATGTCGCCGGACGCATGAAGCACAGATCCCAAGTACTTAAACTGGTATGTCCGCTCGACCATGTGACCGTCTACGCAGACAGGTGTGGGATCTGTGGTATTGCTAGCCAAGTATTCGGTCTTCGCTACTTTGACTTGCAAACCGCCGCCGTTCTCAAGCGACTCTTTCCACGCATTCATACGTCTTCCAAGTCGTCCCTTATCCGAATCCGCTAGCGCAATATCATCAGCATACATGAGCATTTACAGAGGCTGCTCGTGTGCGGTTCGGATGATTACAGACAGTGCGTCCAGTATTACGCTAAACAGGAACGGACTGAGGACGGATCCTTGGTGGACTTAGACTGTAATGGGGAAAGATTTAGTGTCACCAACAGCAGTTCGCACCATAGAATCGGAATTTCGGTACATGGCTCTGATGGTTTCAATATAAGTTTCTGGTACCCCTTTGGACCGCAGCGCCTACCAGATCATCACGCGAGGGACACAGTCGAAGGCCTTCTCAAGTCAAGTTCTTCTTCAAGTCCAGGAACAGAAAATGCAGAGGCGTATTCTTCGTTCTGTATTTCTCTATAACGATCCTTAGGGCGAAAACAGGGTCTATGGTACCATGACCGGAACCATACTGGCCCTCCGAGACAGTGCACTCCTGCCGGATCCGAAAGTCAACTATACGCTCGTAGAGCTTCATGGTTTTCGACCTGACCTTTATACCATGATAACTTCCACACTCCTGCACAGATCCTTTGCCCTTGAACACTGGAGTAATGACACTTAGCCTCCAATGCCGATAGAATTTCAAAGTACGTAAACTTTAAACTTTAAAATTGTTTCATGACACTATTTTGATGATTTTTCTGTAATTTTCACTAGCCACCTCAACTTTTTATGAGTTTTGACTGACAATCTAAATTTTAAATCAATCAAAACCACTTTTGACTGTTTTTCTGCAGTTAAAAGTGATTTTGACCGATGCCCTTAGTTAAAACCACTTTTGACTGCAAAAATCAGTCAAAAACGTTTTTAACTAAGGGCATCGGTCAAAACCACTTTTGCCTATTTTTTGCAGTCAAAAGTGGTTTTGACTGGTTATGAGTTTTGACTGTAACATATAGATAGATAAAATACGATCGTTAAGAACGCGGCGACTGTTACCATTTCCAAAAAAAATGAAAAATGGTTTTAGACGGACTTCAAAAAATGAGGAGGTTCTCCATTCGAATTTGTATATTGTTTGTATGTACCTATGTGGATATGGCCACGGCGTACCCCGGCAAATGAAGTCCGTTTTCGATAACCCTTGTTTATTTGGAAAGTGATAGTTCCGAGTTGGTCCATAGCATCCCAGAATGCAGTAAATTACTATTTTTTTGGATTTTTTTGGATTACTATCGGCTTCTAAAGAACTAGGTACAAATTGATCGAGCACCTGAAAACACCTTCTCATCAGAAAACTCCTTAAAGTGATTAAAGTTACAGTTACAATTTTAATGATTTTTATTAATATTACTAACTTTACAAAGAGATATTAACGCCATTTTTTCAGCATCATCCTCAAGCACATCTCTAAATATAACCTTAGAACAAACTTAACTATTGGCCATATAGAAACAAAAAGAACAAAAATAAAAATCAAACACATAAGCAAACGAATTTGTGGTAACCCAAAACGGGGCCCTTAAACCCATTTATGTATCTTTGAGCCTTAAACGAAAAAAGTTTTATAATAATTTCGCTCTAAGTAAAAAAGTAAACAGACTGAGCAAAGAAGGCAATCAAAAGTTGGATAAACAACTTTTGACGCTTACGTGGAGAAGCCGGATTTTGGAAAATATCCTTTATGTAATTGCGTAAATCTTGGTGATTTCTCTACCCTTGCTTGAGGTAATTCATTAAAACGGCTTTAAAAAATTCACTCTCATAACACCACCTCAGATTTTTTTAAAGAGGTTTGAATCGATGATTATATTTTCGAAGGTTTTAACTTCAATTCTAAAATGGAATTAACTACCTGCTTGAAAATCGTGTGCATTTGTAAGGCGTGTTAACTACTATAGGTTATAGTTCAGAAAATTAGACCAAAAAGGTAAACAAAAATCCCATAGATTTATTTGTAAGTGACAGCTCGTATTTACTTTTTCCTTTAAAATTGAAACTTCTTTGTTTACATTTTTTAACTAAGTATCTGAAATAGAGTATAGTTAAACTGTGTTCACATGATGTTCGCAAGTTCTACTATGTTCCCAGAACCACTAGTATTAAAAAGTTGATGTTTGGGTGTGTCAGTGTGATTAAACAATGACACTTACACAAGAACCACTATACAAATTGCGATGATACTCGGTTTTTTATTTATTTATTTATTTATTTCTTTATTTATTAAGGACAATCCACAGCTATAATACGAGATACATACAGGAAGTAGAAACAGAAAGCCAATTACGGATAGTCACAAATAGAAACAAAATAAGTATAAAAGACAGCTTACAGAAGTACATCAAATAAATACTTTACATACCTAGATATATACCTAGTTAATAAAACATAAATACATAGAATCGTCATATATAGCTAAATAAACAAAAAAATAAAAATGCACGAAACATATACGTATTAAAAATGAAATTTTTGTCCCGATATTCCCACGGGATCGGGATTTACGCAGGAATAACCGGACGGAGCTTCTACTTTTTAAAAATTAAAAACTTCTCCAAAAATGCGTACAATTTGATAAATTGTCAATTTTATCCTTGTTGTCAGAACTGTTATTCAAATATAAAACATTTTAAAGATATACAGTGCACATGATTCAAACCATAACACATTGACATGAAGTTTTAAAGTTAACAGACAAAGACAAACCTTACATAAACTTAGTCATCGTTGATAAGAAAGGAGGTTAGTCAGATGCCGTCTGCAGTGTTAACGAAGATCATCATTTCAGCTGTAAGAAGTCCACTGCTGGACATAAGCCTCCCTCATAGATTTCCAGTGCTTCGGTCATAAGTGGCCTGCATCCATCGTGAACCCGCGGCCTTAACTAAGTCGTCAAACGAAACGTAACGAAAATACGTGTATTCTATTTCTTCACATAAATTGTCTGCTTTTATCTAGTCGTCTTATAAGTTCCAATAATATCTAACATACTTATGGCTCCTAATACACGCCCTAAGGCCAAACGTAATAATCCGAGTTTACAGGATCCAATTTCGCTCAAATAGCTAATTTATTTCCCCTCCCGTCAAACACATTTATATTGCATTAACAAAATAACGTTATTAATTTGAAGACGAATTTATTTATAACGGACGGAATCATTTTATGAGCTGAGGGACCGATAATTTCGCGGAAAATTCTAAATTACTTATTATCTATTACAATGAAATTATGTCATGTACTTTCTAGTAGCTCGGCGAACAGTAGACCTCGCAAGCAAAGGTCGGAACCGGTTAAAAAAACGGTTACTACCGGTTTATTTCGGTTTTACTCCGAACTATCATAAGAACGCGATTTTAAAAACAACCTAAATAAGCCGGTTAATACAGACCCTATTAATGTAGATCTGCGTATATAATTTTGCTTCGGGCGGAAAACCCGGTTCTTATTGTTTAACTGTTTAACGGTTAAAAAACGGTTTAAACATTACGGTTTTAAAAATAATAAATAACCTTTTCATTTCTTTTTCGATCCTGAAACCGAAATGAAAAGATTTTACGCCAAGTATGATAACGGTTTGGAAATTTAACCGGTATCCGAGCCCTGCTCGCAAGCACTGCTTTGGAAAAACCGAGTGACGAAACGATGCAGTAATGCATTTTCCCATCGTAAAATAAAAAGGTACTACAAATATACGGGTCGAATTGATTACATACTTACTTTTTATATAAGTCGGTTAATATCGAACAAAAGACTTTGTATAGGTACTCAACTCAATGGAGCCATGAACTGGTTACTCGCAATCGCCACATATAAAACAATATGAAATAAAAGGAACAATGTTATTTGTCTGTTTTACTTTCACATAAAGAAAATGTGACCTATTTGGACGTAACAGTGAAATATATTATTCTAGAAATGTTATAATTTTGTTAAAGGTATCTGTAACAAAGAAAAGTATTTCAAATATGTTTTATATTTATTGACACTAGACTTTGTTGATTATTAGTTGCTGAGCATTTTATTACAGAATTCGAGATATACATAATAATTTATAAGTAAAACTACTAAAATACAAATAATTATAATCAATTAACGACGACCTCGGTGGCGCGTCGTGCGAAAGCGCGACTGCAATGCAGGAGGTTGCGGGTTCGATTCCCGCCGGGTGCAAGTATTTATGCTTAAAAAATAAATATTTGTGTCTGGTCTGGGTGTCCCTCTATGTATGATATGTATGTATTTACAAAAGAAAAATAAATATAAGTATTATATCCGTTGTCTAGTCACCGTAACACAAGCTTAGTCGCTTACCACGGGGCTAGATGGCGCTGTGTGTTGTTCGGAGAATTTATTTATTTTATTATTTATTTAATTAAAACAAAAGTTCAAATTGATTAAATTGGTGTTTTCAATAATTATCACCACGCGATTAAAACCGAAAAGTGAGTTTAATTTCAATTTAATTTAGTAATTAAATAGATTTTACAATGTGAATTAGATTTTACAATTTAAAGTGTTTAAAATGTCACCTATAAAGTAGGTTGGAATTATGAAATTCAAAATACTTTTTTCTAGAAATATTTTAAAAAGAGAAATGCATCATCAAAAACCCTCCCGTGCCAGGGATTCGAACCCGTGCCCCACGCTTGTCGGGCGAGTGCGCTAACCAATTCGCCATACGGGGATACTTTTAACATATTTTTTGTCAATATTCTCATGTAACTACATACGCTTCTACCTATATAATACATAACTCACGTTCTCTCTTTAAGTAATTAGGTACGACCCTCCAAGATAAGATACCGAACAACCGAAAGCTATATAGCGCTATAAACCACTTTTGTTTTCCCTATTTCCGCTTTTCCACATAAAAATAAGGCCCACCACACATTACCCGAGCAATGAAGGCTGCCAATGAAAGCCTCTATTCAACCACTCATGGGCCAATAAAACCAGACGTGCTCAGTAATTGCCTCAATAATATATTAACGTGAAATTAAGTTTTAAGGGAACATTATGATTAATGCCCACTCAGGATTTTAATCTGAATCGTGTCATTATACTTACATTTTTATTTTAATGTTAAATAACATGGGCTCGGACTTGTTATTTACAAGGGTTTTGTTTCATAAAAGTAAGGTTTAATTTGAGATACATATTGTGTACTTTTTGGAGTTGTTTTAGGTTTTGTTTAAACGTTTTTTTAAGCTGATTTTTTTTGTACTGTGAATGAGATTTAAATGTAAAATGTTTTAGATACGTTAAACTTACGATGTTATGAGCGGTGTTGGTCTAGTGGTAGACCGGCTTTCTTTCCGAGGGTCGTGGTTTCAAAACCAGGCCAATGTCTTTTTCTTTAAGAGGAGTATATACGCCAACGACCTTGAAACTGAAAATCCCTGTCGGGCTCATCGAAAATTGTTGATTATTTCATGACGGAATGTCGTAGAACTTTTTTTTGTGCACAGATTGTAGGTGACATTGTTTCCTACATTTTGGTGTAGTTTTAAGACAAGAACCTCCTATTGGTGCAAAGCCTATCCAAATTTTAGACAAAAAATGTCTGATTTGGCTAAAATGTCGATAGGCTTCAATACGTTTAGACATATTTTTATGGAAACTGCACTAAAATATCGGAAACAATGTCGCCTACAATCTGTACACAAAAAAAAGTTCTACGACATTCCGTCATGAAATAATCAACAATTTTCGATGCACCCGACATGGATTTTGCAGTTTTTCAGAATAGGGCCCTTAAGAAAAAGTTATGTGCGCTAATAACATCGCTCTTACGGTGAAGGAAAACATCGTCAGGAAACCGACATGTCCTAGGACTCACCATGGTCCGAAGGCATGGGACATTCGCCAATCCGGAGTAGGCTCCCGTGGCGTCTTACTGCCTAACCCCTCTTAGAGGGCCCTTATGCCTTGCAGTGGGAATGGGCTTATTTTTTTTTAAACTTACTTCGCTAGCTCGTCAGCAACCCACGGTGGATCTTGGTTTCTGAAATGAGTCTTCCTCCTGACATGAGTCATTTTTCCCACTGACTGGCAGGTTAACTTTCACCGTATCCTTTCTGTGAGAACTGGGTCGTCCCAGCCATCTACTGAGTCGGAGAATTGGGTTATTGACTGCACACCGCGATCCTTCTTTATTAGCTCAAAGTAGCCAAGCGAGCGACGATCTACTCTTCTCATCCGAGCGATGTTCCCGGTTGCATCCCTCTCGGGAGCCCGGGGTCCGCTTAACCCCAAATTGTTTTAATTATTTGGGTTCAAGGCAGTCGGTAAGTCATCATTGACCATACCTTCTGCAATTAGATTTGGCAATCTCTTACGGCCGCCTGCCTGACACCAATTCTCTAAGGGATGAAGCAGTTTATCTGCCAACGCACGGGGAGAACTTAAGGTTTGCTTATCTCCCTCAGATCCCTTAGTCGCCTTTTACGACACCCAAGGGAAGAGATGGGGTAATCCTATTCTATGCTGGGGTTACACGGCAGCCAAGCAAGCGACGATACTGCGCTTTAATTTCATTATCACGATGATATTTGATTGCGGTACCATCTTTGTGTTTCTTTTTGCCTGACTGATAGAGAAAAAAAAGGAAAATCGACCAATTATATTACGATAATAAGTAGGTACAGCCTTTGTCATAGTCAGGAGTCATGGAATTACGTTCGATGCCGTATAAATTTGTAGTCGATGAATTTTAATTATAATGTCCGAAGCGTTCGGAGAAATGAGATGAAATTTAAATCGATTGTTCTCGGAACTACAGTTTCATATGTGTTTTACTAGGTATCTTTACTGATTTAATGACTTATTTATTAAATGAGCCGAGAAGCTCATTGGCCTAGATGCACCTGCCATTTGCATAGTCGTGCGAGTGAAGCAACGCTTGGCGCGGTCATTAGTCGGATGGGTGACCGACGACGTGTCCCGCTTGTTATCATATCACTGATATCAGTCTTAAGGTAAAGTTAGATCAAATCTAACACTAAGTCGGCTACCACCACTATAGGAAAAGTAGAAGAAGAATTATTCTTAGAAGAAGTTTATTCGTGGGAACCTCTAATTGGCTCTCCATTTCTATAATGTTTACTTATATTTGTGTAATAGCTGTTGGTTCTCCCAAAATAAATAAATAAATAAGAATGGTTTTTATTATAGACTGGTACCACTGGTACCTACCTATAACCGTGAGTAGCAAACATTTTAAAAAATCCTGTCAAATAAGTGCTGTTTTAGAGAAATATCGTCCTAAGCGTAATCGCGTATTTTATGCCTCAAGGAAAACGTATACACAACTACGTTTTCATTCGATGTTGGTATGCTTTCTGTATGGATTTTGCTTCAGACATTTCCGGCCGTATGTGACAGCCAGAAGAAACCGTATTTGTAGGTTTTTTCAACGACAGGTTTCAGCCATCTTAAGGGCCCTATTCTGAAAAACTGAAAATCCATGTCGGGCGCATCGAAAATTGTTGATTATTTCATGACGGAATGTCGTAGAACTTTTTTTTGTGTACAGATTGTAGGCGACATTGTAATAAGGCAAAGTGATGACATAAAATCCCTTGAGAGTCGTCTGAAGACACTCTTCACTCCAGTTTGCATAATGAAATACTTGTGGAAATACAATATAAGTTGACTGGTCGTAGAGTTAAACAGGCTATTTGTATTTTGCTTAGTTTTCATTTTCATAAATGAATCCCGCTAAATAACTATGGACAGGGAAGTTTTGTTATCAGATTCTTCTATTCGATTAGTTACGTTTGAAAGTTTGACAATTTTAGACTGCGATAAAATTTGTTAGGGTAGACGGTAAACTATGTTAAAACTGAACTTTTTTAAAGGTGATTGAGTTCCGAATAGCCTAATTTGATTAATGACTATGATAAGTACCTACTTAAGTTTAATTAAAATGTGATTAAGATATACGAATATTTCTTTTCATTTCTTGTAGATATTAGTCACACTCATGTATGGGCATCTATTTATTTTTGTTCACGGTAGTGCTTCGAACAGTGTGGAAATGATTGACAGTCTACCTACTCTTTCTCCATACAAAAGTAGTCGACTGTTTCCTCCCTGGATTAGACATTAGAGCAAATATGTTTATGCCACAAAACTTATATCTGCCATGATCATGCCCCTACGATTTAGTTTCTTTCATTTTCTAATTGGAATAGGAATAAAATTCAGAAAAATTACCAAATAAAAACAATCTGTTTGAAAAGTTTGTATGGAGAAAAGAATAGGTAGACTGTTCTCTTAATATTTCTTGCATTCACGGAATTTAAGCCCTAAAGTAAATTCTCACGTGCCCCTTAGTGACCGTTACTTTTTTAGTTTGTTTTTATTTTATCAGTTTCAGTGATGCATTTTCTGCTGTCACTTTAAATCCCCTTGATCGAAAACTGAAAAATGTACTGCATTTTGAGAAGCAAATTCGTTTATCACTTCGAAGATCCTCACAATTTTTTTATGGAACCATGTCGGAGCTTTTCAACCTTTCAATTAAAAAAATAATCATCTCAATCCTTGAACTCAAAATGGTTTTAAACATCCATAAATATACGCAACGAATTTAAGAATTTCGTCTTTTCCCAAATCGGTTAACACAATAGCTTTTCTTGTTTTACGGTTGCACACATGCGTGTCCTACATATACCTAAGGCAGCTGTTGGGTTGAAAAAAACAACGAAAGGTACAAAAAGTCTAAATTAGATACATAA
Organism: Idaea biselata; assembly: GCA_958496205.1. Taxonomy (NCBI): domain Eukaryota; kingdom Metazoa; phylum Arthropoda; class Insecta; order Lepidoptera; family Geometridae; genus Idaea; species Idaea biselata. The sequence continues at coordinate 4,589,037 of OY292403.1, read as the reverse complement.
TGGGTAACCGCACAAGGTGTGTACTTACGTATGTGAAATTCTTCGGTCTTGTGACGTCGTTCAGTAATCCCCTAGTGGACCGGGCTGTCTCCTCGCTGGACGACGATTAACTTGATTTATATCGCACTTACTTCAGAATTAAGGACCAAAACGGTAGGCTTAAATTATAGTGCAAAGTTACCGCTTTCGGAAGTGGTCATGATAAGTTTTGATACGCTGTTACCCGACTACGGTGGAGCCAAAAGGAAGGGTAATGTTTTTGCCAGACTATGTGTGTATGTTTGTTTGTTCTCCCGTAGCGCCTAAGCTGCTGAACCGATTTTAATGAATGAGGCGTCAAAAGATTTGTAATAATGGCCTAGGTAAAATGGGCTAATATTTTTATCACAATTATGTTTTTATAGTCGGGTTATCCTTTTTTTAAAACCTGTTTTTATGCAAGGTATTTCCCGTTTCTTAGTGGATATAAGTAGCTAATTTGTTTTTCCATAATAGCGCGTTTAAAAGAAGGTTTCTTTGTCGGAATCAATTAATTTTCTGAGCTGGTAAGTATTTATAAAAATCTTTAGTGTTACAAAACATCTCAGTGAATATCTACACTTCACAGAAAAATGCCCTAAAATTTTCTCAAGTCTCTAGGACCAGCGGTTCCGTGTGCTGATATATCAGTTAGTCAATATCAGCAATCAGCCAGGACTGTGACTTAAAGTCTCAATTAAACTAACTGACCCCGTAAACTATATTTCGCCTTAGAGGGCAAAAAAAGAAGTATCATTTGTCTGTCTCCTGATTCTAAGCTACCTCCCCACCAATTTCCAGCCAAATCGGTTCAGCCGTTCTTGAGTTATAAATAGTGTTTTTCACACGACTTTCTTTTATCTATACTAATATTATAAAGAGATAACGTTGTTGGTAACATGTTTGTATGTAAGTATGCATATTGGGGGTAATCTCAGAAAATGCTGGACCGATTTCAATAGTCTACACCAGGGGTTCCCTAACTTATTTGAGTCGCGCCCCCTTTCGACCATAAAAAAATCCGCGCCCCCCCCGTCGTCCAGTCCAGATTATCAGGTCAGGATAAAAAAGTGTTCAAAATAAGTATTTTAACTGCTCATTAATTTTTTTCAGTCATGCAAAAGGTATTTGGTAAGTTGTACCAAATACCTTTGAAAGCGCCCGTGAGGTGACCGCGGGGGTAGCCTAGAGGCTGATATTGGCCGACTGAGAAAAAAATATTGTTCTTCACAGGCGTCAATTTCAAATAATTTCATTGGTCGTACGAGCCGTCTGGAATGCATTCTCTCAGCGATCGCAGGTATTAACTGCACAGGTGGCCCGCCCCGCGCCCCCTTGAAATACCTCTGCGCCACCCCTGGGGGGGGCGCCCCCCTGTTAGGGAATCCCTGGTCTACACTAATCTACACCATATCATATTATAAATAGGAAAGATTTGTATTTTTGTGTATGTGTGTCTGTATGTTTGTAATGAATAAACTCAAAAACTACAGGACCAATTTCAATAATTCTTTCACCATTAAAAAGCTACATTCACCCTGGGTAACATAGGCTACTTTTGATCCCGATACTCCCACGGGATCGGGGCTTACACGGGTGAAACCACGGGACGCAGCTAGTATATAAATAAAGAGATGAGTAAAGATCCAACCAAAGAATTAGACAAGCAAGCAAGGCCAAGGTTGTGCGGTCTAACGCTACAATGACAAACGCTCCCCAAGGCCAGCTTCAAACTCCGCCACGAAACCGACACGAGAACGAGAACAAAACTTATTTTCTTCTGTTATGTTTCATTTGGGCCAAAGCTTAATGAAAATGATAAAGATATTCAGCGGTTCAAAACGTTCCCTTGTTCTGCTCATATTTTTGTTAAAATTTCACTCTGTTACTTTTGTATTTTAATTTGTAACGAGAATTACTTACAATAGTCACTCAATACTTAAACGTATGTAATCATAACAAAATAATAACTAGGTAGGTATATACCTATATACCTACCTTGTGTAGAACAAGGTAGGTATATAAGCAGCTGCTAGGCGAACAACTTTTTGGACTACCTAAGGCTTTTGGAAATTCGAAGTATAGTTTCCAAAATATTCGGAGCTTAAAATGTACTTACTTCAAAATCAGCTGTTTCTGAGAGTTAGAGTTCAAAATTGTCGTTTTAGATAGTTTGAACTACTACAGTCTTGAAATTAAAGACATTTTTCGGTTTGAATCGCGTGGTTTTTATTACTTTTAGCATTGTTACAACGCTCAACGTTGTAATAGACTAAGATGTGATTTGTCATTCTAATGTATTAAAAATTTACAGTGAGACTACCGTCTTATTATTTAAAACTATAAAAATGTTATCAAAAACGTTCCTGTGTACGCAGGCTCTAAATTGCAATGATCTATGTCTTTAATTTCAATACAACATCGCGAAAACAGAAGAAGAATCTACCTAACTAGGTTGTTAGAATTTCTCCATTTAGTTCGAAACATTTACAAAATAGAGTATAGTTGGGTAAGATTGGATACGGGGGAAGACGTAAGACGTAAAATTTGAGACGACTCAAATTTTAATATCTTCCACCATAGGTGATATTTTTTAGTGTTAGCCACGGGGTGAAAAACACCGCGGTGTTCACAAGTGGAATTTGAGAGCAAAAAGAGCACCCCGCGCCGATCTGTGCCACCCGACAGTTACAATGTAACCTATTTTGGGAGATATTTGAGTCATACAGTCGTCTTATCCAATCTTACCTGACTACACCTACTCTAAGTGGTATTTCGTTTTAAGTCATCAGAAGTAAGCCAGTTGTAAACATCCACTGCGGTAAGGCTAACGCACACTCAATAATGCTTTTGACGTTTTAATCGTCATTCATACATCATGGCGCTTGCAGCGATACTTATTTCTTTTTTTACGATAGACGTGACAATATTGTCAGCGCTGCAACAGCTTTCTAAATTTATTTCGCGTAAAATAAACATGGAATATGTGTTACAAAGATCACCTCCCCTCACCTCCGAAAGCCCGGGCCCGCTAAAACCACAAATTGTTTATTATATTTGAGGTCAGTAGTAGGTAAGTCGTGATTGACCATACCTTTTGCAAAAAGATTTGGCAATATTTTTACGGCCGGACGCCTGCCTGACACCAACCCTCTTAGGGCCAAGAAGTTTATCCGAAATTAAGGTTTGGTAGTCTTTCCTAGATTCCTTATTCGCTTTAGTCACCCACGGGAAGAGATGGGGTAAACCTACTATTCTACGCCGGGCGACACGGCATAAGATCGCCTCTAAATAATATCTCAATGTATTAGGCATTTTTTTGAGCCTTATCATACTAGCGGTGTGCGGGCGGATTCCGGGCGGAGCGGTCGCGCAGCGAATTCGCTGCGGTTACGCGGCGAAGACGTCGCGGCCCTTCGTACAGGGGTAGACTCCAACAATCGATTCTCAAATTAGGCAAAAACTATTTAGATCAACATAAAATTATTATTTAGATTACCCATAAGAGGATAACACAAATGTGATTACAGTAATCATATTGTTTGCAGTTTATTAATTGAATTTATCGAGATAACAGGAAAATTACGATCGTTTAGCTTCACAGTTCGTTTGATTGGATACGCGGCACCCACAGAATTATTGAATGTTCATTCAATTATTTCAGCGGTCATAGTAGCTTATGTTTCAGACTGAGGTAATAAATAGTAGTAATTTAAGTGATATACCTAATTGAAAACTATCTACCAGGGGCCTTATTTTGTAACTTTGTTGCTAACAAATCTCGATTGAAACAATTGAAATTATTTATTATACGTCATTTAGTCGCTAAGAAATTGCCATTATAATTAAAACTACTGTAACTATCAAATTGTAAAACCAACAATTTCCATTGTTTCAATCGAGATTTGTTAGCAACAGAGTTACGTAATCAGGGGCCAGTTGGTGTCACTTAAAACCTTAGAATAGGTTTTTATATTATTTCGTAATCATTTTAATAAACTTTTTAAATTTACACGATTTGCTAACGTATATATAGTTACATTTTCCTGATCATGATCCTGATCGCTGCTAGTACTCTATAAGTAAAAGCGATGATATAGGAAAACCCTAGAACAGCTATCTCTAATAGGAAAAACCTTATTTTTCTCGTATCAACCAGTTTTGATTAATAATCCGGCGATAGAAGACAGCCGTATTTTTCTCACCATAAGTTACAATTCATTCCGCAATGTTAATGTGGATGTTACTCTCGATTTTTTTAAAGATTAACGGTCGCCAATTTTGCCAAATTATAGACCTAACAACTAATTATGATGTGAAAAGTTGGTCGTAGGAAAAAGTCGTGGCTAAGAAACATCAGAGAGTGGACAAGAATGGCGAATGCCACCAAACTATTTAGCCTCCCGAGAGATCGAATATAATATGCTGAGCTGACTGCCAACCTTCACTAGTTGGAGAGGCACCATGAGAAGAAGAAGATATACCTAAACCTTTTTCTTGAATCGTTCAGTAATTTTGTAGTTTATCGGTTGACAGGCCGACATACAGACAGACGTGACAGAGGATTTATTTTCTAATAATGTAGAGATTCGATATACACACTAATTACTTAAGAAATGTTTGCATACTTGAATAACGTCGTTGCGACGACGTACGCTATAGCGATTTTTTTCCCTGTATTAGGTATATACACTTTATACACCCTTTTGAAAAGCCGTTGATTCGATTGCACTTATTGCAACGCAAGGTATAAGTACGTTTTTTTTAAATTTCAGACTATAATCTGTCGTTTTGGTTCCCAGTATTTCTCCAGAAAAATGTGTCAAATCAAAGTCTGATCATAAAAAACCAAGTAGGTATAGTTAGTAGTTTTCCTAATTTGATTATAATAAATTTATTTTATTTCCATACAAAAAGCATTGCCTCCATACCTACATGTAATTAAAAAGGAATATCCGTACTAAGATAGTCCCACGACATTTTCCGAGTACTGCATTCGGATTCAGTAAAGAGCGAAGCGTCGAGGGTAGCTTGCTATCAAAATAGATTATAATTCTGGGAAAAACCTACTCTGTTTTTTTGCTCGTTTTTTTAATAAAATGATACTAATTTATCTTAATGATAAAATAACTATCTGTGTAGGTAGATATAGTTAAGTATCAAATTACAGATCTGCAGTATTTAACTGGTTTTCGAGGTAATAAAGGTAATTTCGATGTAATGTCATGAGTGTATATTTGAAAAAATGACTTATGCCCAAACGGGCCACCAAAATATAAAATCCATTGTTTTGCTTCCATACATTGAGTTCCAATCGGGTCAAAACAAAATTAAGTAAAATAAAAAAAAAATAATCGGCATTCGAGAATAGCAAAAATACTGACCAGCAATGGTAGCATATAAGAGCATGACAAACATATTGTCGATCGAGTTTTTTCCACCCCTTTTTTTTGAAACGTCGGACGAGTAAAGTTTTTTGTCGATGTAGCAAATGTTTCTCTTGCTTGTAAGTATATACTGCCTCTGCTAGAATGGATAAAGGCCTGGTCAGTATAGCATTTATCCTGTATTGTCCAGCATACGGTATAAACTGACGTACCTGACGTTATTTCTGTTACGTCAGTACGTCACAAGTTTGCCAGTAAGGGACCAGACTCAATTGATATTATACAATATTCACACCGCCTGCAATCGTAGGCCTTTTCTCAAACAGTAGAGCACTTGCCCACTCAGACATCCCATTACAAAAAAAGGGCAACATAAAAATGTTATTACAAGACCCTAAAAAAACCGAGGCACAGCTTTAATGCACGTACGAAATACCTAAAATAATATATTTTACATATTATTACAAAGGGTATTCTGCGTAACGAATACAAGTTTCCATTGCCGGCGCAGAATTGTCGTTTACACAATAATACGGTATGATGTAAAACAATGCAAGATGCGAACGTTCGTGGATGTTAAATCACTCGGATGTTATGTAAATTGAAATTGTACTGACTTCCTGTTTATTATCATGACAAACGAAGCACACGCGGTTATGACACCAACACTTATAACAATGTATCTTCCTTAGGAACCCTTATAAGTAGATACTCGTACATAATGTTCCTATAATAGCTTTTTTGATTAAGTTTCGGAACTCTTATCAAATAAGAAATATTTTAAAGGAATTATACTTCTGCAAAAACAGTGTAATATTTCTACGAAAGCCCAATACAGGCTTAAGCACTCAAAAATAAAATATAAGCTTATCAAATTATATATAAAAAAATATTCCATCTTTAAGTGCTTACACTGGGCTTTTATAGAAAGCTGCGTTTTTGGTTCGAATCCCGCCCTGCGTCTATCGTGTGTTGTGTTTTGCAGAAGTATTAATTCTTGAAAAATATTTCTAAATATTTTAGTTTAAATCTTTTGTGCTAAAATATAACTTTCATACATACTTACGAAATTGTGATAATATTTAATTCTAGATGAACAATAACAAAAGTTTACCTAACATAAGAGTCATATGATATCAGATCACACTAGCGGTTTGCGGGTCCGCGGGAATGTATTTTCCTTTAGGCGCGGAACGGTAAAAGAGCAAAACGGTAAACGATCTCAAAATTGTAAAAGACCGAAATGGTAAAAGAGCATAACGTCAAAAGCACATATTGGTAAAAGATCACATTGGTAAAAGAGCAAAATGGTAAAAGCGCAAATCGGTAATTATTTTATTTCTTACTACTCTTCGTATATGAACAATACAACTCTGCTTTTTCCTCAATTATAGGCTGGGAAATAAAAGTTTTCTTAAAAATGACGAATAAAAGGCATTTTTTTTACAGAAAAAAAAACATAAAGTTTACTCATTTAATACATATTTAAAAAAATATTTTTATAATACCTACTAAATATTTTAATAAAATAAAATAAAATATGAATGTATATGAGTAAACTTTATGTTTTTTTTTCTGTAAAAAATGCCTTTTATTCGTCATTTTTAAAAAACCTTTTATTTCCCAGCCTTTAATTGAGGAAAAAAGCAGAGTTGTATTGTTCATATACAAAGAGTAGTAAGAAATAAAATAATTACCGATTTGCGCTTTTACCACTTTGCTCTTTTACCAATGTGATATCTTACCATTATGCGCTTTTGACTTTATGCTCTTTTACCATTTTGGTCTTTTACCATTTCGCTCTTTTACCATTTTGAGACCACTTTACCATTATGCTCTTTTACCGTTCCGCGCCTAAAGGCCGCCAATCCACTGTACCGCCATGTAATAAAAAAAACAGAAGGAAAATAATGTATCCCGTACCTATATGAAGTTAAGTTGATGATTTGAGTTTGAATTTAAAAAGTAGAGTTGAGTGCATGATTGATAACTGGTTCAAAAAAAGAAAGTCATAGCATTGCTTAAGCAATACAATAACAAATTTAAATGATTTGTTTAAACAAACTGTCCACGATAGGATATTAAAAATATTTCACTCCACGAATACATTTGAACATGTTGTACTGCTATATTATCTGACCTGTCAGCTTTGTCGCAAGATTTTTTCGGCGCAGAATAGAAAAGCAAATCCTTTGCAAATCACTGTGACGCAGGTCACCATTTCATGTTTTAGGTAAAACGCTTTTTACCGTGACCAAATGAGGCAACGCCTGTAAAGGTAGAACCAAATTGGATTCATCATTGATTCAAAGAGGTCAAAACCCAACCGAATTTAGGCAACGAATCGCAACCTTTACGAATTATGCAAGTTTCATCTCCCCGGTTTCAGTATCACAGGTTTTGTATCCATTTTCGAAGCGGTTCTCGCTTTTGATGGTACTTGCCTATCAAATGGTTGATACAATCCTTTGATACCATGAATCTGGTTAATGGAGTCGGATACGAGTAAACCATATTGTCATTTTACCTATCTAAGTCATTTTACATATTTTGATGGCCGGACAAAAGAATATATTTTCTCTATTGATCCATTGGTCTAGCTACGCCCACTAATCTTGACAACATAGTCGTGCGGGTTAAGCAATGCTCGGCACGGTCATTATGTAAATGGGGAGCAATAATGTGTGTGGCAAAAAAAATCTCGCACTCAATGATGTGTGCTTCTAAAGACACGTCAAAGAGTTGGTGGCTGTTTTATTTCACTGATAGCAGTTGTTAGGTAAAATGAGATGCCTAGGACTACCAAAAACTCAAACACTCGGTGAACCACACCACTATACGAAAAGAAGAAAAAAATCTATTTTTATGGTAACTTCTTTCGTATTAACTTTTTGTTAAGGGCGCACTCCTCGAGTATTTAGTTTTTTCGTTGGATTGGTCTATTTATCTTTGCACCTGGGCCTCTACTTAAATTCTAACTGATAACACGAACGATAATTTCAAAAGTAAATCTGTCATCCATCCGTAGAAAATTTTATTGTCGGACGATTTTGAAGGACTCATGACAGATTTTCTTGCTTTCTTTCGTAGAATGAAAGTACCCCTCTAGCTCAGTAATATCACATTGTTAGTATGTGGAATATGTCAACCAATAGAGCGTGCGTGGCTGTGAGATGTTTCTTAGGAAGTGTAACCGCATTCCAGTGAGGTGCCGAGCTATTTCAATCACATAATAAGTTTAAGAAAATGTAACCTTTTATTTTCACAATAATTCTACAAACTTAGAATCAAATAAAATTCTACTAAAAAACAATATACAGCAGATTACATTAGGTACCTACCTACCTAATCTACACGTAACATAACAAGGCTTAACCCATGAACAATTTAAATTTCATCTCACATACTCGAACAAAGGTGAAAATTAAAATATGAACGTTATGTTGTGTATTCAATATGTATCGTATTCACTCGGCCTCGGCTCAACTGGAGTATTGGTTAAACTAAAATTTATTTTACACTCAAAAAGGAAATAAGATTACGCTTCAATAACAAACCTATCAGATGCAGTATGGAGTCGGAATAATTCTGGAATTTATAATGGAAACGACGTCGTAAATCACGAGGATTGTACAAGTTTATTATGAAGATTTATATGAAGATGACTATGGCCGACATAATATAAAATAAATAAATTCTGCGAACAACACACAGCGCCAACTAGCCCCGTGGTAAGCTTGTGGTACGGTGACTAAACAGCGGATATAATACTTTTTCTTTTGTAAACTACTAATTAAGTTTAAATTAATTTGTACCTTGTTTGTCCCATTTTAATCTCGTAGCAGTAATAAAGTTATAAAACATTTTTAAAATGTCCGTTCCGGCTAATGAAGCTCAGTCCGTCACAAGACTTACGACGTGTTTTTAATTACCAACAAATTCTAGCTTATACCGATTTAAGTAGCTATTTTGTACCAACCTCACTAAGCCATATTTATTGATTCACCACTGAGACTACGCATCGCTGGACCGGCTGATTTTGTTCTGATGCAGTTTTTTTTTCTGGGGCATGACACCCTTTTCAGAGGCACATGGCTTTTAAAGATAAGTAGTAGTACGTCGTAGTACGCACTGTCTGTACTTATTTAAAATCTTTTTAACGCGTGTCCTGGAAACGTCTTGGAGCCGTATTTTTGAACCACTGGAATTAAAGTTAAAGACATTTTTCTATTATTACTTATATTATTACTTATATTAATATTACTTTTGACATTGTTTTAACGCTCTACGTTTCGAGACCTTTACAGGTCTTTTACAATATAAAAATCTACCCTCTTTAAAATATACTCTTTCCAAAATCAATTCTTCCAGTGGGATTGGAATCCACTACCTAAAGATAATCAATCTTCCACCCTGCGATACGTGAACCATAATTAAGTTGCAGTTTAAAGGTATTAAAGTTAGTAACTGATGTTATTTTCTAACTAGACGAGTAACGAACGTCGCGTCGGTGCTCCGTAATTTTCCAATTTATATAGCAATTTTTATACATTGTTTTTCCACAAATTACCGGGTTGTATTTCTCATTATACCTACTATTTTCCTGTGTGGGTGGCAGATACAGATAATAATCTATATCTATACTAATATAATAAAAAGGTTACTCCGTTAACTGTATGCAGGTATGTATGTTGGGATAGTATCCGAAAACACAACACCGATTTTGACAAAATTGAATATGAAGATAAATTGCATCTTTTGGAGTAACATAGGCAATTTTTATCCGGCCACTTTCACGAGATCGGGACTTGCACGGATGAAACCGCGGGTTGCAGCTTGTAAATAATAAAATGTAAATATTGAATTTGCTTTCCTTTGAACGTTAAAATAGGTAACCTAAAATTCTTCCACGCTTTTCGATGTTAAAATAAAAATAAAATAGGATGACACGTAGGTACATTTGATAACGCACAGTACGAACAACTATCGCCTATCAGTATTTTATAATTAAAAAATATGAACATGACATAGTGTTGCTAAGATCCACGTATACACGTGGATCTTAGCAACATACCATCCAACCATCCAACACTTATTCCGAAAATATTATCTGAAAGCAATAAATGAATATGAATCTGACTTTTGTTTAGAATGCGTTGGTGGACGTCTTGTCCTGGAGTTTTATTTTCGTAAAACCTAGTTATGTTGCGTGTAAATTGTTTAATTTTGGTGGCATATTGATCAATTTAATTCCGCGAAAGATAACGAATGTAGTGAAATTAAAACTACATAGTACATGCTCCAAACGCGGAATTCGCGCGTTACTAACAAATGCTCCCATGTGGTTGCAATAAAATCCGTCGCCATTTTATTGCAAACAACGGCACTGTTAAAATTCTAAAAATGTTATGAATACATTATTTTAAACACATGAGGCTGGCTTACAATTGCCCTAGTTGGTTGACAAGCCAATAATTTAGAAAACTTAACTGAACTGAATATGAATCTAAATTAGTGACTTGAAAATCTATCTTTTATATCTATACTAATCTATACTAATATTATAAAGCGGAAGAGTTTGTTTGTTTTTTGTTTGTTTGTTTGAACGCGCTAATCTCAGGAACCACTGGTCCGATTTGAAAAATTCTTTCGGTGTTAGATAGTCCATTTATTGAGGATGGCTATAGGCTATATTATATTTTCAAAAAAAATAGGGTTCCTTACTAAAAGTTCAATAATGTAACACAAGGTGTGAAAAAAATTACCAAAAAATTCCTTACGCCGCGTGCGCTGCGAAAACTATTGGATATAAAACAAAACGATGTACTACAACTTTGTAGAACATGTAATTGTCTACAAAATAAAACGCGACACCATATGTCTAACTATTGTAGTTATCTCACAATAAGTGTTTTTGTAATTTTTGTAAATAATTACTATGCCGTCGCTTTAATAACCTTTTATTTTGTACCTTGGTATTAATCCTTATCAAAATAAATTACTTCATATTCAAGACGAATTCATTACCTTTCTAGGACCTTTTGAATTATCTAATTCGGACATTTCATTCAAAAGATATCGCGATATTAAAAATGTAAGTATGTTGCAACCAAATAAGTATTAAGTATTGCGCGCGCATGTATGAGCGCGGCTCCTTGCAAAGCGGTTGTGCTCAGCGATACTTTTTAATACTTCTTTTTTAGGGTTCCGTACCCAAAGGGTAAAAACGAAACCCTATTACTGAGTCTTCGCTGTCTGTCTGTCTGTCTGTCCCTCTGTCCGTCTGTCCGTCTGTCACCAGGCTGTATCTCATGAACCGTTATAGCTAGACGGTTGACATTTTCACAGAAGATGTATTTCGGTAGCCGCTACAACAACAAATACAAAAAACAAAATAAAACAAAAATTTAAGAGGGGCTCCCATACAACAAACGTCTTTTTTAGTTATTGTTGTCAATTTCCGTATCTAATTGGATTTTGTATTATATAATTTTTGTACAGATGTTATAAGTACAGAATAATAAATAAACAAATCTAGCTGTGTAGCCCCGACATTAGCTGTGTAGCCCCGGCATAGAATAGGGTTACCCCATCTCATCCCGTGGGTGTCGTAAAGGCGACTAAGGGATCTGAGGGAGATTAGCTAACCTTAAGTACTCCCCGCGCGGAGGCGGATAAACTGCTTGATCCCTAAGAGGGTTGGTGTCAGGCAGGCGGCCGGCCGTAAAAACATTGCCAAATCTAATTGCAGCAGGTATTGTCAATGATGACTTACCGTCTGCGCCGACCCCAAATAAAAAAAAACAATTTGGGGTTTATCGGACCCCGGGCTCCCGAGAGGGATGCTACCGGGAACATCGCTCAGATGAGAAGAAATAAATAAAAAAATCCTGAAAGTCGCTTTTCTACGCGGACGAAGTCGCGGGCACTGCTAGTATACTATTATAAAGCGGAAGAGTTTGTTTGTTTGAACGCGCTAATCTCAGGAACCACTGGTCCGATTTGAAAAAAAATGTTCGGTGTTGGATAGTCCATTTATTGAGGAAGGCTATAGGCTACTTTTGATCCCTATATTCCTACGGGATCGGGACTTATGCGGGTGAAACCGCGGGGAGCTGCTAGTTATATCATATTTCAAGATGAAACTGATATTGATTATGCCTCTCTGCCTCTCTTATAGGTATTTTCGTCATAATACCTAGTTTTTGCTCGTTAGTAAAAAATATCGTATAATATTTTGTTTTTATTTACAATTTTGTCTAGAACAATGGCTACAATTCTAGCTCGGTCATGCGTAATTGAACGATATCGAATCCCTACTACTTTGTCATCTAGGGTTTCGTTTGTGGTAAGGATAAAAAAGGCCATTAATTATCATTGGTGCTCCATGAAAGCTGGACGAGTATTTATTTTTGAAATTGTGTCTTTAAATTAATCTCATTTTTTTAATCGCGTGGTGTCAATCCTAATGAAGAGACCTGTAACGGTCTCGAAACGTTTGGCATTGAAATAATAAATTATTCTTCTGTTTTCACGATATTAATTTAAACTATTTTTTTGGTTTTAATCAGCATTGTTTTAAAGCTCAATGTTTCGAGACCTGTAAAGGATTATCAATCCATAAGAAGTGACCTGTAAAGTTCTCGAAACGTTGAGCACTATAACAATGGTAAAAGCAATAAACACCACTCGATTAAAACCGAAAAAAAGTTTAATCCAAAATCGTGAAAACAGAAGGAAAATCTATGATAATAACCAGTGGTCAGAATAGGTAGGTATATTGATTTTTTGTACTTGGACCATGTAGTCATAATATGGATACCTATCTCTTTCGTCGTTAGGAAATTTTCGAGATTGTTGTGATAAAATAAGATGACCAAATGAAAATAAATAAATAAAATTGTTTTAAAACGGTTAAATTTTTTTTTTTCAAATAATAAAAACAGAACAATCGTACAAATCAACATATAATTTAGTAACAAATACAACTTTATTACATTAACGATAATAACAGAATATGTTTTGTAATTTGATTTTTATTGCTCTAGGCATTTTTCCTAGAAATATGTTAACTGTAAAGTTGATCAATCGCATAGGCAAATCACTGGATAGTGCTTCCTGTAGATGCATTTAGTTTAATCGAGCCTAAGTTGAAAAAAGTATACAGAGAAACATACTTTTTCTTAAATTCGTTGTTCCGAGTTGGAACTCGCGTGGTCTAGTTCCTTAGGACGCTGAAGTCGGTACTTCACCTGCCTGAGGTGCAAGTTTAAACGCAAGTTGAGAAGATTCTGAAAACCGTTGCATAAGCCAAGTTAAGTTACATACGACAAAACGCAATAAAACACTAACACCCGAGCGCACTCTACGAACCGATGCAAGAGAGAGAGTGAGCTTAAAAAGCTAATTTGATGCGTGCGCGCATGACGCCATTTGCTTGTAACCAATATTATTATGTCAGCTCCTATTGGGCGTCAAAAATGGCTTGCTATTCCATATTATAACAGTCTGGTTTTAACATTTTTTTATGATCTCTTGGAGTTTACTTCATCGACACAGAGCTCCCGATTTTTTTTTCGACGAACTAATAAAACATAATATGCTTAAAATATAACATAATATCTTTTTTTTTAAATCAATTTAAATAAAAAGAAATAATATAAACGGCGAACATTATTAAATTTTCAAATTGACGTCGTCTTCCGAGGCATGTCCATGTTAACATATACATTTTAAGTACTTGTCTCCATTTCAATATACCTATTCCGACCACTGATAATAACAGATAATAAGTGTATTTTTATTGGCTTTCACGCCTATACCTATAATCTAAAAAAACTAGATCAGTCCATACGTTTGTAAACTACGATGCTACACACAGACAGACAGACACGTCAAATTTCTACGGATATAGAATGTAAAAAATAAAATATGATTTTCCCAACATTCTTGCGCAATTGTAGGTAAGTAAGTAATGCTACCTACGTTCAGTGTGCAAACAAAGAAATACTCTGAAACGGTAAGCAATATGAACAATAACCAGTAAAGAATATCCTTCGATAAATGTATTTCCTCTAAGATTAAAACTCAGGGCATTAAATACGTAGTTCAACTTATAGAAGTTCAAATTCTAATTGAAGAATATCAGATATAGAATGCTGCTCAGAATTTCTCTATGGAAATGTTTCTTTTTAACAAAGTCAAGAGATTTTTTTTAGAGCAGAAGGAATTTTAGTGCACCATAATAAAGATATTCTCGATTTTTCAACCCGAACAATTGTATTGAAGCGGTCCGAAAGGGCTATTATAAGAACCCTTTGTCGAAAATATAAAAAAAAATCAAAATCTGACATCAAAAAAATGGTCAATATAATAAAAATTAGCTCTCTTACATACAGTGCCACCGACTTATCTGTTACTAGCAAGGCCCGCGACTTCGTCAGCCTAAATTTTTTGAAATATAATAATGCCTTTCTCAATAAATAGACCATTCAACACTGAAAGATTTTTTCTAATCGGACCAGCGGTTCCTGAGATTAGCGCGTTCAAATAAACAAACCAACTCTTCAGCTTTATAATATTAATATCGATATTTCCCAACGAAAATTGAGTTGCTCCTTTTACTACTCTGAGGACAATCAGCGACGAACAGAACCGCAGTCATTGATATATCTGTGAACTGATCTGATTTGCCATGTTGTAGTCCAAGGCCGTGTAGTGTAACGTGAGCGATGTCAAGGTATTGCGAACACAATGGACTTATCAGGACAATCTGAAAATAAGAACTCAATCTGGGTATCTATTCTATAAGTAAATCATCTAAACATAGCGTTAGCATTGTCAAATTTTTAATTTCAGAGTGTCTATTCTGCAACTAAACCGTGTTGATGACGACTCTGTTACTGAACTTCGATGCGATAACAATTTTATTAATGTTTTATTAACAGATTGAATTTATCGTCTGTTATACGTCCAGTGTCACGGGGCTACGGAGCTCTGGACTTTTGGAAGGCGTGCGTGGACCCAAAGCCAACACGTAGACGCCATTTCCAATAACAATTTTACTCGCAAACTAGATGTGAAGTGGACATCAAACCGGCCATTATTCCTGTCTGCACTATAAAATGCAGCCAAGGACAAACAAACCAAGGACGAATCGGATAAAACTATTGAGAAATCTACGGATGAAAACAACATGGACTATAGTGATGTGATGGTAGTGGATTGGCTTGGATTGGATTATTAATTTATTATTATAATAATTATTCGTATACTATAACCAACATATCAAGTCGTGTTTTTTTTTGCGTCTAGAATATTAAGAGGCGTTAAGGTCTTACACGACTCTGCTCCCACCCGGCAAAAATAATGTAATTCAAATATGGGCTTTAAATATTTCTCTTTAGACATATTTTACACTGACTAACGAGCAGTCTGACGGCGGTAAGCTCGCTGAAAGCGAGCTGTCTGCTAATTTATGATGCCAATGTAAAATATCTAAAGAGCAATATTTAAAGCCCATATTTGAATTATAATTTTTTTTCCGGGTGGGAGCAGAGTCGTGTAAGTGGGCTATGACCTTTAAACGACTGGCAAACTGTGTAGAAGCTACACGTCATCTACGCGGTTTCGTTGCAGAATAGCCCCGCAGCTATTGACTCTCTCTCTCTCTCTCTCTCTCTCTCTCTCGTTGAGCATTTTCGTTCAAGTCACAATTGAAGGAGTATTAAAGGAATTTTTTTAGGATATAAATATGCAGTAGTTACCTATTTTGATCGATAATGACGTTAGGAACGTACCTAAAGAAAAATATCCTAAGTATTTTTGTATGAAACCGTGTTTAGTAACTTTTTCTTTTCGAAAACTTAGAAGTTAAATTACATTTGTGAAATCCTTCTATTGCGAGCAAAAAATAACATTTACAGAAAAAACTCTACAATAGCATTCAGAATTTTACCTTTGCGAAAAATAAACTCTTAACTAATTTTAAAACAATTCGTTTCTTTCAAAGTTATTTACCCGTCTCCCCACAGGCTTTGTAAAAAATGGAAAGCAGCAATTTTCAAGAACTTCGGAGTAAGTGTAGAAAAGGTATGTGAAGTTTTTCCTTCTTGCCGCCTCCACTGGATCCTGTTCGTTGAATACTAAGCAGGATCGGTCTTCGAGGTATCTGTGCCCTTTCTTTACGAGGCTGACCAGACGTTTTGGACCTAAAGTGTGCCAACCAGCTTGGAGTTTTATTTGAGATGCAACCTTAGGTTATACACATCGGTATACGTTAGTGTCCGACCAAAAGTTCGGTTACGTTTTCGGCCGAGTTTCGGCGGCACTTTTGCCGAAACCGAAACTGATTTCGGAAGTTGTCGTGCACGCTCGCCTAACTACGTATACGCTTCGGCGATGCGGCTCTGCCGCGACTTATTAGTACCTTTATATAGTGGTGTAATATACATATAGTAGCAAGTATAGTCTTAGTTTATTGTACGACTTCAATCTGACAGGGTATTTTCGCTTGACTTTTATAAATAAAAAAAACACTTTATTAATCTACTAGCTACGTCCCGCGTTGACACCCGCGTAAGTCCCGGTCCTGTGGGAATATCGGGATCTAAATCTAGCTTTCTTTTGGTGAAAGAATTTTTGAAATCGGTTCAATAGTTTTCGAGTTTGTTCATTACTAACATACGACACACAAAAATACAAATCTTTCCTCTTTATAATATTAGTATAGGTAGATAAAATTGGTTTGAAATAAATTACTTACTCAGAGAATAAAAATCATAGACAAAAGGAATAGACCCGTTGTTCCATTCACAAGGCCAGTTTAAGGGCACATTTAAATTGTATCGGGTCTCTAAAATTATATTAATTTCAAGTTAAACAACACAAACAATGTAATTAGAATGGTATTTTGTTTTTCTTTCACAAACCATTGTTACAAACCGTACGAGCCTGTGAAACAGTTAAGATTAAATTCCAAAGTAAAACACAATTTATAATCCAATTTCCGCTGCTCCAATAATTTTGGTTTATGTGTAAATATAACATGATTCGAATAATACGCGTGTATATGTATATTAACTCGATGTAATCGAACTTTATAATACTAATAAAATTCGCTGCGAAAATCAACATTCTAGATTTATGTTGTGTTAAAATTGATTTCATTCAGATTGGCTTACAAAGATGGATGGTACGATTTTAAACTTACCAATTTGGTTGTTTACACTTTAAATATATTATTAAATACACCCCGTTATTTTATAATATTTGTAATAAAATGGAGTAATTCGTCAACTCAATTTCATTTGCAATTAAATGTCGCGATTCGTCAACTTAATTTCGTTTGCAAGAAATTCGTCAACTTAATTTATTTAGCAGTTAAATGTAGAAATTCGTCAACTTAATTTCGTTTGCAATCAAATGTACAATTCGACAACTTAATTTCGTTTGGAATTAAATGTAGCAATCCGTCAACTTAATTTCGTTTGAAATTAAACTTATTTTCAGTTTTTTGTTTTATTTATTATTATTCTTTAGCTTATTACTTTATTATTTCCATGCACTTATAATGGCTAATTCCTGTGTCATTTTTTTCTCCTATTTCATTAGTACCTAAGTAAGTAACATTTTAAAAACAAATTACAAAAAGGTACTTCTTTATTTTTCTAGCTTGATTACGAAACAATTACAAAAGCTTAAATGCGATGTGGTTCATAAAATCTAAATTTAAACCCTCGTAAAAACACGATGTAAGTACCTACTCGTACGAGTATATGAGAAACAAGTTCTTTACCATAATTAAAACAATGTGTGAACATAATATTTAGGTAGGTTGTTGTTCTTTGAGCTTCGAGTTATTTATTTATTTTATTTATTTATTTATTTATATCAGATTCTACAGTCAATATAATACAATGTAATCCATTTTACATAACATAGAACTTAGATCAAATAAAATAGCATTTAAAATAGCGTTTATTGTCGGCCGGCTCTCTTCCCAAAGCTAATGAATAATTTCTTGTCTCGAAAGAGTTTCCTACTTTGACTACGGCCCGTGGTAGCGTTATTTTAACTTCAGAACCAAAGACTGGTTTCACATCTTAAAGTAGAGACTTATGAAATATAAATATGCTTAGACGCAAAGTTGTTTTAAACGATTTTTATAGAAGTCTTATTAAGTTAAATTTACACTTTAGATGTGGTAAGTTATTATTATAAAAACATTCATACATAAAAATATTATGCGTCTTCCTCAAACTAAGCTCTGCTTAATTGTCTGAAAAACTGGCGAGCTAAACTAAGCTCAGTTTAGTTGGTGGTTTTATTGACCTCTTCTGAAAATGTTAACAGCATAAAACAGAAAAGTTCGAAGCTGATTCATTAGTACCAATATTTAGCTATTAGGTATTTAAACGCGGAATTTCTACCATGTTTTAACAACCATGTAATATAAGCTTAAAGTCGTATTGATTCATTAGTTTGCTCCAGATAATTCTAACAAACGAACATATGAACAAAGATAATACAAGTAAAGTGTGTTATAAAATCTACTCCATACCAAACTAGTGTTTTACAACTTTCAACAAAGAAGTTTCCCCTCAAATTCGATTAAAGGGTACCGCAAGACTTTTACTCGACTGTTCTTTGAGAAAAGTGGTAGCCATTTTCCAAGTTGTACCAACTTCCATACTTAGTAGATACTCCTTGATGTAAGTGGAAGACGAATTTCGTCAGACTTTATCCATCAACGTTGTTATCGTTATTAGACTTGCGATATATTTTTTGTGGAAACTGTGTCCGGTCGTATGAGTTTTGTCAATGTAACTTTTTCTTACTTTTATGACATGCTGAAACTCATTGAAGACCTTAACATTGTACCGGCCAAAGAGTTAATACTATTGGTGAAATATGGAGTGGGCAACAAACATATCTCGGTTAGTACGAAATTATATAAGTCGTTCAGCGTGTGTGAAATTTTGATTTTTACTCCGTAACGAAAAAAAAAATAACTTTGATTCATAAGGTGCGTAAATACTTGCACCTGGAGGGAATCGAGCCCGCAACCTTCTGCATTGCAGTCGGACCTCTCCCCGACGCGTCACAGAGGCCATCAATGCACTAAATACAACTTATACGCACACCGCACCTCACCCTCGCTCCACTCTTTGCATGCAGTGTCGTAATGTAATTTTGTTAGTGTTAGTGACACCATTCATAAACCTTTCGCTACGTGTTTCGCGTGTAAACGACCCATCATCAGGAAAATTTACCCCGACCGCGTTATAAAGGCGACAAAACATGACGTCAGTAGCGACGCTACTCGCTCCGATATTGACTCCCTGAGCGCACGTAGGATTATATTTACATGTAAGAAAACTGATTATCGAGTGGCTGAGACGACGACGTACAACGACGCGACGTAGTAAGCGGTCGTAGTAAACGACGTAATTTTATAAAATGGAACATAAGCTAGTTATATGAAAATTGTCTTATTTTTCTCTTTTAAGAGTGAAGCTTAGTTTAGTACAAACTTTATCTACAATATTTTTCCCAATGCGTCATAATATTATTATTGATGTAGTGGACAATTAAATTGGTCAAATCCACAAATTATTTCAATTGGTCAAGCGTATAGACCGCAAATTTTAGTGTTCATTTGTCAAGCAGTGAAAAAGTGTCATTTGGTCAAGTCTTCAAAAAGTGTCAACTCGTAAAGTCCTTTTTTTTTCAATAAAAGTATGAAATCAATCGTTTCAAAAAGTAATTGCAAATTGACTTAGAAATAGGTGCCAATTTTTTTTATATATCTAGATCTAACCAAACCATAATTACTCGGATACGTCCTGAAAAAGTAAAACTTTCGGATAAACATTATAATTCTTCGAGTTTCAAAAGTCGTACCTACTGCAAAAAAATCGTATTAAAGAAGTAGCTGCGTCCCGCGATTTCACTCGCGTAAGTCCCGATCCCGTGGGAATATCGAGATGAAAAGTAGCCTAGGTTACTCAGGGTGAATGTAGCTTTCTATAGTATAATAGTGAAAGAATTCTTGAAATCGACTCAGTAGTTTTTGAGTTTATTAATTACAAACACACACACACAAATTACAAATATTTTCTCTTTATAATATTAGTGTAAAAATAGAAGAAGCCCTGGATGAAGAAATTCATGCATTCTAGAATAACAGTAACAAATTATAATACCTACCAGTAGTATTATTAAAAGTTTGGTTTATCGGTTCGCGAATTCAAGGCGGGCACAAAGCCAGGGTGTGCACTGTGCTGTGCCCTAGGAGACATTACTTTATTATTTTCTACAAAGATATAGATTTCAAAGATAGGTAATACAGATATTCAACCTCTAATCTTTATATCTATAAAAAAACTATGTTTCTGACTGACTGACTGACTGATCGGCGCACAGCCTAAATAGTAGAGAGCTTCTTCTTCTTTTTGGTATAGTGGTGCGGCTCAGCTCGTGTTAGAGTTGTCGGGTCGCCTCCGTCGTTAGGCATCTAAATACTGCTATCTGAGATAACAACCGGGACCAACTGCTTATCGTGCCTTCCGAAGCACGGAGGAGCTCAAGAAAATGAATTTTTACCACACAAATTATCAGTCACACATCCAAGTAATGACCGCGCCAAGCGTTGCTTAACCGGCACGACCGTTCATAATCGGCAGGTACAGCTAGGCCAATGAGCTCTTCATCCTCCTCTATAGTAGAGAGCTGAAGTTTGGAGAGTAAGCGTTCTTCATGTGATATAGTTCTCCCCTGCTCGTGGTGGGTAAACTGCTTCGTTCTAAGGAGGGTAAATGTTCTAGAAGATTAAAAAAAGACACATTCTAGAAGATTAAAAAAAGGCTAAATAAATTGTATGGTATAAAACTAAATAGAAATTCCGTTTGGGATATTTTCTTATAATAATTCCCCAACTACTATATCTTGGTAACGTTGCGGGCTCGCGCCTTGCCTGCATTCTGACAATTTCCGAACAACTGTCTCACATATTTTGGTTACAATGCCTCGCGGTTTCGTCCCGCCTTCCTCTAAGCTCTATTGTTTGGAAATTCAAGAGCTTAAATCTTTTGAGTATTCTGTACAGGTAGGTAAGGTTTTATCCGTGGGGTTTTAAGTTTGCTTTCTTGAATAATCTGATTCGAAGGCCATGATTGCTAAGTATACCTAGTGGTTGACGTCGAATATCTTTTTTGCCACTTTGCCGCACTTAAGTCGCGTTCCGCACGCGAAATATAAATGACTTTTTGTACTTCTTTTGCACTTTGAAAAATAAGCACAATTATATCTTAAGAGCTAATTTATTTCTTCTTTCAAAACTGCACAAAAATCATACTATTTTTTTTTCACAATAAAATGTGCCCGATTCTCAACAAACGCTCATCCAAAATGGCGACTTTAAGAAAAAACTCTGTCGATTAAACAGTTTCAGAGAAAGAAGGGTCGTGTGTATTTTTTTGTAGATAAGCATTAATTTCTCTGTTTATCAATAGATGGTGTACTTACCAAAAACGTTTAGAATAAAAGAAAATTCGATTAATCTCAATCACCACATAATCACAATCGCCTCGAATCACCTCACAACGATGTTTTTCATACCGCAAAAAGGAGTATAGCTATAAAACAATCGATGTATGTTAAAAGGAGTTCAAAGATATTTCTCATCATGCTATCACGATCCTCTATCTTAGGATCGTCTCTGAGTAATGAAGCTCTTGTAACGAAAAGTTTAACAATTTCGTCAATTGAGCGAGACAACAGCTTCCCTAGAAACCTCCAAGTACATTTCAAACCGGCACTAAAATTGTTTGAGAGTAAAAATCTAAAATTAAAACAGCATCAGATTCTATAGCGTCTGACATTCGAAATAAAATAAACAACAATTCATTCTAAGGATAACAAAAAACCATTAGATTTTCTGTAACAAGTACAACAGGGTAACACAGACATAAGTGTCCTTAGATACGTCTTGTCGCGTGAACTCCAGAGTCACGTGAAAATCCGGGTTCGCGAGTAATCGAGGGCCCTTGACTAGGCTGCCCTAATAGGAAGAGGTCTTAACAATTCTCGTGATCGCCTCTCAGACTCTTAGCAACTTACTCGAAAGCTAAATAGAATCGAGATCACATTTCTTGCTACCAGAAATTTATTTTGAAGTTATATTTAAGTACGAAGGTGATAGCTCTAATAGAAGATACTAGATATTAGAATACTAGTGAATAAATATAAAGCTTTGATAGCCTCTTTGACTCAGCACTGAATACCTACATGTTTAGGTATGTGAATGGGAACAAAAATATTATTACAATGTAAAAATAAATATTTTAGGACGTTGCACACAGCGCTATTTATCCTCTAATTAAGCAACTAGTCTTGTACTACGGGTACTAAGACATTATTATACACATCTAGGGAAAAGGCAGAGTTAATCTATTATAAAATTACCTTTATCTTCCTTATATTGTAAATCTCAGGCGAACGAAACTACTAGACAGATGATAAGTATTAAAACTTATTATGAAGTAAGCTGGAACTACAAACAAACACACACTCTAATTGTTAAGCCGATATTTCCACGAAATTGAGACATAATACGTAGTTGTAACCGCGGAACGTTGTTAGTAACAAGTACAGTTAAATTGGTTATCATCATACAGCCGTTTTTAATTGTCATCAAACTGATCGCTATATATTTACTACAATAGTGACAACTTAATTAATGTTAATATAGTATTGGAAGTTTTCGCGGAACGAAGCAGGGACTTGTGTAGTCTAGTTGGTATAGACGTTGGGATACCGACCCAAAGACGGTTCAAGCTTCGCCGCAAGTGAAAATTTTTGAATGCTATTTTTCCTTGAAAATATATATATATTTTTTTAAATTATTTTTTTTACATATAAAACAGTATTTATACTGTAAAATTTGATTTCCAGTCTATCAGACTACAAGGAACGTTTTAGAACCCTCAAATAACTAGCACATAGGTATAATACTTACTATAATATAACAAATACGAGTAACTCTGTCTGTCTGTCTGTAATGCTATCACGCCCAAACCGCTAAATCGATTTTGATTAATTTTGGTTCAGAGATAGAAATTTTGGAATAGGACAAAGGCTATTGTTGAACCCGATATTCCCGCGGGACCGAGATTTATGCGAGTGAAACTGCTAGACGCAGCTAGTGTTAAATGATCCCTTATAGTATTCAAACTTAAGTCTTGATCCCTTAGTATTCAAACTCTTTCTTCTTCTTTTTCGTGTAATGGTGTGGCTCACCTAGTGTTAGAGTTTTTAGCTCGCCCTAAGACCTGACCTAACGACTGCTATAACAACCGGGACCAACTAATAACTAAGGTGCCTTCCGAAGCACGGACGATCTAGAGTGCCACACAAATTATCGGTCACCCATCCAAGTAATGACCGCGCCAAGCGTTGCTAAACCCGCTCGGCAAGGTCATTCAAACTTAAGTGAAATCTAACTGAAGCATCTCTAAAAAGTATAAAAAGTCTTCCCTATAAAAACAAATCGCAATTCCCAACAGAAAAAAAGCTCAGTATTAAAACACAGCCTTGTTCCCAATAAAAGTACTCCAAATACTCCGATGTTTCAAATATCTACAACAAATAAACACCACAAAAACGGCGAATAAATCAACAGGGACTTTTGTTTACTGACAAAGGTTCACAGCTCTGGTTGTCACTATGGAAATCTTGATAGATCACGTTTTTGCCCCGCAAAAAAATCTGCTGAACCTTATCGATTATTTTATATTGAAGCTATGCCGATGGAGGCGGAAGTCAAAGCGTAAACTACGTTGGACTAACTAGACCGCGACGGCCAAGTCTAAAGCTGAACGTCTATCGCTAGCTCAACTAAGTTAGTTAACTTACGGCCGAATTCAGAAACGATACTCAAAAATTTGAGTTCTACTTAAAGTAGTAAGCAGCTCCTAAACTCAAAAATTCTAATAGTAATTTTGAATTTAGACGCTGCCCAATTATTTAAGTACCCCTCAATTTTTAAGTGGCGTTTCTGTAGATATTCGGCTGTTAGCTCGTTAAAAGTTTTCAAATGTTGCCTGGAAGAGACCGCTTTAAGCTAGATTGTATTGTGCGTAGCGTCGTTTAATATTATATTTATTCATGGCAGAGTGATTACATACAATAAGCGCATACCGTTAGTTGACAGTCGAGTAACAAATACCAACAGCATACCAACAGGGATTACCTACGGGGTTAACTTAATTCACTTTAATTAAATTACAGCAGGTGCAGTGATTGCCCTGAGTACTCGCGGTCGCGAGACAATGCGTTTGGTTTGCGGATCATTATAAATTATATTGGCCTGTAATTAATCTAATCTTTATGATCATATCATATTGTAGAGAATTTGTACGTTTTCGCTGTTTATATACACTAGGTACTAGCAGAGTCCCGCGGTTTTACCCGCGTAACTCCAGATCTCGCGGGATTTTCCAAAATCCCTTTCTTAGTGAATGGTTACTCATCACAAAGAACACACTCTCCAAATGTCAAGTCTCTAGGAGCAGCGGTTCGGGCTCTGATATGTAGATCAGTCAGGATCAATCAGTCTTTGAATTTTATATATATAGATAGTTTTTAATTGCTCGTAGTTGTTTTTAGGGTTCCGTTCCCAGGGTAAAAACCCCTTTTACTAAGACTCCACTGTTTGTCTGTCTGTTTGTCACCAGGCATCTCATTGTCTCATGATCCGTGATAACTAGACAGTTAAAATTTTTACAGATGATGCATTCCTATGTTTATTTACCTACACTAAATTCCTAAGTAAAAAAATCGGTAGATGCGTTCGGAGTCAACTAAACCGTTTGCGAATCACTTTAACATATTTAAAATAGCTGCGTCGAGCGGTTTCACCCGCGTAAGTCTCGATCCTGTGGGAATATTGGAATCAAAAGTAGCCTATGTTACTCCTCGATAATGTAGCTTTCTTTTGGTGAAATAATTTTTGAAAACTTTCCAGTAGTTTTTGAGTTTATTCATTACAAACACACACACAAAAGTACAAATCTTTCCTCTTTACAATATTAGTGTAGGTAGATAGTATAGACAAGGTACCTAGTTCTTAAAACAGGAAAAAGACCATGAATATTAATAATATTCCAAACTTCATAATAATATTACGCGAACAGACTAAAACGCCATGAATTTTATAATGTTCCCGAAAGGATTACACACTTCTTACAAAGTTACATTTTCTTCTGAATATTTGCGCAAGTCAAGTCAGTTTTAGGTTAATTTTGCATTAGTCTAAGGCGGTTTACTTAGAGGTAGCGCAGTCTGCTATTTATAGCACGACTCTAATGATCTTTGTATTACCTTAAGTGCTTGGCGGTTCAGCTGTTTCATTAAGGAAGAAAATTCCGCTTTACTTAAAATACTTCTCTTCCGATGAAGTTGGCAAAATGAGCGACTAATATTGAAGCTAAAATCACATGTTATTTGAAAACAAGGGACACCCGGATAGAACGAAGTTCCTTTCTATTAGACAGAGAGAGAGAGAGACAGACAGAGAAACACGCGCACGCCGCACGGCTTACAACTATGGTAAAAAAAAGTGTCGTTACAACTTTTGGTCTTAATTTTTTTCGTCTAGCCCCCTTTCGCAACGCGCGATAAGGAACTTCGTTTCAATAATTGTAAGGTTTCAAGTTCAAAAGATCCAAGATGCGGTATCCTAATTCATCTCGTCTGGGCGATGTTTCCGGTTGTATCCCTCTCGGGAGCCCGGGGTTCGCTGATTTGACGACCTCTGTGGTGCATCGGGAGAAGGACCGACTGCAATGAAATGGTTGCGGGTTTGATTCCCGCCGGGTGGAACTTGCTTTAGGCCTAAAATAAATATTTTTTCCTGTCTGGGGGTTTTCTATGTATCATTATGTATGTACTCGCTGCGCCCCGCGGTTTCAACCGCGTAAGTACCGATCCCGCGGGTATTACGGGATAAAAAGTAGCCTATGTGTTATTCTAGGTGTCCAACTATCTATATTCCAAGTTTCATCGCAATCGGTTCAGTAGTTTTTGCGTGAAAGAGTAACAAACATCCATACAAACTTTCACATTTATAATATTAGTAGGATTTACAGAAAAAAGAGTATAATATGTAGTATTTCCGTTCTCATAGTATAAGCCTAGTGCTTAGTTTGGGGCTAGATTGCGCTGTGTGTAACGTCATGCAATATTTATTTTTATTTATAATTTGATTTTATTACAACATCGTCACGTAACACTATTAGGGTACGATCAAACACTGACCTGATAAAATTTTATTGGAAGGTTAAGCTTAAAAATATGTTCACCGTTGAGTAAACCGGATAGTTAACAAATAGAAGGTTCTATATAAACATGTATAAAGGCATATTATCTAACTACATTCAATAAATAACCCCCAAATGCAGGCCCGCTATAGAATACGGTCCATAAATCGTAGCCCCTATCGCTGTAGTTTTTATACCTCGAAAGAATCGTTCCTTACTTTTCCGTACTGCGAAAACAAGACAGGGTAATATTTAATAACCACACTATTTTTGCCGAGATTCATGATGTAAAAGTAGGTACAAATCTAATGTCATCTTCGTCTTGTATTGGGTATACATAGATAGGTACCTACAGTGTGGTGTTTTCAAAAATTTCTGATGGTGAAATTGTAGCCAGTACAATAATATTTATTTTTGTTATTATTGCTCAAGGCATTTTACTACAAATATTTTACATAAAGAAATGCATCATCAATTTTTTCCCATGACAGGATTCGAACCTGTGCCCTTCGCTTGCCGTGCGAGTGCGCTAACCTCTTGTGGCATACTGGTTAGCGCACTCGCCCGGAATGCGAGTGTACCTCGCTTCTCGCAGGTTCAAACCCAGTCATGGGAGAATTTTTGATAATGCTTATCCTTGTAAAATATTTCCAGTATAATAATATTATCTAGTAGGTAGGTAACAAATATGTTTCTCATATTATCATCTAAGACGCTGCCGCTGTCTCTTTTTCTCAAAGACTGGCCCAGAAAAACGGTACGGTGAAATTAAAATTAGAAAATAAATTCAGGCAAATATCATTTTAATGAAGTCAAAGTTCATCAAACGTAAAACGACGTAAGGTACCTACTTAGTAAACGTAACGACGTAAACAAATTTCGTTCGTTTCTCTTTGATGTCAACTTAAGCTCATTGTGTCTATGATAAATAAAATTGAATCACCTTAAATAAAACCTGTTTGAAGGTCGCTTTCAATATTAATAAAGGCCCAAAAAGAGCATTACATTTCTACAAACACAGTATGTATGACAAACAGCCTTGAGTTTCTCAAATACGTACTCGTAAAGCTGGTACCAATCAAACGACTCTTCAATTCTTTTCGTATAGTGGTACGTCGTATGTGGCTCACTTAAAATGTTAGAGCAGTGGTTCCCTAAGTGGGGGGCGCAGAGACCTTTACAGGGGGGCGCGCGCCACCTGCATAGAAAAACCTGCGATCGCTGAGAGAATGCATTCCAGACTGCTCGATACGATATAACAACCGGGACGACTTGGTTTCACTGCGTCGTAAAAAAAAAAGAAAAGAGAACTTTGATCGCCTTTTGTTTCTATTTCGATCGTCTTTTGTTTCTACTTCGATCATCTTTTGTTTTTATACTTCGATCGTCTTTTGTTTCTACTTCGATCATCTTTTGTTTTTATACTTCGATCGTCTTTTGTTTTTACTTTTTTTTTTGTTTATTTATCTTCGATCGTCTTCTGTTTCAGTTTCAATATTCTGTGCCATTGTTATTTATTACTTATTTATATGCAAAAGATTTATTATACACTAGCTGTGCCCGCGACTTCGTCAGCGTTTTTCGGACTACCTACCCATCGCTGTGCAAAAGTCTACACTTGAACGGACGATCAGGGAAGTCTGTTGCTGAGCAGAAGAGAATCATGGCAGAGTCTATTTAAGTGTAGATTTTTCACAGCGCAGCGGTAGGTAACGTGTTGCATGCTTATTCACATTACTAATTATAAGAAGTAGCCTTTATCGGAAATATAAAAAAAATCAAAACCCGACTTCGAAAATAAGGTCAAAACAATAAAAATAAGCTCTCCTACATACAGTGCAACCGACTTATCTGTTATGTAAGCTAAAGTCGGGCAGCTTAACTACATGATATCTTTTTTTTTACGTGGGTAATGCGCCTTATGCACCGTCAGGCCACTCTCGTTGGGCTCCCTACCATAGGTTTATAATCTAAACCCCCATGGTGTCCCTCGCTCCACAAGGGTCGAGGCCAGTGAGAATTCCTCATGGACTACATCCCGACAACGGCGGCCTTTCCAAGCCTCATCTCTGCCTCTGCCCGATAGACAATCCCTCTCCATCTCCCCTCCCTCGGCACGATCACGCCATCGTCTCGAGGTCCCCAAAGCCGGTGATAAAGCCCCCCACCGAGTTCACCACCAGAGGCTGAAGTGATTTTTTATAGTGGTTGTCTTCCACGCGGCCCCTTTCTTGCGGAAAGGACCCCCGAGCCCGCTGACGCGGGATTACGGAGCCAGGCCAGGCAAGCCCGGTTTCCCACGTCGTGCGCCTCTTAGCTTGCAGCTACTGAGTCCCCTCACAACGGCAAGGTGGGCGACCATCTGGAGGGTAAAACGTAACGTCGTGTCCGGGACTCGGGACTCGAACGCGCAGCCCTCGAATCGGAAACCATCACTCGGCTCGGCAGGCCACCGTTCCTTAAAAAGGGAATGCGGTCTGTGATTCGAACGCGGAACCCTCGACTCGGAATCCACAACTGCCATCGTGCCACGTAAACTACATGCAATCTGCATCTACCCAGTAAAACTGCCCGATTACAGCTATATTTTTTAATCATTTTTATTGCATTTTCGACTGCTACTAAAAATTATTAAAATTGTAACCGTAACTTTAATCACTGAGGGACTTTTGAGAAGGTGGTTTCAGGGGGTCCATCAATTTGTACTTAGTTCTTTATAAGCCGATTCTATTGATGGAAGTCCAAAAATTAGTAATTTACAGCATTATGGGATGCTATTCTGCTTATCATTCCGAAGGTTCTCATCAGATCTTCACCAACAATTTATGGGACCAACTCGGGACTCTCACTTTCCAAATAATAAAAAAAGAATGTTCGAAACCGGACTTTATTTGCCGGAGTACGGTGTGAACATATTCACATACAAAAAGCCATCAATATGCGGGTAGAATTGAGCAGCTCCTCTTTTTTTTAAAGTCGGTTAAAACCAGCCATTATAAAAACAATTCCGTATGTCCGAAGGATCCGGATATGTGGAGAGACATAGGTATACGGTATTTTAGGAATTTCCTGCAAAAAAAACTGGATATCCGTTTTTTTTTATTTTCGACCGTATATCCGGTTAATCATGTGTTGATTCCACACAACATACTTCTTCAATACAACATTCAAACTAATTAGGTAAAAACAGAAAAAACACTTTATCCGGATAACCGGATAAAATATCCGGATAAAAAGTACCCTATATGTTAATCGGGGTATAAATCTATCTGCGTACCAAATTTGGTCAAAATCGGATAAGCCGTTTCTGAGATTAGCGGGCACAAAGGCACACACAAACAGACAAACAGATAAACAGACAAACAGACAAACAGACAAACAGACAAACAGACAAACAGACAACCAGAAAAATAGAAAAATAGGTTCTACTGCCTTAATAGATACCCCTACAATTTATCTTTTTTTTATATCTTCCAAAAACAGACACCGTTAAGTTACGATTTTATTATATGTATAGATATAGATAGATATAGTAACATAACATACATAACATTGCAGGGACATAACGTTTTCATTCATTTGTTAGAAATTGCTTGCTTTCGCTCGTTTTCTTTTGTATATGACTGTGTACCTAATTAAAATTCCCAGAATTTTTGAATTGGAAAAGAACCACTCTATGTTTTATTGTTCCACTCTTTGTTTTATTGTCTACTTCTCGGCATAAACGTGACCGATAATCCAGAGGCTGCATTCTGAAATAATGATTTCCTAGAATTATATTTATTACTAGCTGGAGCCCGCGGTTTCACCCACGTAAGTCCCAATCTAATGAATTTTAAAATCTAAACGAATTTTAAAAATCTAGTGAGAATTTCAATAAACCCTTTCTTATCGGATGCCTAGACTAATATGAAGACTACACTCTCGTAATTTCAGCTCTTTACTGTGAGCGGTTTATAGGCTGTGGGTTGATAGATCAATCAGTCAGTCACTCGGGACAAAGCATTTTATAGATAGAATTGGCCTAGGAGAAAAAAATATTTTACGTTAATTAACGTTTATTTCATGTTTAAACGTTAATTAACGGAATGTCCGCTTTAGTAAGTTAAAGTTTGCGTAAGCTAAATAAGATTGACTAGAAGCTTGATAAAATATTAATCATCCCTTTATTAATATCTTAACAAGTAGAGTATAGTCAGGTAACATCGGATAAGGAGGAAGACCGTATGATATAAATCAGATCAAAATTAATATCTCCCATAATAGGAGACATTGCAACTGTCGGGTGAAACAGATCGGTGCGAGGTGAATTGCTCTTGTCAACACCGTAGCTAACACTAAAAATACCGGCCAAGTGCGAGTCGGACTTGCGCACGAAGGATTCCGTACCACTATCACTATTTGGGTACGGAACCCTATAATGAATACTATACCAACCAATCCGTGAACGCAACTCGAACGTTAAGTCTATCACTATACGCGGTATTATGTAAAAATCACGTTTGTTGTATGGGCGAACTCCTTAAATATTTGTTTTATTTTGATTTTAGTATTTGTTGTCCCTTTGGGTCATCATCATCCGAGCGTTGTTCCCGGTTGCATCTCTCTCGAGAGCCCGGGGTCCGCTTTCCTACTTTTACGTATCCACTTCGCACGATCTTCGGCATCCCGTGTAGTGAGGCCATTTGCACGCATATCCGATCTTACAACGTCAAGCCAGCAGTTCTTGGGTCTTCCCAATCTGCCGCGGCCGGGCGGGGGCGCCATGGCAAGACATTTGTTTCCCACGTAACTAGCCGGTTTTCGTAGAACGTGGCCGCACCACCGTAAGCGGCATTCTTGCAGTTTGTCTGCAATGTCTCGGACATGAAGGCTGCCCCTGATGCGGGAGTTTCTGACGCGGTCTTTTCGCGTCACTCCACACATCCAGCGCAGCATCTTCATCTCCGTGACACGCAGCTCATGCTTATGTCGCTCAAGCAATGGCCACGCCTCACTACCATACAAAAGGACAGGTCTAATGATCGTTTTATAGACCTGTCCCTTCAGTTTAACCGGCATTTTCGGTACAGATGACACCAGTAACCTCTCGCCACTTGGCCCAAGCTGCCGAAATGCGGTATTTGACGTCACAATCGATGTCGCCGGACTCGTCAAGCACAGATCCCAAGTACTTGAACTGGTCTGTCCGCTCGACCATGTGACCGTCTACGCAGACAGGTGTGGGATCTGTGGTCTGTTGTCTTGTTTTCCCTTTGGGTACGGAACCCTAAAAATATTCTAAAAGTATCACCTATTTTAGGAGATATTTGAGTCATACAGTTTTCCCCTATCTCCGATCTTACCTGAATATACTATACAGACTTTTTCAACTCTCTTCCTTTCGTCTAAGTAAAGATTATATGAATAGAACCTTACCGCACCTCCTTATCAAAATGCAGTGACTTAACGCAATTGATTGCATAGGAGGTCAACTGCAGAACTTTCTCAGTAAGTAACTAAGGGCTTGCAGACTACAAATTGGTCAATATTTGAATATTGACTGCAAGCGAAAAATAATTAAATTACGACAATTCAATATTTTTTTTTTCTATTTTACGACTCGTAGAAAAAGGATCAATCTTATTTCTACGAGTCGTAAACTTGACAATTCAACGTAAAAGGTATTGTCGAGAGTTGAGGTAGGTATACCTTTTAAATCCTGAGCCAAAGATGGCCGATGTCATTGTCTCTACTTAAATCACAATCGGTTTAGGAACACAAACCAGACGTTGAACTTAGTAGGTAGTTTAACCTGGTTAGATGAAAAGCAAGATATATTTTATCTTCTATTCTATTATTATAAAGCTGAAGAGTTTGTGTTTTTGTTAGTTTGTTTCAGCCCGCTAATCTCAGGAACCGCTGGTCTGATTTGAAAAATTCTACATAATTCAGTGTTAGATATTAATATTTATTAAGTTAGGCTATAGGCCTTTCTATATTTTCAAAAACAATTTGGCGGACGAAGGCGCAGGCACTGCTAGTTGTAAATATAATCTGTTTACCATTTACAATAAGTGTGTCGCCACAAACTGTATGTTATTTTATGCATACTGTTAAATGTGACGTTACAAGTAACCGAGCAATCGTTTAGTCTTCAGTTCGCATTCTCCCTAACAAAGTAAACAAACTAGTAAGAGCTAAGTCATGAAGTTACTCAATAACAAGTCTCAGAAGCCACATTCTAAACGGAAAACGTTTTCGGTCGTTTATCACATGCATCTGTGACACATGAAAAACTCTTTTCCCTTAGTAACTAAATGATATTGCTATTTTTTTAAGGCGGAAAGTAGACTTGAGATTGAATAGTCATGGGGAACGCTGGAAAATAAGATTTAAGACATTAGCTTCTTTACTTATGTAACTACTTAGAAACCGTACCTACAGAATGCTACAGATGAACAATAAATCAATTATACTTCCTGTTTTTTTTTATTTACACTTTCTTTGATCAATTTAGAAATTAACACTATTTTTGCAATGATCGAAGAAAGTGTTTATCTATCTATCTTATTGTAACTGATCGGAATCGGCCGATTTTGTAGCATAATCGCCGACCTTGCTATTATAAAATGAGTTTTAAGTGCCAGACCTGGTTTAAACCATGATTTACTATGCCTAAATCATGGTTTAAACCAGGTCTGGTCTTAAAACTCATTTTATAATAGCAAGCATCTTTGTTAACAAAGAACTGTCAATATCAAAGGAATAAGTAAATAAAGTGATGTCACTTTTAAAATAAATAAGTTTATTGTTTACATTTTTGATCGAGGTTTCGAAATACAGTATAGCAATAGTTTGTAATATAATGCCTACCTCAATAATTATTAACTACATAGAATCTACCATCAATAACCAACCTATTTGGCCAATACCCTATTTCGGAAACCTCGTACCTATATACCTAATAATAATGTCCGCTCCCACGCGACGTTAAATAGAAAATAGTAGCTTTAGTGGCTAATTATAGTAGTATTAATATCTATAGCTGAGTCTTCCATTTAAAGATAACAATGAACGGTAGTAAAATCTACGGTAATATTCAAATTTATGAAAACAGGCTAGTTACATGGGGAACAAATGTCTATGGCGCCTCCGCCCGGCCGCGGCAGACTGGGAAGACCCAAGAAGTTGCTGGCTTGACGTCGTAAGATCGAATATGCGTGCAAATGGCTTAACTACGCGGGACGCCGAAGATCGTGCTAAGTCGAGACGTAAAAGTAGGAAAGCGGACCCCGGGCTCTCGAGAGGGCTGCAACCGGGAACATCGCTCGGATGATGATGACTATTCCTTTAAAATAAAGCTGTTTTATAATATCAACTATGAAAGGACCTCAAGTCTCCATTCTGTGTACACCCTAAGGCAAGAGTAACCATATTATTTGTAGTTCGCTGAATATTTTTTGTGGTCTACGTGTTTGAACTGTTAATGTGAATTATATGAATTCTACTGAGAGCCTGAAAATTGAATGATATTTGACAAGTAACGCTTGAAAGCGTCTTATAAATATGTAAGTACGTTTTGGTGTAATATGTCTTTTTCTATGCAATATTTAAATGTAGGTACCTAAAGTTAAAAATTTGTGGCACTACAAGCCATTGTTAACTTGAGTCTACCTACTCTTTCTCCATACAAAACGTAGTCGACTGTTTCCTCCCTAGATTAAGACATTAGAGCAAATATGTTTATGCCATAAAACCTATGTCAGTCATAACCTTGACCATGCCCCAACGTTTTGATATTTTTCACGTTCTAATTTTTATTTATATTCTAATTAGAAAAAAAAAAAACTTTGAGGGGCATGGTTATCGCAGATATAGGTTTTATGGCATAAACATATTTGCTCTAATTAATGCCTTTATTCAGTGAGGAAACAGTCGATTGACTACCTACGTTTGTATGGAGAAAGAATACGTAGAGTTTCCTCTTAAGGTTTCCAAAATCTAATAAATATTAGGAAAGTTTTCAGGTTCACATATTTTTTTTTGTTTTGAACACATGATCCCACTGGTAATAAAATTACTATGTAGGTATGTTATACTGCTGTGTCAAAATTGTGTTATTTTGTTATCTAGGGTTCAAAACATACATAGATAATTTACTTCGTAAGTTAAAAAGCCAATTTTAGGCTTCGCAAGTGAGACCTATTATACTGAATGGTTAAGTAGAAAACGTTTAATTTTAGGCATCAAAGCGTCAAAGAAAATTTATTTAAGTAAATCCCTGTAGCGAATTTCGCTAAAGTCATGACTAAGCCTTGGGGATTATTTTATGGACTGCACTTGAGCTCGCGGCGCATATAAAGTTTCATGTTTACGAGAACAACGTCTTACGTGTTCATATCTGTGGATTTTGTTGAAAATATTGAATTTCTAAGAATTTTCTTAGTGAATCCTTTGTATTTTTTAGTTTTCTTTTTATGAATATGCTCATTTTTTTCAAGTAAACGTTATAAAAATGTAAAACTAGTAAAGTCTAGCGGTTTCACCCGCGTAAGTTTCAATCCCGCGGGAATATCGGAATCAAAAGTTAACTATCTTAATCCTAGAGAATGCAGCTTTCTTTTGGTGACAGAACTTTTGAAATCGGTCCAGTAGTTTCGGAGCCTTTTTTCTACAAACAAACATTTAAAGCTTTCCACTTTTTAATAATATTAGTGTTGATATAAATATAAGTTACAATTTACAATTTTGAAGGTTTATTGTAGGTATTTAGGTATAATAAGTAGGTAGGTATGTGTTCACAAAAGTGCTGCCTATCCATTATCATTTTTTTTCACCCGCCATACCTGAAAAAATAACAGTAGAATTTTCAAACAATGTCATTTAAAATAAACTGCCGGCTTCACCTGCAAATTGGAAGAGAAATTGATAGGCTCAAACCCCCTAATTTCGTTGCAGGGAACATGTCACTGATGGCCTCACGCTTACCTTTCCCATCAATAATATATTTGAAGCCACAAAAGGGACGGATAATTGTTCTATTTGTTTCTACTTGGGTTGAAAAGGGTCCAACCATTTATTTATGCAAACACCATCGACGCCCGGATCGCCCAAAATTGCATGTGACCCTAGCCTGAAGTTTTTATTTATAATTCAATGGGGTCTCTTATTTTTATACGTAGAATTACTATTTAGGTGACTTTTATAAGCTTAAATGTAACTTAAGCCTGAATACTATTTTGCTACCATTATATTAGTTGAACCGTAGGTATATCTGTCTGTCTGTGACGTCCGTCTTTAGCTCTAAAACGATTTAGCCATACCCAAATTATTTCGACTAAAGCTTGGATGGCAAATCATAGCCCAAAATAGACTGATATGGAAAAAATACTCTTTACGAGGTTTGGAAGCAACGGAAAAGTGCTTGTTCGATATTAGTTTTCACTATACTTATTCACTAACACAAAACTAAATTGATTAGTAAGCTACCTCAATTAAACAATTTACACGCATTTTATCCAGGTTTCAAGAAAATGAAAATTCAGTAGCACATTTCCTCTATGCGTTCTTGCCAAAACTTTATTATAAATGTTATAAAGGTGAAAGTTTCTGAGTGTGTTTGTTGTTCCCTATCGTCAAAACCGCTTAAGAGGAGTATAAACGCCAACGACCTTGAAACTGAAAATCCCTGTCGAGCTCATCGAAAAATGTTGATTATTTCATGACGGAATGTCGTAGAACTTTTTTTTGTGCACAGATTGTAGGTGACATTGTTTCCTACATTTTGGTGTAGTTTTAAGACAAGAACCTCCTATTGGTGCAAAGCCTATCCAAATTTTAGACAAAAAATGTCTGATTTGGCTAAAATGTCGATAGGCTTCAATACGTTTCGACATATTTGTATGGAAACTGCACTAAAATATCAGAAACAATGTCGCCTACAATCTGTATACAAAAAAAAGTTCTACGACATTCCGTCATGAAATAATCAACAATTTTCGATGCGCCCGACATGGATTTTCAGTTTTTCAGAATAGGGCCCTTAACCGTTTGCGATGAAATTCGGTATGTACAAAGTTAGGTATGTGAAATAATACTTATGTTACTTTGAAATCCCGATATTTCCACGGCATTGAAACTGATTCGATGGGAACGGTGGGCCCTGCTAATAAATTTTACTAAAACACGTATATTTGACAATACACAATTTATCTAATTACTAGCAGCTCCCCGCGGTTTCGGAATATCAGAATCAAAAGTAGCCTATAGCCTTCCTCAATAAATGGACTATCCAACCCCAAAAGAATTTTTCAAATCGGACCAGTGGTGCCTGAGATTAGCGCGTTCAAACAAACAATTAAAAAAACAAACTCTTCCGCTTTATAAAAGTAACTAGCAGTGCCCGCGACTTCGTCCGCGTAGAAAAGTGACTTTCAGGATTTGTTTATTTATTTCTTCTCATCTGAGGGATGTTCCCGGTTGCATCCCTCTCGGGGAGCCCGGAGTCCGCTAAGCCCCAAATTGTTTTTTTTTAATTTGGGGTCCGCGCAGTCGGTAAGTCATCATTGACCATACCTGCTGCAATTAGATTTGGCAACGTTTTTACGGTCGGCCGCCTGCCTGACACCAACCCTCTTAGGGATCAAGCAGTTTATCCGCCACCGCGCGGGGAGTACTTAAGGTTAGCTAATCTTCC
The DNA here is from genome assembly GCA_958496205.1 of Idaea biselata. Classification (NCBI taxonomy): domain Eukaryota; kingdom Metazoa; phylum Arthropoda; class Insecta; order Lepidoptera; family Geometridae; genus Idaea; species Idaea biselata. The sequence continues at coordinate 4,551,634 of OY292403.1, read as the reverse complement.
TTTAGATCCCTTAGTCGCCTTTACGACACCCACGGGATGAGATGGGGTAACCCTATTCTATGCCGGGGCTACACAGCTAGATTTGTTTATTTATTATTCTGTACTTATAACATCTGTACAAAAATTATATACTTAATACAAAATCCAATTAGATACGGAAATTGACAACAATAACTAAAAAAGACGTTTGTTGTATGGGAGCCTCTCTTAAATTTTTGTTTTATTTGTTTGTTTTTAGTATTTGTTGTTGTAGCGGCTACCGAAATACATCTTCTGTGAAAATGTCAACCGTCTAGCTATAACGGTTCATGAGATACAGCCTGGTGACAGACGGACAGACAGACAGACAGCGAAGTCTCGAATAGGGTTTCGTTTTTACCCTTTGGGTACGGAACCCTAAAAAAGTATTAAAAAGTATCGCTGAGCACAACCGCTTTGCAAGGAGCCGGCCGCTCTCATACATGCGCGCGCAATACTTAATACTTATTTGGTTGCAACATACTTACATTTTTAAAATCGCGATATCATTTGAATGAAATGTCCGAATTAAATAATTCAAAAGGTCCTAGAAAGGTATTGAATTTGTCTTGAATATGAAGTAATTTATTTTGATAAGGATTAATACCAAGGTACAAAATAAAAGGTTATTAAAGCGACGGCCTTTTAATTATTTACAAAAATTACAAAAACACTTATTGTGAGATAACTACAATAGTTAGACATATGGTGTTGCGATGTTTTTGGTAGACAATTACATGTTCTACAAAGTTGTGGTACATAGTTTTACATAGTTATCCAATAGTTTTCGCAGCGCACGCGGCGTAATGAATTTTTTGGTAATTTTTTTCACACCTTGTGTTACATTATTGAACTTTTAGTAAGGATTCCTATTTTTTTTGAAAATATAATATAGCCTATTAGCGAGGAACGTTAGCCTCGAAAAAGACCGGAATAGTTCACTTTGTGATACCAGCACCAAATTTTAGTATGTTGTTAAACATGTCATTTTATCTTAAAAACCGTCGGGACCCCATCTGTAAAGTGTCTGGATCCGGAGATATGACGTCATCAAAATAGCGGCCACCGTATTTTGAAAATTGTGAATTATTCTAAGTCTATAAAAATAAAATAAAAAAATAAATTCTGTGAACAACACACAGCGCCATCTAGCCCCGTGGTAAGCGACTAAGCTTGTGTTACGGTGACTAGACAACGTATATAATACTTATATTTATTTTTCTTTTGTAAATACATACATATTATACATAGAGGGACACTCAGACCAGACACAAATATTTATTTAATAAGCATAAATACTTGCACCCGGCGGGAATCGAACCCGCAACCTCCTGCATTGCAGTCGCGCTTTCGCACGACGCGCCACAGAGGTCGTCTATGAATCCTACATACATGTGTATGGTATGACATGAAAGGGAATTAACTGGACTACATTGCTCTAGTACACAACATCAACTAAATAGTAACAGTTTCAAAATTTTTTTAAGTTATATTGAAAACACTTCCATAAAAAAACTATATTTTCAACTACAGCATCGGAAGTATAAGGTACAGATAAAAAATATGTACCACAGACATAATGAACAATTCATCACCTATCCAATAAACGAAAAACTAGAACTCGATCGGATGAAAAATTTCTTAGTTACGCCGTTGTTAGTATTCGTATTTGGGACAAAATGGGAGTGCACATTTCTTTTTTTGTGTGTACTTTACCGGATATCTTAGCCGTTGGAGATCTTTTCGCGGTGGTTTTTTGTTTTATAAGAAAGTATTCTCGTTGGTTTCATAAAAAAATGGTGATGACCTGATGAGAACCTTCGAAATGATGAGCAGAATAACATCCCAGAGTGCAGTAAATCACTGTTTGAACTTCATTCAATAGAATCAGCTTCTAAAGAACTAGCTACAGATTGATTGGAGCACCTGGAATCACCTTCTCCTCACGAAACTCCTCAATAATTAAAGTTACGGTTAGAATTTTGATGATGTTTAGTGGCAGTTGAAAATGCACTATTGTATTGAAGGCTATTGTTCAACACATGATAGCCCAACTACGATCCCAACAACTGCAAAACCCGCAGCTTCCAAATGAAATGTGGAACTTTATGCCAAGTTTAGGGTTTTAGGGTTGCCTGGAAGAGACCGCTCTTAACGGTAAGGCCGCCTATTATGCCACTCAAAATTTTAGTTTCTTTTGTTTTATTAATAGTAATTGATATTTTTGGTGAGCATAATTAAGCGTTCTATCTGTCTAATCTAATCTATCTATCTATCTTCTATACCCAAAGGGTAAAAAAGAAACCCTATTGATGAGACTCCGCTGTCTGTCTGTCTCTCCTCCCGTTCGTCTTTCACCAGGCTGTATCTTATGAACCGTGTGGTACGGAACCCTTCGTGCGAATTATTTAATTTCCTTTGAACGATTTTAAATCATCTGCACCGATTGTAGTATGTGCTTGTGAGGGGTTATGCTCAACATAAAATTAATTTTACGGAGTTGATTCAGATTGTAGTTTGGCTGCCGTACACACTTTTCAGTCTTTTCCAAGTTAATCAGTATGTTCTGCTCCGTGAGAGTAAGCTTCATATGCTTCGTCTACTAAGTCTCTTATCTTTCAACCATGTTTTCTATGTACTTTTCTAAGGCCAATCTTACAAAGGGATGATACCATATAACAACCTTAATAGCGTAAAACTGAATACAATGTCCGTAATCATCCAAAACGTACACGAGCAGCCCCCGTGGATGCTCATGTATGGTGATGATATTCCGTTAGCGGATTCGGATAAGGGACGACGTGTAAATACGTGGAAGACGTGTAAATACGTGGAAGACGTGTAAATACGTGGAAAGCAACTCAACGTAACCACGTTGAGTTGCTTTCCACGTATTTACACGCAACTCAACGTAGCGAAGACTGAGTACTTGGCTAGCAATACCACAGATCCCACACCTGTCTGCGTAGACGGTCACATGGTCGAGCGGGTAGACCAGGTTTAGTACTTGGCATCTGTGCTCTATGTGTCCGGATACATCGATTGCGACGTTAAGTCTCGCATTTCGGCAGCTTGGGCTAAGCGGCAAGAGGTAATTGGTATCATCTGTGACCCCAAAATGCCGGTTAAACTGAAGGGACAGTTCTATAAAACAATCATGAGACCTGTCCTTTTGTATGGTAGTGAGGCGTAGCCAGGGCTTGAGCAACATAAGCAGGAACTGCGTGTCACGGCGATGAACATGCTGCGCTGGATGTGTGGAGTGACGCAAAAAGACCGCGTCAGAAACTCCCGCATCATGGGCAGCCTTCATATCCGAGACATAACACATACATTTTATGAATGTCGCTTACGGTGGTACGGTCACGTTTTACGAATACCGGCTAGTTACGTGGGAAACAAATTACTATCTTACTATGGCGCCTCCGCCCGACCACGGCTGATTGGAAAGACCTAAAAATTGCTGGTTTGATGCAACCGGGAATATAGCTCGGATGATGATGATGAACAATCACTAAGTGCAGTAAAAATGGCATCAAGTTCGACATTATTTGGAAGAATGGAGTGTCGAACTTGATGCTTCTGGTTTTGCAGTTATTGGGATCGTGGTTAGGATATCGTGTGTTGAACAATAGCCTTGAATGCATGGAGTTGTTTTGTTTTATTTCGTCCTTTTTAGTGCATTTTCGACTGCCACTAAAAATCATCAAAATTCTAACGGTAACTTTAATTATTGAGGAGTTTCGTGAGGAGAAGGTGATTCCAGGTGCTCCATCAATCTGTAGCTAGTTCTTTAGAAGCTGATTCTATTGAATGAAGTCCAAACAGTGATTTACTGCACTCTGGGATGTTATTCTGCTCGTCATTCCGAAGGTTCTCATCAGATCATCACCATTTTTTTATGAAACCAACGAGAAGCTAATACTTTTCTTATACAACAAAAAACCACCGCGAAAAGATCTCCAACGGCTGAGATATCCGGTAAAGTACACACAAAAAAAGAAATATGCACTCCCATTTTGTCCCAAATACGAATACTAACAACGGTGTAACTAAGAAATTTTTCATCCGATCGAGTTCTAGTTTTTTGTTTATTGGATAGGTGATGAATTGTTCATTATGTCTGTGGTACATATTTTTTGTCTGTACCTTATACTTCCGATGCTGTAGTTAAAAATATAGATTTTTTATGGAAGTGTTTTCAATATAACTTGAAATATTTTTGTAACTGTTACTATTTAGTTGATGTTGTGTACCAGAGCAATGTAGTCCAGTTAATTCCCTTTCATATCATACCCTACACATGTATGTAGGGTTCATAGAATTAGAATAAATCACAATTTTCAAAATACGGCGACCGCCATTTTGATGACGTAATATCTCCAGATCCAGACACTTTACAGAGTGGGTCCCGACGGTTTTTAAGATAAAATGACATGCTTAACAACATACTAAAATTTGGTGCTGGTATCACAAAGTGAACTATTTTCATGCTAAGATTCGGCACTATATAGCCATCCTCAATAAATGGACTATCCGACACCGAAAGAATTTTTCAAATCGGACCAGTGGTTCCTGTGATTAGCGCGTTCAAACAAACAAACAAAAAAACAAACTCTTCCGCTTTATAATATTAGTATAGATAGATTATAGTAGGTATATACCCATCAACGTAAAATTCTTAATAAAACGTTTCCTAATAAAATATATTGAGATAAGTTTAATTAAAAAGCGTATCTTTGACAATACACAATTTGCCTAGCTCTCATGGAATCCATCATTTCTTAATCAAAACTAAGTACCTATTCAATTTCTTTTCTGCGAATACCTACCACTTTGTTTAGTATTAACGTGTGTCCCATTCTCCGAACAAAAACCACTCTGGGATCCAATTTCAAACTCATTGTTAATTGCCTTTAACTCGAACCTAAGATAATTACCCAAAGTAATGGAAAACACAATGGCAGAAACAATTGTATTAAATACTTAATTGTACCTATGTTTGAAGATCTGGGGGGTGGTAATGAATGTAAATCCACTGCCAACAGTCCCTTTTCACGGAGTAGACATTAGTTTCAACGCTAAAGTTAGTCGCTGTACGAGAAGTAACGGATAAAATCAGAGCTTAGTTCTGAGACTCGGATAAATGTAAACAGTGCGTGATTTGAATAATTAAATATTATTTCGTAATTTGATTTTTTTATTGCTCTACTAGATTTTTTTTTAAGTAAAATTAGGTCTTTAAAAATTCAGTCGCGGCGAGCCACGAACTCGCGTCTCTGGGGCTCTACTCAAGCGTGTTAACGAACTACACCACGAGATTCAAATAAATAAAAATAAATAATGCACGACGTTGCACATCGCGCAATCTAGCCCCAAACTAAGCACTAGGCTGGTACTATGGGTACTAAACAACGGATATACTACATACATATTAGACTTTTTTTTAAATATTGTGTTTACCTACCTATTTAATCAGTTGGATATTTTTTATATAACACTTTGAATTGTCAGTAATCTAACGTGTCTTCGGAACGCGACCTTCAATGAGAAGAACAAGAAACTCATGGGGTTTTTTTTGGAGTATCATGTGATTCACATTGTTGCATATTTACTATTGAACAATAGTGGAACTGGAACAATAATCTATATTATAACTAGCTGACCCGGCAAACGTTGTTTTGCCTTATAAATTATAGATAGTAGCCGATTCTCAGACCTACTGAATACTTATACAAAATCTCATAAAAATCGGTCAAGCCGTTTCGGAGGAGTACGGTAACTAACACTGTGACATGGAAATTTTATATATTTAGACTAGCTGACCCGGCAATCGTTGTTTTGCCTTATAAATTATAGATAGTAGCCGATTCTCAGACCTACTGAATACGTATACATAATTTCAAAAAAATCGGTCAAGCCGTTTCGGAGGAGTACGGTAACTAACACTGTGACATGGAAATTTTATTTATTAGATAATCCTTACTAGTTCCCAACGAGTTCCCATCCTGGTGTGATTAATTTAAGAATACTTCCTATATTATATTTCCCTGTCTACTATTGGATCCACTTCATGCTCTAAAAAGGTGGATTGAAGAGGAAAAAAAATATCCATAGCTCCACTTGTGGATCCTCGTTGGTGAATCCTAGTGAAATGAGCCCTTTTATCGACTCGTTTCAAAGAGTGAATTTTTGTAAATGTATTTTTTCTTCAAAACAATTCTAGTAGGTAATTGAATATTATTTAATATAACATGCAACAAGTGCCATGATGCCACAAACTAAAGAAAGAAAATATTAACTCACAAAAAATAATTTCAATACGATTTAAAACAATGAGCATCTGTACATACCTACCTACATTTAATAAATACAATCTCGCGCTTTCAACGACCACTTTGATAATGATCCGCAGATATTCAATCGCTTGCCGCATTCAAAACCGAATCCGCGTAATACAGACTCAATAAGTTATAGGTAGGTAGATATCTATCTTTCGTCTATTTTGTTCTTTGTAAATTCATGCTTGCTTATCATAAATCTATAGAGAATGATCCAAAACTTGTGTTTCTATTCATCCATTGCAAGTCTCAAAGGAGACATCATAATATTTCAAAGCAGTAACGGGTAAAACGTTGAACAGGTATCTACAATTATTATATTTAGCTCATATTTCTATTCAGTTTCAAGATTCAAAGCGTATGTAGTGCTTTTAGATAGGTACCTAAGTCAATGCCGAATACACGAATTTGAGTAGAATTATAGTAGGAATCGCTTGAAATTAATACCTTTTAGTACGATTTCCGTAAATATTTGCTATTTTATGTCAGCTCCGGAGCATGTTTTCATACATTTTGTCCTGCTTAAGAGGACAGCCTACCACCTACTCTTTTCTCCGTACAAACTTTACAAACGTAGTCGACTGTTTCCTCCCTGGATAGAGATATGAGAAAAATATGTTTATGCCATAAAACCTTTATCTACCATGACTACGACATAGCCAAAACATGTCAAGTACTAGTTGTATTACAAGTTAAATATTTTAAAAGATTTTCTTACCTTATGTTACATCAAATACAAGACGATTGTTCTCGGAAAGTGAGTGCCAAATTCCGAGTCAGCGATTAAATGGCTTACTACCACTGCAACAACTCCAATTGGGACAAGTACCTACTTGGTTTCTCTACTTACTTTAGTATCTAGACTGCAGTGAAGGGTGATCATTTGATTATCTTGTCTATCTATATACCGTCGTCCAACTGCCAATGTCTTTTTTTAGGGTTCCGTACCCAAAGGGTAAAAACGGGACCCTATTACTGAGACTACGCTGTCTGTCCGTCTGTCCGTCCGTCTGTCACCAGGCTGTATCTTATGAATCATAATAGCTAGGTGGTTGAAACTTTCACAGAAGATGTATTTCGGTAGCCGCTACAACAGTTTATAGTTTTTAGGGTTTCGTATCCAAAGGGTGAAATAAGGACAAGGACCGTCCCGTCCCGTCTCATCGTCGCCCCGACAGGATTTCTGTCGATTTTCGTATGAAGAAATCGACACGTTCCGTCCGGGACAAGAAAAATCTCGTTACGTACCTTTAGTAAATAAGCTGGTTCTATAGGTATTTCAATTATATTAAAAAATGGCTCCCACGCGTTCTGGCGAGGAAAATAATGCAAATCGATACTACAGTGGGAGTTTATAGTTTATATTTTTATTTCTAGTTGTTCTTTAACAACTTCAAACAGCACTCCGCGGCTACTCAGACTATATTATAAACCGTTTGTGAAAATATTTGTTACTCTCTCACGCAAAAAATACTGTACTGATTGTGAAAAAACTGGAATATAAATAGCTTTTTTACCTCTACATTCCTGCGGGATCTGGACTCGGAGCGTTATAAGTACCTAGTAAAATATAGGGGGCAAAAAAATAAAAGTGTCATCCTCTTTTTTATTGACTGGTTAAAAGGGAACTGCATTTTTGGCCATTTTCTATAACACACAAATCCATTGCAAATCTACTTACTAAGTATTTTGCCTTTGTATCGCTTACGAATACAGAAACGCTACTCAAAATTCGAGATCTACCCGAACAACTGAGCAGCTCTCAAACTCGAAAAATCTCATACTAATTTGAAATTAAGAAGCTGCTCAATTATTTAAGTAGCCCTCAAATTTTAAGTTGCGTTTTTGTATTCGGCTGTAACTCATAGCATGTTTCATGCAAAATCGATTTAGAAGTCATAATTTTTTTTTTAGATACTATTAAAATGTAGAACTAGAAGAAAATGTAAATGTAATTTCCTAGAAACATATGAGATAAAGTCATTGATCTATCCTAATCCAATAATTACGTAGAAATAAATTGGACTCCAGAGTAAATTTATTTCCTCCTACCGGCCTTTGCGGAAGTTTCTTATTTTCCTGAGAGTAGGTTGTTAAAAGGCTGGAATTATACCCTAACGTAAACATTGAACGTATAAAAATAATCTCTTATTCTGCGGCAAATGTATAGATTTCTAGAATTTTCTACTTTTTGTGACCCTAAAATACAGAAACTAGCAGAATATAGCATCTCAAAATTTGAGTTCTACTTAAACAACTAAGCACCTCTCAATTTCAAAAATTCCCATACTATTTTTATATTTAGAAGCTGCTCAATAATTTAAGTATGCTTCAAATTTTAAGTGGCGTTTCTGTATTCGGTTGTAAATAATTGAAAAAATCAAAGGTTGATTCTCAAACTCGAACTAAAAATTATGTTTATTCAATAAGATATACAATACACATGATCGTTTTGAATCGTCAGTGATCTAGTGTGTCTTCGGAACGCGTCCTCCAATGAGAAGAAGACACAATCATATTGCCTCTAATTCTTTTTCTTTTTGTGTAGTGGTGTAGCTCACCTAGTGCTTGAGTTTTCAAGTCGCCCTGATGCTTCTAACTTGACCTAACGACCATCAGAGACAACAATCGGGATCACCTGCTTAACGTGCTCCGACGCTCGGAGCAATTTGAGAAAATAATCCAGCCCATCTAAATAATGACTGCGCCAGGTGTTGCTTAACCTACACGATTTTACAGGATCAGTGGGCTCTTCTAATAATTATGATACACGTAGGTAGTCCAATCAAAACACTGGCCCAGAATTTGTCCGTTTTCCCCCTACTTATGCAAACAGAACCTACAAAGTTATACCCAGTTTTGTAATTAAATCACGGAATATTCGTTTACAAGTCTGCGTACGTTTTTCTTACACAAAATAGGTAATTTTTATTTACATAAAAATGGCGTAAAGTTTGAGATAACCCTCTTCAGTTATTTATGTCGCGTCAACTTCACAGCCCCTGTTTTGTAATGCAAATGTTAGGGCCAAAACAATTTAAATGTTAATACATTTAACTGTGCTAGGACCGCGAGACATTTTTGTATTTTACTGGACATGTAAAAGAATAATTTGTGGGATTATCGCGGTTACCAATCTCTAATTTAACTTCCTCTGTTTATGTTACAATTTTCTGTACAAAATTCAATCTGGTAAAACCAATGCACCCTCGACTGTATAAACGAAGTTTAGAACGAGACTTTTTAATTGAAATAAAGTAATAAACACATAATAGGCCTTCCTTGCGTCAGGCTGGTGGGTAAAAATAATTAAAGCCCACGTTTGTTGTATGGGAGCCCCCCTTAAATATTTGTTTTATTTTGTTTTTAGTATTTGTTGCTATAGCATAACGGCTACACCAGAAATACATCACCTGTGAAAATATCAACTGTCTAGCTATCACGGTTCATGAGATACAGCCTAGTAAGAAACGAAGACAAACGGAGTCTCAGTAATAGGGTCTCGTTGTTACCATATGGGTACGGAACCTTAAAAAAGAAAAGTGCCTTACTCAGTTGGTTAGAGTGCTGCGCCACAACGGTGATACTAATGGATTGCGTTCAAATCTCACCGGGAATTCATTATTAAAATCTACTCGCCGCGAGGATCAAACTCGCATCTCTACATTTCCGCCGCAGCGCATCTTTTACCACTAGATCACACACATACCTACCTACACACACAATCACACTATATCGCTTTTAATGAGACGATTTTAATGTGTATTAATTTCGACTTAATCTAAGCGTCCACCTTTCGGCATCGTACGCATCGAACGGATCGTAATATTTTTGTATAGAAAGTAGCAGATTCGAGTGATCCGTACGATGTGAATTGGTAGACGCACTTCTGTGTATTTCTATACAAATAATATTACAATCCGTTTGATGCGATGCGTCCGGTGCGTACGATGCCAAAGGGGGACGCTTAGCTTGAGCCTCGACAAGAAACACTGTCCTATAATCGCCTAGCTAGAGCATTAAAAGTTCATTAAAAAAAACAACCAAATAATTATAAACCATTCGTTTATTCCTATTTATTTACATCATTTGATGACAGTAATGAAATCGTAAACGATCCGGCTCGATTGGAGCTAACTAACTGACAATATTTACATAACATGCCTAGAACTAAATAACGCTTATCAAAACACAATTAATACAACTGATTCTCAAGTTAAGTTCAAGGGTTGGTAGGCAACGGCAGGCAACAACTGCAGGTAGATAAACATACTCATCAAATTTAACCTTATATTCACTAACTCATATACATATATAGGTAAGTGACGTGTATTTGTCTTTTTTTTTGCGAATAAAATTTAAGAATTTTAATCTCAAAAAAAGAGTAGGTATTAAGATACCTATATATTTATGTCTGTAGCCGACGCATATCGCGACGACATGTCGATGGCTTTTATACGAATACACTGTACCTACCTCGTATAGGAAATAATGGTTGTATTTACTTGGTGTGTTTATCTGCAGTTGTAGCGTGAAATTGCCTTCCAACTTACACCTTAAGGATACTAACTCAATTAGGTTGAGACTGAAATTGAGGTGACCCTTTGCGAGTCGCATATTTAATGCAAAGACATAGGTAATTTAAATGTAAATAAAATTTGGTAGAGTTAATTAGGAATTTATTATTAGTTACAGGATTAAAGTGTATTATCCAAAAAAAGGTTAACGTCGCAGGTTTTATCTAACATGACGGATTTTGATACAGTTTCTACTATTATTTACAGAAGTTCTTCCGAAATGTTTTTAATGTTTAATACACTGTACAATATACATACACCTGAGAACGTGTACTCGGGGCGGGTCAAGTCAAGTATAATTATATTATTTCAATACTCTTTATTCAGCATCAAATACCTATACATCAGTATACTTATTACAAATAAAATTTGGTGTCCAAGTTTCAGATTAATATTATTACAAATTGAAAGTTTTATTATTTACATTGACAATTAAATACAACATTTTGTAAAAGAAAAAGAAATTAACAACCGAATAATTTAATATAAACATAATTTTCCTTTTGTTATCTTTATACAATTTAATTTTATGTCTCGATTCACGACGTAGATTATAAGCAACTCGGTGTATCGCGCGGCTTCACCCGTGTATGTCCCGATCAGAATTCAACCTTATATCTAGTTGCGGTTCAATGAAAGCTAGTGAAACCGACGTCGTCGTTGCATCATGGCGCGATATTATGTCGTGTGATATGGCCTCGTACAGAAATGTGCAGTTAGCTATATAGTGCGTTTTTAAATTTTAGACTATAATCTGACGTTTTATTTCTTTGTATTTGACATTTTTTCTTAGGGAAGATGTGTCAATGCATAGTCTACAATTAAAAAATGTAGCTGTTGAGATAAGGTTGAATTTGTAACGCATGTTTGACTGCAGCTGTCACGTGTCGTCGCTTTTCAACTTTTCAACAACAACCTATTCTTTTTACATAAATTATCTTAGTGCATTTTATTCACTGAGGCGAATGTAACAGTCAAAACTAGTTTACAACTGATGCTCTCGATCAAAACTGTGCTAAAAATCCTTCACTCGAAAACTGACACCGACAGGTTAGTTTTCATATCCACTTAGGCGTTAACGATTAGTCGTATCATTAGGAATGAAAAGTATACGATTAAAATGGATTAGGCGACCGAAGCAAGCGCATAGTTGTCTTTGCTTTTTTGGCTGGATCAAAATGATCATCTAGTTTTGACCGATATTTCAGTCAAAATTAGTTTTGCCTGGTTTTGACTTTTGACTTAAACATAAAATAATAATTCTTGTAAGTCCAGCAGTTTAGGCTGTGCGTTGTAGTCAGTAAGGACAAACGATTTTATAAGTAGGCATAGATTAATATTTACATTATTTTATATCCACTTTACATTAATATTTGATATGCTTTTAAATTTTAATTTATAATTATGTTTTTCTTACAGTGGATTATGTTTTATTTCGTTTGCGTACCAATAACTTGACAGAAATTAGCGATTATTAGTTCTCGTTCATATTGAAAATTTATTTTAGATCTTGTTTAAGCTCTAAAAATTAAAAGTCGTAAAAGAGCTATTTTCATATTACCTGCAGTTGGTGTGTGGTCGGGTTCCAACCTCTACCTTAAGTTTAATTTACTTCTCTTTATATCAATATCCGATAACTTCAATCGCTAATTATGGCCACAAATTGAAACTACAAAATGAGATCATTAAAATTATAAATTAATTGTTTTAAGTAATTCCTATGAAGCGTTTCAATATACACATAGTGCACATATAAATATTTTCTATATAATACAATCTAGAACTGAAAAGAAATCAAAACGCTTTTTTATTAATTGCACTTTTACTGAAACACCTTTCATTTTAGCGTTCCTATCGTCAATGAGAAATTACTCCTTTACGTCTTTCGCGCTCTGAAAAACATATACTGTACCCCTACCATGAGTTATTGATACGTAAATACGTACACTGTAATGTTAATACCTGCCTTCCACCGCGAGCAGAGCGGAGTTAAAAATGTGTCAGTTTAACATCCAACGATTGTTTCCATTGTTTGCGCGAAAAAGTTGTATGACTATGAAAACAACCGTTGTATGTTGAACTGACACATTTTTAACTCTGCTCCGCTCGCAGTGGAAGGCATAGTATATACATAGTGGCTTAATCGCTTTTAGCGATAAGGCCGCCCATTTGTGCAATTTTCTATTTTTTTAAGCTTTTGTGTTTCTGTACTTAAGTTGTGCAAATAAACCGTTCATCTATCTATCTACAGTTTGGGAATGTACGCAACGCAAAATATAGGCACGCGCGGCCGACGAGTTGCGACCGGTGCGGCAAGGAACAGGTCGAAGCGAGCGCGCTGTGCACACGGTCAAACTGTTAGCGTTACAGTGTACGTATTTATGTAGTAACCCATGGTAGGGGTACTGATCGTTTATATAGCGTGATAGAGACGTATGGCTCGGTAAGTGTGCACCTTTGTGCCAGTTTTCTTACTTTGTCGACTTTATTAAAATATCAAACAGTTTTATTTCGAATTTTTATGGTTTTCTATAAAAACAATCGACGCTTGTGTGAAAGGGTCATGTCTCTTAGGCGGTGGGAACGCAGATTTATAAAACATCATATATAAATCAGTTTTTAATAAATTGCCTTGATTTTACAAAAGCCGTTTAACATTCGATGTGACGCGTGGTCTAGGACATAGCACGTTTACGAAGAAGATACCTTTTATCTCGTAACTAACAAGTCACAACGTAGAAACGGGGCAGCTGCGGGCCTAGTCTCGGCTCGTCGTCAGCAGTGGATGCACCGGTTTACGATACGGAAAACGTACTTAGATCGCGGCCGAAGGCACCTAACCCTGATACAGCGACTGGCCTTATAAACTTTACCTGGGTAAGCCCAGGATTAGTGCGTGTAGTTCGAAGTCCCTTCTCATCATCATCATCACGATAATCTCGGTTGCATCTCTTTCGCATTGACGCCTTAAGGCTGTCAAGTGCGGACGCTATAGCACAAGCGTGATAGATTAGTTATGGAGGGGTTTGCATCCCTCTCGATATCCTGGGCCCAGTTAAATACAGTATGGTATATATGGTCTCAAGGTACTGATAAGTCTTATGAACTTTGGCCCATAAGATGGTCTTACGGACTAGTAAGTCTTATGGACTTTGGTCCATAAGACTTACCTACTTTACTTACCTAAGTCACTCTAGGTATGCCTACTTCAAATAGATTTGGCAATAACATGCAGGTCCAAGTCCAAGCCGCTATATCTGGTTTGCCTATCCGTGACAAGACCAATGCTTAACCGATTTAATTAAAATAAGCGTTTAAAACCAAACCAAAAAACATTAGTAATTTGATATTTCTGTTAACGCATTCTATTTTAAATTGACACTGATTTTCCGATAAAGACAAATAACTTATCATCTTTCATCTCTAAGTGATTTGTTAGTTTTATTAACTTTTAAATACAAAATGTTGGATAAATATATTTTGATGTATGGCAATAGGAATATTGTGGTTAGAGTTGATAGACGTAGAGGCTGCTGGGAGGTTCCTCTTGACTCTGTTGTCGGCAGCCAGTGGTTGTCTAAAACTGACTGCTCTATGACGTTTTGCATTGTATCTAAAACAAGGAATAGATATGTTTTGGTCTGTGCGGGAAAATAGAAATAAACTCAGTTTCTCGTAAACTTAACCTAGTTAATAACTGAAATGTAATGTTGCTGGAATGTATTGTCTTATTCCTGAAGCTAAAATGTGATTTTTCAGTCTCTTAAACCCTAAGTAGCCTTTGATACTACATTGAAATCTACAATTTAATAAAATACTTTTCACATTTTGTGTTTTGATGTTTATGTATTTTTTTGACTTATTTAATTGAATAAATGAATGAAATAAAATACATTATTATTACAAATATTGAATTACGGGGTATTTATCATGTTTAAAATTTAACGGAGCTCGATTTTCCGCCAGTAATTTCAACTGGCGTGTTCACGAGACAATTATTAATAATATTTGTAGTAAAAACAACCATGTTAGATTAAAAACGTATACAAGTTTATAAGTTATTAAATTACATTACAGGTTCTAACTGGTTCTTCATATACACGGTTTTTAATTCTAATCTCACGGTCAAAGTATGCACACACGCACGCGCGCGCTTTTACGCACATAATATTGCTATATCATTGATTTTATAACAGACATACACACACCTACATTAATAGAAGATATAAATTTCAATTCGCAAACTCTACTACTTTCTAATAAATGGAATGGGAATCTCGCAAGACGCACGGACGGACAGACAGATCAATCGAGTGTCTCGTTTGTCCGTCTAAGCGTCAATAAGAATCTTATATCTTCTCTATTAAGGTGCGTATTTTTTGTTTAGAAAATAGTGAACCTGATTCGGTAAACTGGGTAATCGAGATAAAACGTAGTCCATGTTATTCAATGTAAGTATCTTTAAAATCAAGGTATCTTTATATTAAATTTCATCAAAATCAGTCCAGTGGTTTAGGAGATTATCTCCAAAATACATACCTACATGCATGTATTTTGGAGATAATATATACATTTAACAACGTTACGTTAGTACAAAGTTAAAATGGAAACAAAATTCTACAATACTTGATGAAACTTTTTAAGTACCCTACTTGCTGATTTGAATACTGACCGTACGTCGTGACGTCAGGCGTGTAAAACTTCTGCTCTGCTGGTTGCAGTGGAACCACGAATCCTGTACAAAGAGCAGATCGTTACATATCTATTTTCAATATGGATACGAGTCTACACAGTTTTATTAAAAAATGCTCTATTACCTGAACTATATATAATTGTATATACCCATAACCTAATTCAGAAACTTACCTCAAAATATGTTAACAAAAATCTTATAGAATTATTTGATAGTGACAGATTTTTATTTACTTTTTCTTTTAAAATTGACATTTCTTTGTTTACAATTTTAAAGGTACCTAAAATGTAACTTGGTAAATGATAGCAAACAATGCTGTAAGGAGTTATGTCCCAATTTCGATAAAAACTTATTGCTCACCGATTTCAGCAATATCTACTATATAAAAATAAGTCGGGTTTTCCTTCCTGACGCTATAACTCCAGAACGCACGAACCGATTTCCACGGTTTTGCATTCGTTGGAAAGGTCTCGAGCTCCGTGAGGTTTATAGCAAAGAAAATTCAGGAAAAATTTAATTATCTAAAATTTATAAGGCAAAACAACGTTTGCCGGGTCAGCTAGTGAGATTATAAAAATTACCCTAGCCAGAAATGAAACCTGTTTACAATAAATAATTTAACAAAAGTTAATAACATGATCATTGATCATTCACTGATCACATCAAAAAAAAACCAGGAGTTTTTGTGTCTTCTTTTCATTAGAGGTCGCGTTCCGAAACCAAATCCAAATTGTATTTGAAAACGGTCATGTGAATACATCTAAATGAAAATCAAGTATTCCGATTTAGATTTTTCTTATGTTTTTTGCTATTGTATATTAAAATTCAACTCATTTTCAAAAATCTAAACATTATTTCTTATGTTTCCCACACGACTTCATTTTACTCTATTTCATTTTCAGAGGTTTGGAAAGACCTCGAAACGTAGGGCGTTGATGAAATACTTTTGTAATAAAAGCAACGCGATAAAAACAGGAAAAATAAGTTTAATATCAATTTCGATTTCACTAAGTAAACATCAGATGTCCCATCCGGTCAAAAATCTCAACACAAGAGGTAAAGAATCTTACAAAAGACATCAAACAAAATGAGACAAAACGGCTTCGACGAAAGGGATCTATTTAAACTGTACCCTATTATACATGATTCGTTCTCTGTATTTTCAAATTGGATAGACTTGTCAACGGTCGAAAAGGTTGACCTCGTTTGGTATGTACAATAAAAGATTTATATGAATTCCTGGAAGAATCTTTGTAATTTTTTGTGTTTTTCATGCGAATTTCTGAAGACTGTATTGCAAATATTAAAAGGTGAACGGCGAGGTTCGCGAATTACCTCCGTAATTTTTATTTCGGAGAATATTATATTAAAATATATCTTTAGCTTTATCGTAGCACGTCTACAAATAAATAAATAAATAAATATTGCACGAAGTTACACACAGCGCAATCTAGCCCCAAACTAAGCACTAGGCTTGTACTATGGGTACTAGACAACGGATATACTACATATTATACTTTTTTTTTTTGTAAATACATACATATGATACATAGAAAACACTGAATATCCCATGTCTTCGGACCGTGGTGAGTCCTAGGACATGTTGGTTTCCTCACGATGTTTTTCCTTCACCGTAAGAGCGATGTTATTAGCGCACATACCTTTTTCTTAAAGAAAAAGACATTGGTGCGCGGTCGGTCTGGATTCGAACCCACGACTCTCAGAATGAAAGCCGGGGTATCTACCACTAGACCAACACCGCACAACACTGTAGACATGCTACGGTTTTTGCGTAGACGTCAAAGAAAACGCACGGTACGCTCTACTAAAAATCTATGAGACTTTTTAGACCTTTCTCCATCTCCACCGAAAAACCAATCACCTAGCGACAGCTAAACTAAGTCAGTTTCGGTTAGCTCTCATAGTTGATCTAGTATTTCGTACATCGCGCAGACATTCCGCGCACTGGATTGTATTATTGATGACATGACTGACAATAAGTACGGACATAGTGGATAGTGTTAAACAGTGGGGGATCAGTCATTTAATGTGAACTTAATAGTTGGGTTTTAACTTCGTCTAAGCAAATATTAATTTAAAAAATCTGAGGGTGTTCATGGCAACAGAAAACATGTTTATTGTTCTGGTCGGTGCTGGAAACAATATCCAAAACATTAAAAGTGACAACCCTTTTGCGTAGGTTATATTTTCTTCAACTAGGCTGTTTCCATACTGTTCCTTATTTGTACTGTGGTTTGGCGATCAAGTCGTCAATTTTCAAAAGTCTGCAATATCCGTGGAACATGTTTTGAAACAAATG